>OZ023327.1:72600728-72668228 GCA_964007535.1 Brachyptera risi | reverse complement strand
TCATGGTTGCTGCGCTCCAACAGAAACCACCGCAATTGTTTGGACTCGGAGCCAAACTCATCTCGGGTACAGTACACACAAAATTTTCAAGTAAACTGTTCATGACTTCAAATCATCGAGTATAAAAAATATTAGGAAAATCTAAATTTGATGTGTAACCAGCAAGTGATTGCTCCTGGAATTACCCAATGGTGACTATCATCTAACAGTCATTTCATACTTATTCATGTGCTTTTTTTAGTTTTCACAGATAAAATATTTATAATAAATTGTTCAAATGGAAATAGTGATTCTTGAATATTTTCCTGATCATCTTGATAACAGAAAACTGGTCATCTTGATAACAGAAAATCTTTTCTAGCACACCCCTGAATGGAGAAAAAATTGGATATAAAAACCTAGCATATATAATTAAAAACATTTTTGATCCAATATGAATGAAATAATTTAATTCGTCTCGTTCAAATTCATCATCTTTGTTAATAGTCGACATACGTAGACCAGAAATATCAACATTTTAAAATGGAAATATACAAAAGCAGGGTCATAGCATGAGTTCTATAAACTGACTGTCATCAGAATGTAGATCATTAACTCAATGGTGTCAAAAAATCATTCTGTTTCTATGATCATGGATAGTGATCTTTTAAAACTAACACGAAACCAAACGTTTACAGAAGAATTAGAATTATAACTACACGTTACAATGTTTGAAGGGGATTTCATTCCTCAATATATACAACTCAATTTTTCTCTCACTTTTGTACACCAATAAAGTTTTTGTTTCTTTCGAAGCAACCTCCGCTTATATTGCAGTCAGTAAGAAGTACGCAGCTGGTGCACAACAGTGTTTGTTACTTGTTTACGAAAGGCTATCTTCTGGTTTTAATCTCTTAACGCCCAAAGGAGGTTTGCTATCTGCTGACCGCTTCAAACCAACTGTAGGTTTAATCAGCTGCGATGACGGATCTGTGGAACAGGAAACGATTCAAATAAAGTAAATATCAAAAAGACTTTCACAGTTCTTATTCAGCAAAGATCAATTAAAAGCGACATTACAACAAAATAAGGAAAGAGCTTTGGTCAAGATACGGATGAAAACAGTAGCCAATAGGCCAAAATTTTGTTTTTTACTTCAATTTTAATGTTGCTCAACGACCCCTCGAACATCTAGGACTCTGGGCTATATGGGGGTACGGATGAGCAGGTGATAATGAAACGATGAAGTGACGAGAGGTGAAAGGACGTTTATAAAAACCCATGCGTTATGATCAGACTTATGGCGATCACTTTAAAATGGTAGGCCTACGTGTTATCGTAATTCTAAATTTACAGGAACACCAAACTATTCAATACATACTAAAGACGTAGACAAAGCCATTCAACTGATCAGTTTTCATTGGTGTGCAGCAAGAAACTTGCCTTTCAAGCTGCTCATATACAAATGGTAAGTTATGTGAGAGTACTAGTTGATACCCAGTATTACAATTATTAGGGCTGTGCGAGACTCAAAATTTTCGAGCGAATTTGAGTCGAGATCGAGATTCGAACTCACTTGAAAAGATTTTTCCCCAGATCGAAATTTCGGGTCTCGAACGTTTTCGAGCGAGCGAGAATGGAAGAATAAACTTGACATCTTTTCATCATTCAACAGATTGGTATTAAACAATAAATATATAGCGTCTGAAACTTATGAAAAAGTTTTGTTTCTGCATTTCTCCCTTCAATTTTGCATACAGAACTTGCTGAATAATTACAACGCGTATCATCTCACAATGTCAGTTGCACCGGACTGAATGACTCCTGAGTGACTTCTGTTGAGTCATGGTAGATTACCAGACACGCACACTCCACGTTCTCCCTTCCTCAGTTCCTCCCCCTCACCAAAACACACCCACACTCTGTCAAGGACAGATTGAAACGTCATTACGTGTGTTGTCGACACTCGGGACGGCCGAGCGCCAATAGCAAAAAGTTCGCACGTCTTTTATCGGCTAAGTTAGCCGACCAAGTAGCTCATCAGTAGCAAACTTATCAAGTAGTTTCACCCGGTTTCTCTCGTACGCAATACAAAATTGTCGAAATTCTAACCGGGAAGTGATGATTTTCGTGGCTATCTTTTTTAATATTGATTGTATCCACTTCAAATTTTGCACTTAGATACCTATCATGCTAAAACTGCCAAAAAATGAAAATAGAATAAAAACCAACAATGGACATGATTATTTGGTTTTACGAAATTTTCAACAGTGAAATTTATTTTTCTTTCTTCTCAAACAATAATTTTGATTCAATTTTTTCACGAAAATATTGCTGAAGTATTGTTCAAGGGTTGGTCATATGGTTATTTGATATTCCTGCTATATTTCAGGATGATTTTAATTACAATGTTTTATTTAAATTAAATTATCTATAAAATTTTCTTTAAAATTTGTGCTCGAACTTGCTCGAACTAAAATAGTGCTCGAAACTCGCTCGAAAAAAGTCAATCTCGCTCGAAACTTGCTCAAACTCAAAAAGCTCTGCTCGCACAGCCCTAATTACAATGTTAATTGTTCATGTGAAATTTCAATTTTCAGATTGCACACTGTTGCAACGTGATAATCATATTTCATACTGTGTAAAAAAAAATCCTATACAATTTTAGTCGGGGAATAGTATACCGAACACCATCACCAAATCGATGAGCGCTGCAGCAGAAACATTGAGTTGGCGGGAATCATACAAGGAAAAACAATTTTCATATTGAAATATACAGTATGTAGTTGAACAAAATCACACTGCCCTTTATGAGTCGGGACTTGACCATAATGCTGTGAAAATTTTTAATGCTCTTCCTAAAGAATTATCATGTATAGAATCTTTTAATATTTTTGAAATCAATGTAAAGCATTGGGGTATCTGTTGGACAAGGAGTTTTATAATATAGACAAACTATTATTCAAGTTTTGAACATTTGTATCATCTTGAGAAAACATAACTTGTAAATGAGTATTTTGCGAATAAATTATTATTATTATTATACCACTGACTCATAGTGGCTACAATAAGAGGCGGACAGGAGTGGAAAAAAGAGCATGTCAGAAGAAAAACGGGGAGAAAGCAAGCCAAATTGAAAATATGGAGACTGCAAGAAGTGAGTGTGAAAAGGGAGTTTTAAAAATTGATCAAGGTGAGGGTAACAGAAGGTGAAATAAGGGATGTAGAAGAAGAATGGAGAGAATTCAAAGAAGTAATGGTACAAGTAACAAACGAAGTGTGTGGAAGGTCAAGTGGGAAGGGAAAGGCAAAGGAGACGGCATGGTGAAGCGAGGAGGTGAGGTGTGCAGCTGAACAAAAACAGGAAGCTTGGACTAGGAAGGAGAAAGATAGATCAGCAAGAAATATATTGAAGTACTTAGAGAGGAAGAGAGAGGTTAGGAGCATAATTGAGAAGGAGAAGAAGAGGACAATGGTAGAACTTGGCAAGAAGCTGGAGATGGATGGGCAGGGAAATAAGAAAATGTTGTATGGAATTATGAAAGAAAAGAGAGACAAAGAGGAGCAGAAAAGATCATGTATGATAAGAATAATAAACTGATTCGAGAAGCCAGAGAAATGAAGAGAATGTGGAAAGAACATTTTAAAGAGCTATTGAATGCAAAACATACACAGGCAGGAAGCAGAGGACTGTGTGGAGATGGTGTCAAGAGAGGAGGTAGCACAGGCAATAAAAAAGATGAAGAATGGTAAAGCAGCAGGAGCAGATGAGATCGTGGTAGAGATGATGAAAGCAGCAGGGCAGTGGGGGCGGAGTAAAATGGGGTATGCGAGTAAATACGGTATTTACGTAAATGGTGTTTTCTTATTTTATATTATTCAGTAGTGATCAGGGGTTTTTCCATCAGTTATCAGTCAGGACATTGAGTAAATAAAGAATAAATTGTAAATAAAGATAGGAAAGATGACACTAGCATTTTTAATGACTTGAAGACGAAATTATTATAAGTGATTACAGTATTAATTACAATAAAAGGAATAATGTTCAAATTGATACTTTTTTAGTGTTTTTCAACGTTTTTAATGATTTCCCACTTTGATCGTTTTCCCGCATCCATCGGTTTTTCCCCCGGTCCCTTCAAAAACGACAGATCGAGGTTTCACTGTATATCGCAATATTGTTATTGATAGAGGTGAAAATAGACAGAAGAACAGATTGAAATAGTTTGAAGAGACCCTACCCTCTTCTTTCCTGCCTCACACATAACAATTGCAATAGACGAAAAGACCGATCATGGAAACAGAGGATCGAGTAGTCCAGAGACTGGTTCAGTTCCGGTCTCTGGGTACCCAGTGTTATCACTACCAGTCAAGTATTTTTTCAACTAGCAGAACACACAGGCAAAAAGGTCATACAACTACAAGACGTAAAATTATTAAACAATTTGAATGTTGGTTGCATAAAAAAGATATATCAGATATAAAAATAACGGGGTAGGCAAATGAAGACTCTTCATCTACATAATATGGAGCAGTGATTTAATATGGGCCAAATATGGGCAAAAATTGATCAGAAGGATCAGAGACGCCATTATGAATTTCAAGGATTAAAACCGTCTATTATTTATGTTACTATTTTTCATTTTGATACGCCACCCACCAGAAAGAAGAAAGAATGCTATGGAGCTTTTACTGTGATTGAAGCATATTCAAAATCAACACGCCAACTATTTCCGGAAATTCAAACTGACCTTGAAGCCACCTGACTTGGGTGGCAGGTCCGTAGCCTTTTTCGTTACGAGCTGCTATACGGAAGATAATAGCTGGCTTGTTGCTTGTATCAATGTGAGCGGCTTGAAGCGATGTGTTGAGAACAGTGCACTGACTAGTCTTGCCGCAGAAGACTCGCACAAACGCCAGTTGCGTTGGCGTTGTTGTCACCGTCTTTGTATCACCCTAGCAACGAGGAAACAGGTACCAGGTAAACATCAGTTATTTAAATGTCATCCTACAACAATTTGTTCCTGATTTTCTCATCAGAAGGTACATTTTCAAATGTTATACATTTTTGAATTACCACCAGTTCAAACATCAATGTATAAATATTACTGAATAATTAGTTACAAAATAAAATTCAACACTTCCTAGTCATTTATTCTTTCATTTCATTTTTAAATCATTTTATTCTTGTTTTTGAACATTAAATACATACATTTTTCAATTGTTTTTTCTCAAATTATGTTTCACAACAAGAAACCTCATCCGAGTCGCATTAGAGAACTTGATTATTGTTTACTCAGAAAGAACCCACAATGCTAGGTTACCGGTATTAGGGGTACAAATACAGTGAAACCTCTAACCATCGTTTTTTAAGGGACCAGGAAAATAAAACCATCCATGCAGGAAAACGATCCATCCAGGAAAATTTAGTATTGATTATATGGGAGTGGGGTTAGGAAATATGAATGATACAAGCAGGAAAACGATGGATGCAGGAACGATCCGTAGAGGTTTCACTGTATGCAGATGATGGATAAAATTAGGTTTATAAAAACTAGGGTTGTCGTTCGATTTTGATCGATTCGATCAATTTTCGATTATAGGTTTTCGATTCGATTTCGATATGTACTTTTCGATTTTTGATTCGATCGATATCGAAAAGTTTTCGAAGATCGAAAGCGTACAACAGTACAAGAGTAGCGCGAGACGTCACGAGTAACGCGCTCGCTTCCATTGGTAACATTATACATATATATATATATATATATATATATATAGCGCGTACAGGGTATATAAACATGGTATTTTGCTACCTAACACGTTTTTTTTTCGATTCGATTTCGATTAGTCAATTCGATCGATTTTCGATATTGTGAACTTCGATTTCGATTTTTTGATCGAACGGCAACCCTAATAAAAACTCATGTCTTATGCGATACTTGAACCCACATCCAACATGACTTCAGTTTCTAAGGCAATAAATAAGCCAGGGGGGGGACAAACTCCAAACAATAAGAAATACTCTTGAAATAGATGGAATCTTAGCTGCGTCAATTCAATGTGACAGAGTGCGTACCTGGCTCTGAGACACGGCACTGCGCACAGCTAGGTAAACGGAATACTCGACAATTTCACCACTCGAGCTTCGAGGTGGTTCCCATGATAAGTGAGCCCCTTCAACAGATTTGGAGATCTTGATGGCGGAAGGTGCGCGTGGGAAGCTAGAAATATTTGCTTTGCTTGGCTGAAAACAGAAATCAATACCAATAAATGAATGTACCAAAAGAATACCGAATGTTGATTCTACATGTAGACTATTTCGGAAATGTTCCCAAAATTATGTTCTCTGAGACTTGGATGGAAATAGCATTAGGCTAACCAAGCCAACAACTGCCTCTGGCCCAACACTTTCAACTTCTTGGAACTTACCTACCTACTACCATACCCTTGTTTGTTGATATTTCTGTAACAACCCTATCAACAGCTACCATATCAGAGTCGAGACAACTATGTTCGCTGACGACACCACAACAGAAAGTAAGAGCAATACGTTACAAAATGCAGCTCAGAGTATAAATGAAGCACTAAATGAAGCTAGTACATGGTTCAATATTAATTAGTTAGTTCTAAATACATCAAAAACTAACTTGATACAATTCAACAATATACACAGTGAAATAAGAAATGAAGGTGAACTTATGCCCAACATTGTAAACGGTACTGAACATATAATTGCTGTAAAACATTCTACCTTTCTAGGTTTAAAGATGGATGAAAATATGAATTGGCACCGAAACATTTGAGGACTTGTCTAGTAGACTGAATAAGATATGTTTTGCTCTCAGAATATTACGAGAACAGTTCAATTTGGAACATATGAAAACTATTTACTTGGCTTATTTTGAGCGGGATTAATTTTCTGGGGAGGAGTGCATTATAGTAATAAAATCTTTATAATACAGAAATCAGCTTCAAAGATAATATTCAAGAAGTGGAGGAGATACTCGTGGAAATCTATATTCAAACAACTCAGAGTGTTAACACTTCTGGGATTATATAATTATGAACTTGTAATGAACATTAAAAAAAAATAAAAAATACATACAAACTGAATTCTGATATCCACAAACATGACACTCAAAACTGAAAACTGAAAAAAGACGTGACTAATGAGCCTCACAGAACTAGTCTATATGAACAGGCCTCTACGTACAAAGGTATATATTATTACAATAAGCTACCAAACTGCATCACCTCTGAGTTCCGTGAGTACATTCAAAGTATTACTCGGAGAGTTTCTAGTTGAAAAATGTATTTATAGTACGAATGATTACATGGACGCATGTAACCATAAATGTTCATAGTGTAAATGAATGTGTAAAACGTATTGACAACTGACATATTTTAATATTGTAACGTATTGACTGCTGTAATATGAATGCTATCAACTAGGCCTACATCTGATTTTATCAACATTTTGACAAGCAATTGGTGTTACATATTTATGAAAAATTCACCAATATACCCTAGGCTATAACTAGAGGCATGAAATTTTCGCAATAGCGATATGCGCGATAAAAAATGAAATCATGTTTTTAACCTATTTTTGACGTTTTCTTCATGTTACATGATGTTTAAAAGTATTTAAAGGCATCTTTATTTTGAGAATTGAAGCGATTAACGTCTTATAGAGCGAAATATGCGCGATTTTGATCAATGGCAAAGTTTTTGATAAAAATATACGACAAAAATCAAGAAAATATTATTTTTGATTATGCATTTTCATACACATAAATAAGTTTATAATAGGCCTATATATTTTTTTTATATTGGGTTTTAACGACGCACTATACTGATGGCTACGATCTATTGGCGTCGGTGGATGATGAATGAGATGATGATATGAAAGGTTATTTTATCAGGTGTTTTGGATGGTGGGAAGGAGTCGGTCGTGGCCTGTTGTTAAGTAACCATCCCAGTATCAACCTGAACAGAGGGAAACCACGAAAAGCCCCTGTCAGAATGGTCGACCATGGCGGGAATCGAACCCGAGTCTCCCGAATGACGGTTCAGTGTGTTACCGCTCGTCCACGCGTCTCGGGCATATATAAATAAGTTGAATGAAGGAAAATAAACTTGTAAATTCCAACTTTTATTCATTTCCTGTCTCCAGCTTGTCTCTCGTGCAATAACAACGCCTGCAAGGGTTTTTTAGCCTACCTGACTACCCTCGAGAGGCTACCAAAACCCTTGCAGGATATTGTTATTGTGCTTGACAACTAGACACTCTCGATCGTTCACACGCGAGACCGTCCAACGATAATACTGACGGTCGCGGCATGTAAAATCACATGGCTACACACTCGCCAGACTGGCATCTGTCACGTCAAGGACAGTGCACATGCGATATATTTGCTTCGCTGTTGCTATGCTTATCGAGTGGTACTTCGAAACTTCCAAGCGTCAATAGTAGTTGAATGACGGAGATGGTCGAGCGTCAATACGTGGTCCCTTACACTTGCTGTCTTGTCCCCCCCCCCCCTCACCACGTCTTGATATTTGACTGGCGCCAATGAGCTCGGTTGCACATGCGTGTCAGTGTTGTGTATACTTTATCAGAGCTCATTCAAACGTAGAACTTCGACACATTGATATGGGTAGGACTCAAAGCATTACAATTCAACAACGAGCCGCTGGTTACAAAGCAGATAATTTTTGTCGGACTATAGCAACTCGAAATATAAAGCACATCTAATTTATCATCAGACATATTATTATTAGGTGTATTGCTCTAGTTTTATATTTTACTTGGATTTTATTTTAGTAGTATTATTTTAGTATTTTACGATCCTATCTTTCATCCTTAGCCTTAATTGGGGAACGATGATTTTGTATCAAGTTTCAATGTTTTAAAAAAAAAAAAGAGAAAGTAATTCAGTACTTCCCTCTGATTGTTTCCATCAATTCTATGTTCGATCTGCACGCTTGATTACATTTTAATCCCTTTCATTATTTCTATCAAATGCTGTGTTCAATCTAGTGTAGGCCTAGGCACAGGCCTGGTACTTTTATTCTTGAATGGTAGGCCTACCTGTATCCGAATGAATATTTTTAATGACTTTTGTAATTTTTTCATTTTGTTATGTAGGTATACCATTTTTTAATTTAAAAATGGAAGTAGGTATATTCACAAAAATGAATGTAAGCCCTAGGGTGGATTTATGAAACTACTATGAAAGAAGAGACTGTACAGACTTGTGCAACGCAATGAAACAGTAGGTGACAATGATTGTTGGCTGTGCAAGCAAATTGTGACTTAGTTTGACTATACAGTGGAACCTCTTTAGTACATTTTTCAGGGGCCCAGACAAAAAACTTACTGAAGAAACTATTCAACATCTAGGAGCATATGGTTGGGATCAAAAAATGAAACTCACCAAGGCAAAAAATGTACTAACGAGAAACTTACTAAAGAGGTTCTACTGTAGTAAGTAAAGATGAAATTGTGTAAGTAGGCCCTAGGATGTTTCTTTGTCACTTAATTTTTTCAACTTCCACTTAGTGTTCAAGCTAAGAGCGTCTCACACATAGATTTCTATAATTATAATGTGTTTCAATTCTGTTACCGTATGAAAAATTTACAAATACATTGATTTTGATAGATCGTTCACAAGAGTGGATCATTTAAAGCATATGCGTGAAATTAATGCTACATTGAGAACAATTAATGCTATAAATCAAAATAATTGATGATATAATTTCATGCATCTAGCTGTAACGTACTCCGAAATTTGTGTTTGTCTTTGTTGTGTCCGTTCTATATGTGTAGTAACAACTAACAAGTTGACTTACCATATATTTTACATTGATCCTGATCTTTTTAATTGTATTATTAACAAATGAAATGTAATAATCTCCGTGGAAAAATAAATAAATAGATATCACAGCCAAGCACAATGAGACAATTTTTTTTAAATGCAAGAATATTAATTCATTTTCATTCAACATATTCATTTCCATCACGTTTTGTTGGGAATCGATTGGGACTAAAAGTGCCCAGTGCTTAGCAAAAGCATCACAAGTAACATATAAACAAATTTTATCTTAATTTTCAACCCTCTTCTCTCACGGTTTTCCTAGCGTGAAATGTTGAGACATTCTCGTTTTTTATGGGATCAAGTTACTTACGGCTGGTCTCGGTGACGGCTGGTCAGCCTTGACGCCGTTGGTTGGTGCCTGGTCGCAGCCGAGTGCTGCCGATGCAAGTGTTGCCAACGCATCAGTTTCCATATGTGGTGCCATATTTTGTTCAGTCTTAGGGGTGGACGAGACGGCGGCCGTGCTGTCATCATTGCCGCCCGCGTTGGGAGTCTCTTCGCTGCCACCTTCCATCTGAATAAATGACAGGGTAATTAAATATTTACATATATATAGAGATACGTGAAATTAGCATTCTGTTCTGGACTTTCTAGCATTAAATATTTGAACATTCACATTTTGCAGCATTTATAGCAAAATACACAATGCTACGAAAAAACAAACAAATTACGGTGAATACTATCAGTGTGGATAGTACACTCTTAATATTGTCGAAAGACAATATTAATATTGTCTTAATATTGTGTTCATAGCTTCCCGCGTGTTGTCCGTGTCTAGTCGGGTGATCGCTAGTGCCGAACCGAAGTAACCAGAGCACTCGGGGGCGCCAGATACTACGGCAATACACCGTCCCATATATGGGCGCGTACCAACAATTTCATTACGTACCGGGGGAGTTGAGAAATCGCCAATGAAACCAACATGGACTTTAGTTGACAAGTTGAGATAAGGTAAAAACAAAATCTGAGTTTAAAATCAGCACAATTTTCTATCTTGAGAAGAAACTATTCCTGGGCAGCATTTTATTTTTTAAACTTTAGTTTTCAGTGTTAATGGTGGTCTAGTGCCGTGGGGCGGACTACCAGCTGCTAGCAACTCGCAATAGACAACAAAGGTTCTGTTAGGACATTGGAACAGATGCAATGTCGGAAGGGAGGTATTTCCATGCGTTCGGTGCAGCAACAACACGTGCGATTGGGATCTATTTTCCTGCCAGTTAACCCGGATAGGACAGCTCTTGACAGCACGCCTTGGGTTAACAACAATACTAATGAAATGTGTTCCAACTATTACGAGATTTTTGTCAAGGTTTCGTAGAAAACAAATTATTTATACTGAAAAATAAATGTTCTATCTTTCTTTTCGTGGCTATTTCGTTGAATAGAATAAATTCGCTTTATACTGTTCAAAATGATCTTTTTCGTGATAATTTGTGAAATAGAAAACCACTTCAAACGCATCTTGACACTATGAAACATGAAGAAATCATGAAATAAAATGTCTTTGGGAGTATTTTTTTCCACGCATTTTTGGTTATGGCGAAAAAGACATAGGCCTACCTCTGGTGAAAAAAAATATATATGCATACAGTAACCCCTCGTTAATTCAAACTCGGTTAATCCGAAATTTGACATATTTCGAACTTGAAGTCAGTCCCCGTGTGAAGGTATAGGCATTTCAATGTTGATGAATATGGTTAATCCAAATTCCAGCTAATCCGTAATTCAAACTAATATTTCGACCCCTCAATTGCTTTAGTACTGTTTTCGGATTGGATAATCCGAAATAGATCGAGTGAATTCCTTGAATCGATAATTATTTTCGTAAATTCCATCCTTTTTATATGACGCGTAACAATAGGCCGAAGCCAGCTCAGCTGTTCGCTGCCACTGAATACGTCATCCGACTCCGAGTGCGCTCGGGCCGCTGCAAAGACCTTAGTATCTAACTTCGTTGGGTTAGATACTAAGGTCTTTGGCCTCTCTGTCTGTCCTTTACTTGATGAGGGGTAAGCTCGGAACACTAAATCACTCGGAAAGGCCGAGCGCCAATGGAAGCTGGCCATGTAACGTTTGTTTGCTGTCGGAGATAGCCGAATACACACGCTCAGTGATTCGGTTCCTCGCACAAGCTTTCTCTCGCGCTCAATACGAAATTGCTTCAATTCTAACCGGGAAGTGTGATGATTTTTGTGGAAAAGGAGTTTCTTGGTTAATCCGAAATTTTATAAATCGAAATCACTTTTTGGGGTCCCTTGAATTTCGGATTAACGAGGGTTTACTGTATATAGATATATGCATACATAAATATGTGCACACATGGATATATGCACACATGGATATATGCATACATAGATATATGCATATATAGATATATGCATACATAGATATATGCATATATAGATATATGCATATATAGATATATCCATATATATAGATATATCCATATATAGATATAAATGTATATATAGATATATGTATATATAGATATATGTATATATAGTTATATGCATATATGCACATATGCATATACCCATGTACGCATCTATACATATATACATATATACATACATACATACATACATACATACATATATATATATATTTATTAGGGTTGCCGTTCGATCAAAAAATCGTGATCCAAATCGAGGTGTACATTAACGAAAATTGATCAAATCGAAATCGATTGCATTCTTATCGAAAATTGATCGAATTGTCGAATCGAAAAAAAAAAACGTGTCGGGTAGCAAAATACCATGTTTATAAACCCCGCACGCGCTATATATAATGTTACCATACACACAACTAGGTTCTCTCCTCAGAGTCATTGAATCGACTAACAAATAATGACGTAAATAAACACGTCCGGAGTAGAATTCAGTCAATTTCGTATTGCGATCCTATTGGCGCTCGGCCGTCCCGAGTGTTTTCTCACGCTAGTCTTGTCTTGTCTCGTTGCTCGTAAAGATCAGACAATGACGGACCACACACAGCAGAAGATTGTTGCGCAGTAGGAATTACGGGTCGTAAAAATGATAAAAATTGGGAAAATCATGCTTCATCATGATAAAACATTCATTAAACGTGTTTTCAGTGGAATACCTCGCAGTTTCAAGTTGAGTTCTTTGTCATGAGTGTGCGGGTCCAGTACGCCCAATCAAAATGAGCAAAACATGTACTTTTTACCGATTTTAAGCCAAGATTCGCATATAAGCCTAGGGTGAATTTTAGGTTTGAAATTTCAAGAAAAACCCTCGGCTTATATTCCGGACAATTTTCAATATTTTAGTTTGCTTTTCTCTCTTAGATTTCTCTTAGATTGGAAACACTATTTTCATCTAAGATTACGTTTTCATCATCTACGTGACGCGTATAGTTTTTCGACTTTTTCCAAACCAAACTCCTCCGCCTTGTTTGTATAATTTCATCTCATATATGTCATAATAGATATTTCAAAAAGCAATAATACACTTTGGGAGTCAATTAATCACTTCACACTTGTCGAAAGTCGAAACCACCCTTCACGTCAAAACGACTAGGTACGGACTAGAGGCACGTGCAGCAGAACAAGTATCAACTCGAGACAACCAACCGTTCGAAAATCTAGGAACGATGGGCGTCAATGGAAGCGAGCATTACTTGTGACGTCTCGCGCTACTCTTTTGCTGTTGTTGTACGCTTTCGATCTTCGAAAACTCTTCGATATCGATCGAATATCAATAATCGAAAATCGATTGAATCGATCGAAATCGAACGGCAACCCTAGTATATATATATATATATATATATATATATATATATATATATATATATATATATATATATATATATATATATAGACACACACACACACACACACACACACACACACACACACACACACACACACACACACACACACACACACATCATGTTCAAAAGGTTTTGATCCATAACAGATATCACAACCAGAAATCACGAGTATTTCATTTTTCAAAGAAGCCACCATGAAAAATTCACTGACCTCCCCTTCGTCAGGTTCACCTCCGACACGGTTTTCTTCTTGGGGTAAGTTATTTGGTTCGTCATCTTCGAATTGAGGCATGTCTGCAAGACCAAGCAGGTTATCATTACTCGCTCGACCAGTTGCACCTTCACCCAACAGCATTTGTTGTGCTTCGTCATCAACGTCCATGTGATCGCCGTCCGGATTTCCCTCGCCTGATTGCTCGGCAAGACTCTCCACCTGGTTCGGGTCCAATGGATCTATGAGGCCCGCCTCTGCTGCCAGAGCCGCTAGAGCTGCGTCCGTAGTAGCTGGGCCGTCCGACATGGCTGGGAAAGAGAAAGAACTTCTATTACGGTAACTTCCACATATTCCTACCACTTTCTCTCAAAGCCACTATACAAAACCAATACATGGAATGTGATTGGTGAAGAAAAAAGAAAGATTCAAACCCGTCAAGATTCCCTGTGTTTACAAGTATACTACCAAGGACATTATATAGCGCATGAATGAGTTGATAACTATTTGGATACATTAGTGGTAATTGAACCTATAGCAGCAGGATTCTCATTCATACAAAAAAAACTTTGAAAATCTTTCATCCCGCTAAATGGGTAGTAAACCAAAACAACGTTTTCGAGGGTTTGAACAAGTTTATACGTTCTAAATGAAACGAATGAATCAAGCAAGGCAGAGCAGACAGCCAAAATGCCATCTGTTGTTTAAAGGTGGTTCAACTCACCAAGCGTGGCAGATGGTTGCCGCTGTTGCCGGGAGACGACCATTACACGCGGTAGGTTGGGATCAGCGGGAATTATACCTTTAGTCAGCGGCTTATTGAGGGGGAGTGCTGGCGCATTCGTTGGTACTAGAGTCACTGTCTTCTGGATGCCATCAGCTGTTGTCACTTGCATTGTTACTTGTTTTCCACCAAACGTCACAGTTTGCTGTAACAAATACAAAAATGATCATGAATGAATGTTCAGTGACTGCATAGGTAGCCCGAGCCTCATTATGTATCATTCCAACGCATGTAATGGATACTTGAAAAATAAATATCAATTTCTAGGCCTTCATGCCATCTACATAATATAGAAAAAACTCTCAAGTAATTGTTTGGAATCATATAGTAATGGCGTGATTCATAGAAACGACAAATGTAGTATGAGTGGAGGAGGGCTGCAATAAATGTGAATATAGGTGTGTGCACGATCCGAGTAGGCATGAACCATACTAATCTATTAGATTAATACTACAAACTATTTGAATATATTTCCAACAGAATCATCAGTTGCATGGAATTGTAAGAAAAGTCCAATAAGTTGAAATGTATATCTATGAACCATAAGAGGCACCTGAAGAGCAGTTGACTTGGTTGGGTGATATGGGTTTGGGTGTCCAACCTTACCTGAACCCCAGACCACATTTAACAACCATCCATTGAAAAGTGCTCCGAAGCCAATGTCACACGACCCAGTCGACTTTATTCTGGTATATGCTCTTCAGCATCCCCGAACCAGAATACAAAAAAAAAAAAAACTGGTTCCGTCGGGCCCCTATTTTTTTCCACCGGTTGCAATCGTGAAATGATATGATTTAATAACAATTTCATGTTTTGAATGCCGCATTCTACGTCAACACTAATTTCAAACACTCTAATTGATCCATGTTAATGTAATCCATATTGTATCATCAATTTGACAGCTAAAATTCAAGGTTATGTTTTTATTGTTTTCGCCTTGGCGTCGTGCGCAGCCCGGCATGTCGCGCCGGCGCACTAGCGGTTCTTGTCCGAGTTGGATCACAAAAGGCCTCCTATTGGCCAATAATTGACATCATATGACATATATAGTGACGTATTTGTCGACTGCAAACTTATCGACATACGTTAGCGATCGAGATCGTGTGCTCATAGAGAATAGGCTGTTGAGATCCCGATCGTTTGCAGTCTCCATCGAGATCGCTATCGACCGCATTTAAACCAACATAGAGAATCGCAGTGCTGTATGAAAAATTCATTATTAAAAGAGAAGTGAAGAAGTATTTTATTTGTTTTTATTACATCAAGGCAACTAGCTGCTATCCAGACATTCCTTGTAATATGATTTATGTATATGATAACATTAATTAGTAGACCCACAGACAAGTCTTGTTATGACTTACTTTGTGGGTTTACGATATCTGTAAATAACTAATATTTTGTGTAATAAAAAATCTTCTCAAAAAAAAAAAAAAAAAATTTAGTAACCTACAAATCAAATTATGCATACATGAGAAGGAAACTTCAAAACACGAACTAGAATAATAGATATTGATATATGGAAGCAATATCATCGTCCACAAAAAAAAATACGGGCAATCCCAACGACATAACCAATAGTGTATCCGAACCCAAAAAATAGTACCTAGGCAGTCTAAAATGCTAGAATGGTGTAAAATATTGTTTTGTAACAATAGGCGCCCGTGAGCTTTCCACATGGACAGCCTGCCCTGCAGGAAGACAATTACTGTATTGGGTATTTCACGTTTCAAATCCATATTCCAAATTAATTGTATGGTCAATTAATGTATGGTAGGCCTATAATTAAACTGAGTGACCCACCAAAAGTGGTGAAAATGGCTCTATTGACCATTTTCACCAGGTGCTTTCTGCCACCTAGGGTCTGTCATATTGTGCTAGAACATTATTAATTTTCTGTGATCAAATAGAACAGTGGTAAAGCGTGTGGTTTCAGTGCGAGAGGTACAGGGTTTAAATCCACTTGAATGCATTTTTTTTTTTCAAGTTGATATCAAATTGATTGTTCACTACCATATAGTGGTCAAGGTATATAGTTTTGATTTACTATCAATTTGAAATAACAGAATTTGATTTGCTTATTGCATATTTTGGCGAATATGTAGTAAGCTGTGTCAATCTGCTTTAGGGTTATGTTAGGGTTAGATAAGATAAGGTTTGAACCTTAAAATTAGTCCTAATGTCCATTCCATACAAACCTTACTCAACTTGAACCTAAATTTCATAAAAAATCCTTGAAAACTCGAGCTATTTGCACCACCAGGCAAACAACCTCTGATGCTATTTCCATCACATGGTGGAAATAGCCGAGTTCATAATTAAATTAAAGTCTGCTTACATTTAAACTAGTCAAAACAAATGTTTTCAATATATATATCACCTGACAAAAGCTACACAGTACATGCAATGTAGGAAAAACGGTACCGGGTGGTATCCAAGCACCACCTAGCCACGCCTATGCCCAAATACTTCACTAGACATGACTGTATGTGAACTGTCAATTTCAACTAGGCCTACAAAAGGATTAAAACAGTCCCCCATGAGGCAGTGATATTTACTGCTACGAGAACTGACGAAAAAATTGAGAAACTACAATTGCTATCAATGTAAGGAAGCAATTTGATTGTCTCAACGAACTTCTAGAATTCCACTTCAAACACGGGATGTAAACATTCTATCTTGAAATATAAATAGTAAATGGATTGTTTTAATCAGCTATTCAATATACTGATATCACAAGTTGACAACCAACTACTGTACCAGTCAGTGTAGCTGATGGATGGTGACTTGAGCCTCTCTAGGCTAGACTAGAAGTGAGGCCACCTGTTGGCTGAGGCAGGAATTTATCCTAGCAGCCAGTCAACTTGGAAAGGTTATGTTTTGACAAATCCAATTTATATAGGCAGCAAATTTAAATTATTTCAAGCTTCAATCTTGTTGGCTTTGCAGTAAAAAATGATTTATTGCATCTACACATTTCACACAGTGATGTATTTACATCCAAACCTCAATAGGTTCTCAGAAGAACAAAGTGTTACCTACCGGTTGTCCAGCTGCGTTGACTCCTTGAGAAGGCATCGCAAGTATCTGTGGCTTGGCAGCAATAGTAACTGTCTTGGGTAGTGTGCCCTGATGCCCAGGAACAGTGATTGTGATCGGTTTACCAGTATTTGGTCCAGTCATAGTACCCGAGGAAACAACAATCATTTTAACGCCCCCAGGACCAGTGATCGTACTTGCTGTCGAAAGCGAACCTGCATTCACTGTGGAAGTGCTTGTAGCTCCTTTAATACAACAAAAGAACACTTCTACTTATAACAAGAAACTTTATACTTTCTCGTAAGGTATCAACTATATTGTTCTCATGACTAGGCTTTCATCATAATGATACATCAACGTTAAATTTACACTTGTGCACATGGAAATTGGTTAAATTTTTGTTATAGGTCCTAATTAGTTGCTGATGTGGAAACAATACCAAGATATAAGGCTACGTTTAGATGAATCGACAGAAAAGTAGCTTCATTTAGAAATTACGATCACTAAATACACTACAGTGCACCCAGATCAAACAGTTCAATTCAAGGGTGCAAATTAATGCATTTTTATATTTATAATCAACTGTATAATAATAGAAAACATTGGTCTGCAAGCACCGGATGTGAGAAATGTAGATAATTCTATTGCTCGATTGTTATTATTGGACAGAAACCTTCATACGATAACCAATCTTGGTTATATATCGTGAATACAAGGTTTGAATTTGCATCAACCAAGTGGAGCAACAAGTCCAAAATGATATAACGAATTCTCACTAGTCCCAGATCAAACAGGACATTCTAAGAATAGTAATTTATCATTAATATCAGGACGGCTAATATCATAGGCGCATACGGTAGGCGTTCTTTGCAAGTTGGTACGTATAATCAACTATATGACAGAAAAGTTTGATCTTCAACTGAAGAGCTAACCATGCACCATTCAATTAAAACAAGACTTGTAATGAATGCATACATAAGCGCATATCCACAAGTAGGGTATTAATAATTCGACAATTCCATATCACAAGCAAGCAAGTACATGCATTAAGAAGTGTTGGTAAAGTCACAACGTGCTCTAGAGACGCATTATCAAATGATTAGTGAAGTAGAAAACCTTTACTTACCATTCATTATACTGATTTACAGTTTCTATGAAACCCATTTCTCTCTTCAACTTTCAAGACTCAATTGAAAATGAAAAGCATGCTTTATTCCATGCCTTCAAATAATAAATAGTGCTACGCATTTGAGGATTTCTGGTACAAGTATTTTATAATACTTTCTTGTGGCATCATCAAACTTTCGTTATTTCATTAAATTTATCTGCGGAGTGAATTTATAGGCCTAGACATTTAGGTTGGTTACAACTGCCATAATACGTAAAATGGTTCAACAGTTCACAGATCGTATTGAGGGCTAATCCCGGGATAGTTCCCTCAATATACGCCACGACCGCTTCCTTCTCACTATCCTTCCCACCTCTTCACGATAAGTCATTAAGACACTTGTGAAACCCATGAGGTACAAAAAAAAAAAAAAAAAATTATAATGTTCTGACATTGATTGGAATGGAAAATTTGTAAAATGTAATCAAATTGAAATGTTTGAAAAAACTAAGAGTGTCTTTCTTATCAGGATTTCAAATAACGTATCATCCTGAATAAAAGGCGAGATTTCCCCCCCCAGATTTCAGAGTCTGACAACTGCCATTGGCTTGTGTGCAAATATTGGTCTACTATAAGTCAAAAACACGTTTTTATATTTTGTAATTGAGCATACATTTATGCTTCACTGAAGACGTGTTGAAATTGGCCCCTATACAGTAATTTGTCGTGCTATAACTTCAGCATAGAAGCACTTGGGTCACTTTGTTATGACGGTTACAATGAAGGATGATGATTGTGATGAGTAGAAAGTATAAAGGTGAAAGGCTCAATTAGTAATCCAAGTGTTTAGAAACCATCAAGAATAATTCTGAGCCGATATATTTTGTCAATTAGAATGAATCTGACATTGTGTCCTAAAATTCAATTTGTTTAGAAATCCATCGTCCTTTTCTTCGCATGACAAGTCCAAGCTTATATTCGGTACAACACGGAAGTCATTAGAAGTTTTCAAATCGTGCACAATGAATGCAGAATTGGCTGATACGTGCAAGAATCATCACAAGTTGTTATCAATGTTAGTTGAAAAGACCAAGTGAAGGTCAAAGGTGCATTAAAAATATAAGAGCTATTAAAAACAAAGAAGAGTTTAGATGATTCAGTTTATGATCCAAATTTAACCATGAGAGAGGTGAACTAAACTAGGAAACAGAGAGAAAATATCTGTGAAACACCTGGAGATTCCAGTTAATTCACAGTATGACAAGCAAGGCTTTTCATGTCATTACTTTCATTTGAAACCCTAATTGGCAGTGTGGTTCCGACACTTCATTACGGTAGGCCCTGAGAAATAAGGGGGGAGGCTATGGATGGACAACATTTGTTATTGATGGTATATACAGCAAGCAAAAGCAGTATTTTAGGCGAGACATTTTATTATAGTGACATTGGGCAAAGAAAAATAGTGCTCCACTAGTACAAGAATAATGATGGGAACAAGTATATGGGAATCATGTGTGCTCGGTATTTATTGATTCATTAGTATTATTAATTTAGACATAGAACACCAGTAAAATCCAAAGCCTTCATTTAAAAAGATAAGTAACGACAAAGGGACCATCCATAGTTTAAGTGTCACTTTTGAAAATAATTTTCAGCCCACAATTGAATTTACATGGCTGGCAAATTTAAAAGTAAAAATTGAGATATTTGTATTCAAATATGAAGAGCGGAAGATTATTTTGGTTAGCAACACATAACTAATTAATACATCTAAGCTGTTGCACAAACTCAATTAAGATGACTAACAAAAAATGCAAACATAAATTATGGACAGCCCTAACAAAATTATCATCACCCGAGTTCCACACAAGAATCCGACACCAGTTGTTTAATACGTGTAACAATAGGCCTATATCATGTGACAGTGGAAGAAGTACGAGTAACATCTTCGTGCACACTCTTACCAATCACAACATGCCAAGCCAAAAATAGGAAATATAACTAAATAAAAAACAAACATCAAACACAACACATTTATGCACAAACTAATTTTAGAATTGTGACCTAGTAATCAAAAGAGATGCCATACACACTCGTTAGTACACATTGACACTTCATCGAATACCAGTGGGCATCATCAAACGTTTCATAATCATACACTCGTGAATATATTTTGATGGTAATCAAGATCAAATGGTGATAGTACATAAATTTAACAACGGGCTGAGAGTTTATAGAGTGAGCTAAAATTCAAGTATTATTTCAGTATTGGTAATGCCACCAGAATCAACAAAAAATAATCGATCAGTAGCTTTCGTATTTATGATTATCATTTTATCCCATGCATAGATATGAAAGTACTGAGTGTGTAACACTCAGTATCAATTTTAGCTCAATTAGTTTAGGACTTTCGTTCTTTCAAAATTTGTTGAAAAGGGCAAAACGTATATTTTCAGGGTTTCGAGGTAAATTTTGTCTCGAAGATGGTTTGACAAAACACATAACATATTTCATCATTGTACACCCTTCTACCTCATATCAAAAAGCGACGTTTTGATGTAAGAACGAGGTTTTAAACCTTTTGGGACTCATTACTTCTGAAAGCGTTGCAATTTACACACTGTTTGTCCTCAATCCAAGTACGTACGTGCATGAGATGAAAAATGAGAACAATGTTTTGAATTGACCTTCAAACTCCTCGAAATTGCTCAACTTTTCAATGTTTGAATTGTGGGTTCTTTTGGTGCTGTATGTACCAAAAGAGCTCATGCAGATCTAAAAATTCAGGGTTATGTGGGCCTCAAGTGTAAAATACAAACTGTGCAAATTTTGTGTAGTAACTCGCAGTGGTTTTCAACTTTAAGCACTTATAAAATTGTCTAAACCTAATGATGTGACCAGAGTGGTTCATTGCAAAACATTTTATACAACGAAAACGCTTTAAAAAATGCTACGGCCACAGCAATAGGTAAGCTCAATTCTTTTAAACCCTATAAAGGCCTATAACAAATGTGCACAATTCATTCTTCACACAGGGAAATATAACAATGAATTTTAGATGTGGATATGGCCCCTCTTGTGGTACATTGTACATACAGACATTTTTTTAATTCACCAGTGAAGTAGTTTGGGGGGTATGATGGTAATATAAAAAAAACAACATCTTTTACTATGTGCAATCAGGTACGGTACTTGGTTTTAGGACAAGAATTTCAGTTTTCTAATTTGCATCGCTTTCAGAGAAAACGAAACTGGAAAAGTTGAAAAACTTCGTTTTGATGTCATCATTCACTTGGTTAGTGTAAGTACGTAATGAGTCAACCTAGCCACCAGTTCAGTTACCATGTACCACAACACAGAGAAAATAAAATCAACGTCACCATCACCATTGGAACTGTAGAGAATCTCCTTCAACTATGAATTAACAGAATCATTCAACATACCACAAAATGCTGGTTCTTTACGGTAGGATTTCAAAAAGAAAAAAGAAAAAGGCAAAGATCTTTAATTGAGAAGAATTCACTTGTATGTATTGTGACTGGCCTATGACCAACAGCAATTATCCAGGGGATACTTATCAGAAGTTTGTTAAAAGGTCATCAAAAGTCATGGTTAAAAAAATGTATGCAGTATTAAAAAAGACAACAGGATGGAAGTGTAGGAAAATAGTAGTGAGCAAGAGGATGTAACAGGAAGAAGTCTGACCTAGGCGTATCAAAAATAGGAAGACATCCCTCATCCAATTACTTTGGTCACCTAGGAATAAGGTACAGTGAAACCTCTATTCATCGTTTTTCAAGGGACCAAGAAAATAAAACCATCCATCCAAGAAAATTCAACATTGATTACGGTATATAGGAGTGTGGCTAGAAACAATGAATGATACAAGCAGGAAAACAATAGATCCGGGAGCGGTGCATAGAGGTTTCACTGTATATTCACGTCCTAGTTCCTATGTATGACAGTTTCAAGGAATTTACAAAGGTACCTGTTCGATTATGATATTTTTGATCAATTCGCTTTCGGAATGGAATATTCAATATTGGTAAATTCAACAAAGAAATAATGATCAATAGCAATTGAAAGAATTATAAATAACTGAAATACCGAGTAACAACAATCCTAAATTGAATAAAAGTATCACTAGGGCCTACCCCTAAACTGGTCGGTCGCAGTCCTCGAACATGGTAGAGGAGCGCGAAAGTACCCGTCGCGTTCACTTATATAACTACCCACATCACTTATAATTTCACATTTTCTCAGGTCAATTCAATGTGGATTGAAAATTAAAAATTTTGATTATATTTTGATTGATATTTGATAACCAACTTTTTATATTGTAGGCAATCTTCATATTATTATAATAATTATTATTATCATTATTATTATTCAATGATTATGATCATTATTATTATTATGATTATATCGAACGGCAATCCTAGTATTTACAAGTCTTGTGATATCAGAGTATTGAATACGTTGATGCCAAGGACACGTAGATAGGACAAAAGAAAGTCACAAGAGTTGGAGGTATTTCGGGGCAGTAAAAGAAGTGGCAAGACCAAAAGGGAGGCAGAAGGAGAGAGAAGAGTATTTAGAAGAAATAGAAAATTAAATATACAGTAAACCCTCGTTAATCCAAACTCGGTTAATCCGATATTTGACATATTTCGAACTTGAAGTCGGCCCTCGGCCAAGGGTCCACAGGCATTGCAATGTTTATTAATATGGTCAAGTGGAAATCCAGCTAAACCTTAATTTGATAGTTTGACCCATCAATTGCTTTCACACCAGTTCCAGATTGGACAATCCGAAATAGTTCGAAGATATTCCTTGAAATGATTATTGTCCCAATTTACATGTTCTTCCATTTACGCGTAAAAATAGGCCGCCTAGATATTTCTCTCACGCTAGCTACCGAGCAACTGATGCAAGTGTCTGCTGCTCGTGTATAGCCGGTACCGTTCGGCTGTTTCCGCTATGGACGTGACCTTGCTTCAAGTTCAAGGACGTTGTTAGCGTTTCAGTTCTGTCTCACCAACATGTATTGTTGTCAACTTTTATTACGCGCTTTCTAAGAATAGTGTTGAATGTCAAAACGAAAACATGACAAACTGACTCTCACAGAAAAGTGGAGCTATTGCGAGAAGCAGATAAGAAGGAATTGCTCGAAGGTCAACTTGCAATTGGATATTATGGAATACCCAATTGTACATTGTCGACAATTTTGAAAACAAGGGAAAGCTTGAGCACGATTTCATTCAGGGTAGAACGAGGCTTCGTAAAGCTGCATGAATCTGTAGTCGGGAGAACATTTGACAGGCCTATTGATCATCAATATTGAATCATGTTATGAAACTGTGCATTTAGACTATGCAAACTGCCAAATGTGACAGAAGTGTACGATATAGCCATATCGCGTCATGCGTACTCAGTAGGCCTACGCATGATCATTGAGGCAACTCAAAACGGTTCAAAACGTCGCAGGGCTTTCTCGCGCGCAATACGCAAGCGTCAAAATTCTAAATGGGAAAATGGGATTTTTTTTCGGTTATCCAAATTTTTATAAATTGAAATCAATTTTGTGGGGTCCCTTGCAGTTCGGATTAACGAGGGTTTACTGTATTGGGATGGAAGGGACACGTGGGAAGACCTAGGTAAACAAGAGGTTCAGTAGAGGAGAGAAAGTTATGCCATTAAAACGTGTGACAGGCCCTAGAATACAGTACCAGAATGATAGTAAGACAAAGACAGATCGAAAAACGTTAATATATAAATCACATAAAATTACATCATCTATATGAATTATTCAATGGATTATATAAGAGTAGGGTAGGTTGAAAAGTGTTGCGAATTATACAGTGGAAAGCAGATTTAAAAACGTAAAATGAAATATTAAATGACCAACTGGTTGATGCAGACAAAATAACACGAAAATCAATTTAATTCTACATTGGAGTAAGATTAATTGGATGAGCGAAGCGAAGACTCAATTTCACCATGCCCGAAAAAAAGTACTTTTTTTCGCGCTTCACAGGTCAAACGAAAATCCAAAATCAGTTGAAACTTGGCATACACAAATTTGTCCTTATCTAATTTGATACTGTATAGTTTTGAGGCACAATTGGGCAAACCACTTTAGAGAAAACTTATTTCAAACTTTTCAAAAATCCCATAAGAATAACCCAGAAGAAAAAATTCGTGAAAAACATTTCATCAGAGAGAATTCAAATTCTCAGGGAATTTCAATATAATAATGATACACATTATTCTGAACTTTCACTCAAATCGGATCAGCCGTTTTGATGTAAAAAAATATATAATGTAATTTTTGTGAATCATTCAAAGCTAAATTGAACCAATTAAATTTAATTACCAATTGAATTCAAGCAACAAGTGTCACCACTTAATTGTAAACGATTAAAACAAAGCCTTCTTCATCATCATAAAAATTAATAAGGAAAAATAAGATGGCAGTGACATAATGGTTTGGATCTCAAGGTGTATATATATATATATATAAATAACCAATCCAAAGATATAAGTTGCTATAAGTAGCTCATCCATCAACGCGGCAACACATAACGCGTTTGCCTAGTAATAGCAATGAAGAGTAATATAATAGTTGGGAGGTATTAGTAGTTCCAAGAGAATATCTGACTTACCAGTTTGTCCCGCTTGCACAGTGCTCGTTCCAACGGGCATGGTCCTGAAAGACGGCCCGGTCGTCACGACGATGATCTTCTGTCCAGGCACGGTCGAAACTGGGGCTCCCGGCTTTGAAATGACAATAGTCTGTTTGGCACCGAGCACGTTTGCTTTACTAACAGTCACCATGTTGGATGGCAATGTTTTCATAGTGGTCAACATTTTGGGACCTGCAGCACCTGGGGAAAAAAACCAAACACATTCAGCTAAAGGGTATCAGGACATAACTCGAGATGTTTTTTACAGAACATTTCAGTCCTTTTTTATTACCTCATCCCCTTTTTTAAAATGGCAAGGTTGATATGTTGTAATTTCTAAAACAAGCAGAAATCTTTATAAAAAAAGGAAATATTATGAAATTGGCCACTTTGTGATTTGGCCAATGTAACACTAACGCATAAAACCAAGAGATCAGAAGTTTCAACTGCATAATTGAAGCAATATCTCCAAAGAAGGCAGCAACTTCAAGCCAGAAGTTTCCAATGAGGTTGAGTTACACTTTTATTCATGTAATTATGAAGACCATCTTCAAGTTGAAATGCATCTGTAAAATATTCTGACTTCTATACCCATGTGTAACCCCATAACCCCACTCATCACTTGGAAGCGTCGATAATATTACGAAAAAAAATTGTAATTATATTACGTTACTGGTATGTATTACAGAAATGTCAACACAATTGGCAATTGTTGACCTAATTTCAACAACACCTTCAGGCTTGTTACGAAATGAAGTACGAATGGGTGAACTTACCGCCAACAGCCGAGTGTCCAAGTAGCTTGACGATAGTCCCTTGAGGAATGTTTTTGTTGCCGCCCATGACAGTAGTCAACTGACCTGTAGCTGATTGAGCAATGCCAGATTTGGGCATCTATGAAAAGAGGTTACACCAAGTATTAAAATGGGGGACGAGGGTCTATTTTCAGTTGTCTTAGAGTGTAGCAATAGCATCAAATGGAAAATTCAATGATCTTTTTCCGAGGTAACCACAACACACAAATAATTAAGCTTTCAGCAAATGCCATATTCACATTCAATGCATGAGTTTGTCAGAGTACAAACCCAAAACTTCCAGGAAAAAAGTTCAAAAAACGGTCTTTTCAAACTTTTCTCAATAAAAGTGGTGCTATGTGGTTGATTTCATTCAAACTACATAAGAATATACATAGTATCTAGAAGAACATATAAGCAGCAGCACAATAATATACTCTCATTATTATTGGATGAGCAAAGCGAAGACTCGATTTCACCATACTCGAAAAAAAAAAAACGTTTTTTTCTTTTTGTTTCACAGGTCAAACAAAAATGCGAATTCAGTTGAAACTTGGTATACACAAGTGTCCTCATCTAATTCGATACTGTATAGTAGGGGAGTGCGAGTTTGAGAATTTTAATTCGAGTCGAGTTTGAGAGAAAATCGCGAGTTTCAAGTTCAAGTTCAAAAAAAAAAAATAGATTCATTCTACGTCTAACAAATGAATTTTATTGGGCTATACACATTTTGGATTCCACTCCACATTGACATGTGTCCATTTATCAATTATTTATTAGGCTACTACTCATCAATCTGTCGCAATCTCATCACCAACAACATATCGATTGAGTTTGTATGTAATAACTAGGGATGTCGGCAGGTGTCCGGGCGGGTCCAATTGAAACCCGGGTTCAAACAATTACCCGGCGGGTAGTCAATGTTTTTTCCTGGTCTTTATTTTCCTATGTATGATGTTTTTTGGTCCGGTCTGTATGTGTACAAGCGTGTTCGACTCACGCGCATTCGTCTTCCAGTTGCTCTAGAGAGTGATGATTGTATTAAGGAAAATGACGCGTCTTTTTATTAATAAAGGTGATTTAGGGTCTATGTATATGATTTCTTTTTTGGGAGGAAAACCCGGTTAGGAGTCGGGTAATGAAGACGACATCCCTAGTCAACAAAACGAGCTATTTCACTGTTCAAGTATAGGCAGATAAGCACGACAAATTACTATAGAGAACAATTTTCAACACTTTCCAAGTTTAGTATGTCCTGCCAAATTACAAAAATAAAAACCGTGTTTTTGACCAATGTAAGGCCGTTATCTTCATATCAGTAGCGACTTCTAAACCCTAAAATTGTTGAAAAAATTACATAAAAAAAAATAAATAAATAAAAAGCAAACTGGAAATTTTTTAGTTCAGCTGAATTTGAATTGGAAAATTCGAGTGCTCGCACACCCCTACTGTATAGTTTTGAGGCGCAATCAAGTTTAAATCCACGAGAAATAATTTGATAAAGAGCTGAACATTTCAAATCACAAAAACAGTAAATGATACCTTTTTCGGTCTAAATTGATGAGGAAGTTGGAGGAAGTACGGAAACACAACATATGTGGCATGTTCATGTGAAATGGAATGGAAAGCTATACGTATGCACCTCGAGTTCCAAACAACCGAGCCACTGCCTTCCTGTTGTGTTCATTACTCATTTTGAAAACAGTTCAACCGATTTTTCTGATCACTATCTATTCTGGTGACATCAATATGCACAAAAAGTTTCGAGTTGATTAGTCTTCTTTCTGTATACCACATACAAAATTACAAATAAAAAGTGGAATATGGAATGGAAGTCTTCGCTACGCTCATCTAAATTACTCTAAATTCCTGTCACTTTACAGTACCGGTAGGGTTGCCATTCAATACGGAAATTGCTAAGAATATACGGTAAAAACTTCAATATCGAATATCTACCAAAATATATCAAAATTTTCAATCAATATCGAATCAAAAAAAAAAAATGGGAGATTGGAAGTTTTGAATCTCGATTATGTAGTTCTGCTTCAGCAGTGGGATTCTCTATAATAATGTCGATCGAGATCAAGTAATTCTCGTCGACAACTAGGGTTTAAGTCGATAACTTTGCCTGGCGTCTTTCTCCATGGCAAATTCATCAGAGAAAATGAAAAATGAAAGCGGGCAAAAAATAGTAAAACAATTCCCTTTAAAATTCTTGAGATGCCATGAAAATTCTGAAAAGGTATCATTCAGTTGGCGGGCCACATAAAATGGGATGGCGGGCCCGGCGGGCTGTGCATCACTGTACTTTACTGATATCAACAAGAAACCGTGAACGTATTGATCATTTCATTCTTTTCAGGGTGGTTGTCACTCAGTTATTTGATTTATTCCTTATTTAAGCGATGAACGATTCTCTGATTCGATATGAATCGGTTTGATATATAATTCATCATATTTAATATTCTCATTCAAAGTCTTACTTCACTGAATCGATCGTAAAAATCAACATTGAACAGCAACCCCACCAACAACTTGCAAGGCTGATTGAACGCCTACCCTACAGTGAAGACCGGCACTTTTCCGACTTGTAAACCAAGCAGGCAAAAGTTGTAAATTTGATGTAATATTTTCGTGTACGATGATTGTGATATAACAACAATTAGCCTAGCCCTTCCCAACGTTGCAGTATTGAGGTTCGAATGTACACAGTTCACCCCCCCCCCCCCCCCCCCAAATCATCCTTGGCAAATTGTTCGCCCAAGTTCGCAATGAAGCTTATAACGGTTTTTGAATCCCAAATTCAGAAATAAACCCCTGCTTATAGTTGGCACAATATGGTATTAATTATATATATATATATGTTCTAAGATCTAAACCAAAACTGCAAGCAACTGCAACATTATTTACAACCGGTAGGTCATCACTGACGTTGACGAGCACATGTTTTTTCGGCACACGGCCACTCCAGCGTCCTGATCGCTTAATGGGATTCGATCGTGGGACCTGGAAGAAGGGTCAAAACAGAAATCAGACAGCGAAAAAGTCCCGCAAGTGATTTCAAAATACTTGTACCGGTACTACGAAGTACCAACAGATGGTATTGCACATAACCAGGAAATAATATTGAAGCTAAAACAAATGATACAACGGGTGTGATAGGCTGATAGCAGTTGATGGAAATTTACTGCACACAGAGGCGGATATGTACGGTAAGTCTGAGAGTGACTTTCAGCAGATTCTCTTCTAGATAAACGATTATAACTTCTACAAACTTGTGCGCAACTGCATTCGATTCAAGAAAACGACTTACGTAAGACGTTGATAGAATAAAATAAGACAGCAATACTTCACAAATATCATTATATCAATCATTATAATTAATAGGGCCTATATCTAGATTATAGGTATTGGTATTATACCAATAGGTATAGGTACAGTGAAACCTCTTTACTACGTTTCTCAGCGGACCAGACAGAAAAAACTTACTAAAGTGAAAAACTTACTTAAGAAACTATTCAACATCTAGGAGCATATGGATGGGATTAGAAAATAAAACTTACTAAGGTGAAAAATGTACTAACGAGAAACTTACCAAAGAGGTTCTACTGTATTAGTATTTTATGATTCAATGATTGAATGACTTACACTCAATACTTGGTTCTAACTATTATTTTCGTAATTTTTAGTATTATATCTACGTTATCATTTGTCATCTTATTTTATGTGTTGAAATCAATGTAATGACTACAGTATTATACAATGTTTGTATTTTATACTGAATTTTCAAAGGTTGTTCATGTTCAACCATGTCTTGTACATCAAATTGAATTCAAAGACAATAAATAATTACTTATACCAAAGTTAATATATAAATAATGGCAAAACAAAACAGGTCAAATTTTAAATGACACCAATTTTCAAGCTGTGAACATCAAACACATACAAGGCCTGACCTCGAAATCTATCTGAAAGATTTAGTAGTCTTCAGCCTACTCAAAAGACTTCTCTTTCAAAAGACAAAATCTTCACAATTGATTCATGTGAAGTACGTTTGTATTTATATTTCAACTTTATATTTGCATACATGACTTGCCATATATTGTCTGCATAATCTCATGTAATGATCTATTTGGATTAATAAATAAATGAAAATGAACAAAATTGAAGTATTTTCCTTAATCTGGATATACGGTAAGTGTAACTGTGTCTATATTTCAAGTCTTGAAAAAAAAAAACCAGTGGGTCTATATCCAACACTGACCCAGGCTACTTTTCCCAAATCTGCCCCTAAATGCAAGTAGAACAAAATCAGCGGGAGATGTAAAGAAGATATTTCAACATGTTTTCTTCCAACGTGCGCCGAAATTATGAGTGCATTGGGAGTACATTTCGCCCCCAAAAATGTCTGATAACTAACAAATTCTAATCTGGTAGAAACACGGATATTTCTAATGCCTGCACAGTATAGACAGCACAGTATTAGGCCTAGTTTGTTTTCTTCACATCCCCATACGGGATGCTATTTTCCCTTTGTGCCGCACAGTACAAAAGCTGAAGAAATGATAGCCTGTTCTCGCCATGATAAGCAACACTGAATGAATTAGCCCGGACCTTGCCTGCCGGGTGGGTGGGTGTAGAAGGGTCATTTCTTCAAAATGGTTACATGCACAAGTTGAAAGTAAAATTGAAGCTAGGGGCCTACAATCTTACAGCTTGATACCTCGACAAGGGTTCAAGGAAGTCGAGCACTTGTTCTCACTATCCCACACCACCAACGCGCGGGTGGTTTGGGAGCTACTTCGTTCATGGGTATATTGCAGACATTTTCTCATTCATGATTTAGAGTGGGCCTGCAATATTTGACTGCCAAATGTCAACATTGAATTGACAAGTTATTAAAAAGAAGATTTATCATCTCCATATTCCCATTTGATTCTTTTCTCTTTGGCTGAGCATATAATATGTATTAAAATATACAAGCAGTCCCGTGGGCCTTATCGCGTGAAGTGAAGTAATCAAATATAATGCATAGCATAAAATTGTATTGATTGCCTCAAGCATAGGTGGTTGATATATTTGAAATAATTCAAATTTGAATTCAAATTATACGTAGGCCCCGTAAAATGTTATATGCATTCAATTTGAATTTCATGTCGTATCAATTTGATCATACAAATTTACAGTCAGACATCAGAAACTCCATTTGAAATAAACGAAAGACCCAACTTTGTGGGACCCATAATAAAAAAATAACAGTACTGACAGGCCTTCTGTGAAGAATAGAAAAGCGGATGCATATTGCACATGTGTCGAAGATGAATTAAAAATGACAACTTCAGGACGGGATGTGTCTTTATAGTTCTTAGTTTGTCTTGTGAACAAGTCAGTTGCCAATAGATCTTCTCACAGACAAGAGGTTCAGCAAAAAGTTCGAAAGGAGTGCTTTTAATTTTATTATGCAGATTTTTATTTACATGTTATTTATTATTGATTGCTTATTACTGATTAATTTAGGAATCATTATTATAAAATTACTTATTCGGACGTCATGGACAACAGCGAGTATGTTTGTTTTGTGACAAGGTAGACTTCATTTATTGGCAATAATAACAAAAATGCAGTCTGGTGAGTTGATTGAATCAATTATATACATTCCTAAACGTTATTTTGAGCGTTATGGTTCAAATACGACAAAATTTTCGCCTTTGGCGAGCGGGCCTCCAGCGAGACCCCCCCTTATAATATCTACCCCATTACCATCAATTCCCACCTCTGTATGCCATCATTCAGAAGTCACGCCTCGCCACTGATAGCCACGATATATTAATTCTGTTGTATTTTCCACAGTACACTTTCATGTACAAAACCAAAATGATCATAAAAGATGTTTGTCTAGATTTTACAATTTAATGAAATGAAATATTTGATTGAAAGTTTCTACTTTTGAAACCAGGGCATCTCTTTCCAACAAACGCAGTAACCCTTCGTTGACTCGAAACTCAAGGAAATTCGAACCTCAAGATATTGAAATTTAAAAAATTACAGTTAGAATGAGTAGTAAACGCTTCAATGTCAAAATTATACCGTTCTTAGCTTCCCCCGTGTTGCCCGTATCTGGTCGATTGATGCCAAACATAAACAGAAGTGACCCAAAAGCAAGTGGCGCCAGATAGTTTTATTGACAATGTTAACACAATGTACTTTGTAAACAACAGCTAATAAATACAAATACAAATACAAATACTAGATCAAACTATCAATAGACCGTGCAATATACAGGCGTGTAGCAACAATTTCAAGGTGTTGGGAAATCGCCAATAAAACATAAATGGACTCTAGATATGACATTGGAATGAGGGTATAGCTGGAACTGCAGTTTGAAACGAACAGTCATGGGGAGAAAAAAATCTTGGTACCGCATGTCTCACTGACAAATGCTACTGTAGAGTAGATGAATTCTGTTGAATTCTCTACTTATGTATTATTTATTGTTCTTTGTTTTCAATCCTGCCTTGTCTTTCACTTTGACTTGCCATGTACTAGTAGGGCTGATAGTAGGCTCCAATTTCAAGTGAAACCCAGATTCAAACAATTACCCGGCAGGAAATCAATGTTTTTTTCTGGTCTTCATTTTGTGGTCTGGTGTGACTCATGCGCATTCCTCTCTCCTCTCCGCCCCCCTCAACCACCCGTCCATCACTATAGCATGCATGCGTCCTCGACAGTTCTCAGTTGACAAATGTGCTTCGTAAGACAGACACACACATTTGCACAATGCTTGTAGCAACCAGGTGACGCTGTCCAGATGACAGTGCTAGTGTGGCATTACTTTGAATCTGCTTTCAACATTCGTTTGTTTCCCTGTCATTGTTGAAGAGGGAATATTTTGAAATCACATTTGACTTCAAACAATGAAAAATGATCGCCATTGCCTTTGTAAAATACTTTAATTTTGGAATTACTTTTTGTTGCCATAAAAGAAATGCGCTAATGCACGTTTTGCTTACCCCCCTACCACCTCCCATCCATTATGAGCTGTTGTTGGCCAGGCCAACGGTGTCAATGCAATTGCAACTTCTCGTCAGTGTTTCCAAGCCTTGAGGTTAGAGGTCCTGTTACTTTATAGAAAATGACGCGTCTTTATGGTAATCTTAATACGATTTTTTTGTGGGGGAAACCCGGGTAGGAGTCGCGTAGTGAAGATGGGTACCCGGGTAGGAAAATTCCTACCCACCGACATTCATACTATGGAAAGTGCAACTTAGCTATTTCTTGTTGTAATTACTTATTAGATTATTGGCTTTCGTTATACGGTATATCATGTAGGCTATGTAATGAGTCAATGAAGAAAATTTACTAGGTATTATTATTATTTCAACTTTTATTTTCAATGTTAAAATGGTAGTCTAGTTCCGTGGGGCCATCCAACAGCCACTCGCTACTGGCAAGCGAGAACAATGGTTCTATTTGGAACAGATGAGATATAAATGTCATTGTGCTGGATAAATCAATGCTAAAATAGTTGGCACAGCATTTATTTTGTACGTGTGCTGGTAGAACCACTCCAAATAAAACAATAGTTTTACAGTTTTTTAATGAGCCTTAAATTAGCGATTGAGGGATCAAAAAGAGTTTGAATTACGATTTATCAAAATATTCAATATTGGATTCCCTATACCTGGGGTCAGTAAGATAACTTTGAAAAATGACGAATTTCGTTTCACCCCAGTTTGAAATAACAAGGGTTAACTGTATAAATGAATATCCAATCAAATATCTTTCTAACAATTTAATTTCAATAGCCATAAGACTGATACTGGCACTCAAGAAACTGTGTTCTCAAGAGCCAAATGCTAGAGCCACTTCAAGATAATAGATTGCCGTTATCAATTCATATTTCATGCGAATTCAAAATCACTGCAAGGTTTATGTGGCTACAACTTTACACGTTTACCAACAGTTACATGCTTCATAATGTAATGCGTAACTAATTTTTCACAATAATATAAATATATTGCAGTTCCGACTTCTTCCTCCTCTTCTTCACTAGGCCTAGCAGTAGTGAAGAAGAGGAGGAAGAAGTCTGAACTGGCAGGAACCGATTGATATGAGAAGTCTGCCCTAGAAAAACTGGTGGAAACACCCCCTGGCCCAATTTAATTGGTTATCTGGGTTTGAGATAGATATATAATATAAATATCTTCTCTCACAGTGCGCCTCCAATTTCCTTTCAAAGTCATTCTACAGCTCGAATCAATTTCGAAACGGTTCAAAAGTCTGAAAATGAACTTTGATTTTGAATCCGATTCTGAAAAGCATAACGAATCAGAGATAAAAATTGAGTAGGTAGGTATAGGTAATTGTACTCACCGAAGCTACAGTCATGCCCTGGCTCGTCTTCACCAACGTGACAATCTGAGGTTGAGCCACACCGATACCAGCACCCTTCTGTAGGATGATTTGTTTAGCCGGTTGGCCAGGTCGCAGCAAGGTTGTGCGGGGACCAGTGAAGCGGACTGTTTGGCCACCCACTGGAAAGTCATACAACAGAAATGAACGCTATTCACAGATACGCACACTGCAGAGTACGGGTATATTCTCAATGTGAACTCCCGAGATTATTGTTCATAGCATAATTTGAAACATTTGATTGAAAATGGGTTAAAAGTCTACCAGTGAATTGCACTGTCAAGAATGCAATAATTAAATGTCATTTGTATACTGGCAAGATAATGTACACTGAAACCCAGATGAATCGGTTCCTAGATCGATACTCATTCTGTCTCGCCCTACGCTCAAAGTCAACCGTTACATTTTCCTGCATGGTTTCATTTTATTCCATTATAATAAATTAATAATGCTGTGAAAGTCAATTTGGATTTTATTCCAATTCCTGAAACTGGACGCATTTCATAACGAGACAAAAATGTTTTCAGTATGCACACATGGCATGCAAGTGATTATGAACCCACTTGGATAACTGCACTACAGTAGAACCTCTTTAGCAAGTTTCTCGTTGGTACATTTTTCACCTTGCTAAGTTTCATTTTCTAATCCTATCTATATGCTCCCACATGTTGAATAGTTTCTTTAGTAAGTTTTTCACTTCCGTGAGTTTTTTCTGGTCCCCCTGAAAAACGTAATGAAGAGGTACCACTATACCTCATACCCAGAGGCAAGGATTTAGGGTTTCAACAATAAAAACAAATTGTTTGAAAAGTGTTTTTTCAATATGTTTGTTTAAGGTCTTCCCGAGTTGAAAAAACAAACGGAGTTATTTTTGCAAAAATGACTTTTGCGATTATGTATTTCTCGTCACTAATACTGTATAAAACTTTTAAAAAATGATTCAGAGCTGGATAAATACTGTGTGTGACAAGTGGTCGAGTGGCTAACACAATGAATGAACCGTGATTCAGGAGAGGGGGGTTCGATTCCCGCCATGGTCGACCATCCTGACAGGGTTTTTTCGTTGTTTCCCTGTCGTTCAGGTCAATACTGGAATGGTTCCTCAACTACAGGCCACAACCGACTTCTTCCCACTATCCAAAATCACCTTATAAAATAACCTTTTCATTTCATCATCCCTTCATCCTTTCATCATTCCTTGACCACAAATTTCTGAACATAATTTATTTGCATTTTATTGACATTTTATTTTTGTCTCGGCTTATCGATTACTGGGTACATATTAGGGATGTCGGCGGGTACACGGGTGGGTCCAATTTCAAGTGGAACCCAGGGTCAAACAATGGACCATTTTCATTATTCAATGCGCAGGCGCGGCCCGCCTCCTAGCAGCCGAGATCGCTGGTATTGAATTGTGGGAGTTTTAGTAGGCCTACTTGTACACAGGATTAAAGGCAAAACATTAAGATATATAACTTGCATTATCTCTCATCTTACTCACTCTGACAGTGCGTAAATCTCTCGGTATATAGTTAACATATAAATGATGAAACTACTATCATATTATAACTTGATACGTTCACTGTAACGCACAATAATATTAATCAAATGTGCTAAATAGCATTGGCAGCATAGGACTTTCGAACTCGGGTAATAACACCCCGTTCTAGTTCAAACGGTCGCCGCTAGATGGCTCATTCTTTTCGGAAATGGTCTATTACCCCCCGATCAATGTTTTCCTTCTGGACTTTATTTTCCTATGTACGATGTTTTTGGTCCGGTGTATAAGTGGGGCGCGCACTTCTCTCTCCTCTCTGCCCCTCTCACCCACCCGCCCATCAGTACAGCATGCGTGCACTTCTCTCTCCTCTCTGCCCCTCTCACCCACCCGCCCATCAGTACAGCATGCGTGCACTTCTCTCTCCTCTCTGCCCCTCTCACCCACCCGCCCATCAGTACAGCATGCGTGCACTTCTCTCTCCTCTCTGCCCCTCTCACCCACCCGCCCATCAGTACAGCATGCGTGCACTTCTCTCTCCTCTCTGCCCCTCTCACCCACCCGCCCATCAGTACAGCATGCGTGCACTTCTCTCTCCTCTCTGCCCCTCTCACCCACCCGCCCATCAGTACAGCATGCGTGCACTTCTCTCTCCTCTCTGCCCCTCTCACCCACCCGCCCATCAGTACAGCATGCGTGCACTTCTCTCTCCTCTCTGCCCCTCTCACCCACCCGCCCATCAGTACAGCATGCGTGCACTTCTCTCTCCTCTCTGCCCCTCTCACCCACCCGCCCATCAGTACAGCATGCGTGCACTTCTCTCTCCTCTCTGCCCCTCTCACCCACCCGCCCATCAGTACAGCATGCATGTGCTTCAGAGACAGAGAGACAAACACACACATTTGTACAATGCTCGTAGCAACCAAGTGACGCTGTCCAGATGACAAGTGCTAGTGTGGCATTACTTGAAATATGCTTTCGACATTCGTTTGTTGATTGTTGTTTGCTCAACGACCATAACAGCTAGGTACGAATGAGCAGATAATAATGACACTATGACGTGATGATGAGTGGAAGGACGTTTACAAGAACCCATTCCTTATGCAGGACTCGAACCCACGCCCAACTGTGACTTCAGTTTCTGAAGCGGTGCCTCAGCTGACCGAGCTACCAGGGGTGACTATTTGTTTGTTTCTCTGGGATTGTTAGAAAGTGAATATTTTCAAAATGACATTTGACTCCAAACAATGAAAAGCGATCATCATTGTCTTTTAAAAATACTTTTGATTTTGGAATTACTTTTAGTCGCCATAAAAGAAACGCGCTCATGCACACGTCTTGCGCAGCCCCCCCCCCCCCCCCCACGCGCCCACTACCAGCTATAACTGGCCAGACAAATGTGCCAGTGCGATTGCAACATTCTCGTCAGTGTGCTTCCAAGCCTTGAGGGTAGAGGTCTTGTTGCTTCATAGACTGATGGCTGGATTGAGGGAGGGGGGAGGGGGGGGGAGGGGAACCCAAGTAGGAGTCGGGTAATGAAGACGGAAAATTTCTACCCGTCGTCATTCCTAGTACATATTGAGGAGTTTGCTTAGGACATGTACAATTTTTTAAAAGTTGCCTCTGTATTTCTTGCCTTTGTCTTCCAATGAATAATTCAAAATAGCAGTAGGTCTACATAATGGTAATTATTCACCATCAAATCCTATTCACATGAAAAAAATAAAAAAGGTCTCGACTAAAATTCGTGAAAATTCACCAAAAGAGTGGAAAAAAAATCAAAAAATGCTATTTCAACAGTGAAAATGATTTTTGTATAAAAAGTTGACACCAATTCACCCCATTTAGCTATTTAAATTAGGGTTGCCAGTTGATATTTGATATAGTTCGATATTTTTCAATTGATATGATAATCGAATACGATTTCAGTATCGATGTATCGATATATTTGATACATATTTTCAATCGCCAAAAATATTTCAACACTTCCAAAATATATCCAATGAAAGAGTATGGCGGGAGAATGCTTGCGCGTGATTGGTCAACTATCCCGCCAATAAAAATGTGTACTAGATGTGTCGCATGCGCGGGCAAAGTCACTCACTCATGACATGTCCGATGACATTCGACACTCGACAGTCACACACAGTCACACAGTCGTCTGCCAGCCAGATGGCCTTGCGTGCCGTGTTGTACTTCGCCCCTTTATTTCTCAGCAGAATAAGAGGAATAATTAATCAATTCTCATCATTTCCTTGTTGTCATCGTTATTGTGGTACACCTATTTATATTTTTCACAATTTGGTTCAACATGTAGGCCTACTGTTGTGAATATACTTTTATTGATCAAGTATGTTTTTCTTTCGTCACTACTAATGAACAATGATGCAATATTATCTGTCAGTAATCAATAGGTGACAGGTCAATATGAGCCTACACAATAATAGACTGTGAAGTTCAACTGGTTTTCATTTTATATTTGTATAGCTGATCACTTAATACTTGAAACTCTTGTTATCTTATGAATGAACAATGCGTGCTCTCAAGATTTCGTTTCGCTCTGTCAGCGCCAACATTGCACTTCTGACATGTGCTTATATTATGAGGTGCCAAGCATTCTCTCTCTCTCTCTTTCCCCCTCCCCCTCCTCCTACACACTACCAAACAGCTGAAGCAGGCAAACTGCTTGTCCATCTTGACACAGATGATAGCAGCAGGCTACAGTGTGACAAGAGATAAAACAGTTGCTTCTTTGTTTGAAGTTACATTATGAATTTTACAACTTCAACATTACTCAAAGAAAGTCTTTTCAATATCATTAAGTACGGTATATTAATTTATCATTTAATTTCATTAAGCATATATTTTGATGGAGAAATAGAGTTAATAAACTGAATTTAGGTGGGGAAAAACATTGATATGTTCGATTATCAATCATTTCTGTTCGATTATCGAATCTTATCTGAAATATCGATGTTTTTCTGTTTGATAATCGATATGAAGTAATTGATTATCGATCATGAAAATCACATCAAACGGCAACCCTAATTTAAATACGATTTTTTTTTTTATTCACCCCAAATGCTTGCCTCTGCTCATACCCAAGGAAACCTATGGTACCTAAAAAATGAGAAAAACAAGAGTCTCTACCTCGGGAGTTCTGTCGTTAACAAGTAACACTACTAATGGGGATTCCCAGTTACTCACAGTTGGCCATTCGTACTGCATTAGCCAACACATTACTAGATGTGGTAGTAGTCGTCGGTGCCACGGCCCTCATACGAATCGTACTCGTGGTGGTACTAATTCGAGGCGCCGCCGTCGCAGCCACGGCCAGTGCCTGGATCCTTGCCATCTGCGTTTGGCCCTGAGCAATCGTCAAGGGGCTAGCGGGGGTGCCCAAAGTAGTGACAGCTGACCGAGGAAGGACCAAAGGACGAGGGGCCTGGACGATCCTTATGGTACCTGGAGCGACAGGGTGAAGGGGTCCAAGCGTTATCATTGGCAAGCCATCATTTGAATATTCAGTGATTGCTGAAAATAGCTTGTTACAGGTTTCCTTGGGCAAATTTCACTTTCATATCATCAATAACATATTGCCCACATTTCTTCACGTATTCATTTCTTCATGAATTTCATTCATGGGTCACTTCAAATCAACGGCATAAAGCTTCCATGCTTTCCAGGCAAATAACAGACAATACATATTATATAGCCAAAGAGATTTTATCAATTCAAATGCTACCCAAACTAGTCGTTGAAAATCATGTAAAAGAATTGTTCAACTCTACCTGCAGGTGCCATGAACGGAGGCTTTTGAACACGTACAAAGCTGGAGCCTCCTCGATAAGTGACTGGCCCAGTAGCAGTGGTCCCTCGTGGAGCGACAGTAGGAGGTGTAGATACTATACGTTGCATCACAGGGCGACCTGTAGCCAAGGTCATCCGACCAACCTGTGTCAACGGCACACGGGGCGACGGTGAAATAGTCATAATGCCAGGAGCCCTCGGCGACACAGTAGAACTAGTTGCCATGGTCAATCTCACGGGTGGCTGAGTGGCAATCGTAGTCACCTTTGTGGGGCTTGTAACCATAGCAGTTTGAGCCACTGAAACTTTGCCAGCTGGTACGATGGTCATCTTGCTAGGAGATGACGGCAGTGTCTTGGTAGGTGACGATACTATTACCTTTCCAGGAGGCATTTTGCCTGTAGGGGACATAGTCATTTTAACCGGAGTGCTCGTAACCACGCGAACAGCTGTTGTTGGCACTGCTTTCGAGGACGGCTTAGCGGTTATCTTGCCAACCGCAGTCACCGTTGGCCAAGACTCGGATGTAGTCGTAATGGAAGTTGTTGTCGGGCTGGCCTTGGCTGCGACTGATGCTGCTTTGACGGGAGATGTCAAAGACGTAGTTGTTAAGGCACGCATGGCTGTGCCATGCGGAGATTGGGGGGCTTTTGGAGACGTAGGTGGTGTAGGCAATTGCTCTTTCGATGGAGAGAATTGGCTCGGAACGCCGATGCCAGGTAGCGTTGGCACCGTTGGTGGTTGATCATATTTCATGATCTCCAAGATGTAATGGTCAGAGGTCGCAGAAGTGCCCCAAGATAGTTCCAGAGAGTTGGTAGCCGCTCGCACCAGCTGGACACGGCCGGGTGTAGCTGGTTTGTCCACTTCCAAGTACCACAGATCTTTGCAGCATACCTAATACATGAGCATTAGTATTAGACACCACTTACTACGCAATTAATACCCGACTTCAGGGGTTCCTGAAAATGGCTCATTCAAGATGATGGAAAAAATATATTGGGACAATCACTGAAAATAATGGTTGCCATTTGATTTCAATATTTTAGATCGATTCAATATCAAATTGGAAAGTTCAATATTAAATTCAAAAAATGTCAAAAATTGCAAAATTAGGGGTGGTAACATGAGAAATTACAAATTAGTATGACAAATTTGTCAGATTCACCTTTTCATAGCCACTTGGGCACTTCCTCCCACTCGACTTTATATTTCTGTACAAATTACGACCTAGTCGGCGAGCGCTAACGTTTATTTATTGATAAACAAACTGGGCTAATCGGGTTTCTATTTTTGAGTCGGATGTAATTTATAATTCAGACATATTAAATAAAAGGCATCGCCTACAGACATGAATTTCTTGCAGTAGTGACACTAGTTAAGACTAAATTCCTCTAATCTAGCTGACCTAACCGAACAAAAATGAACATTACGAATAATCGTTATAACCAAATGAGTGAAAGTTCTCTTCTTTACCTAGGAACCATAAGAATCAAGACTTTCGTTACACGAAAATTTGTCTCTATGTCCATTTCGTAAATGAAATAATCGGTCCGCGCAAAAACATAATTTTTACTTATGTCAATGATTTTCAAGGATATTTCAGGTGCTTAAAGAGGATTTAAAATTTATATTGGTGGCACCCCTGTGCCAGTGCGATTGCACCACTCTCATCAGTCGTCAGTGTGCTTCTAAGCCTTGTGGTTAGAGGTCCTGTTGCTCTAGAGAGTGATGATTGGATCAAGGAAAATGACGCGTCTTTTTATGAATATAGGTGATTTAGGGTCTCTACGTTTTTTTTTTTTTTTTTTGGGAGGAAAACCCGGGTAGGAACCTGGTAATGAAGACGGGTACCCAGGTAGGAAAATTACTACCCGTCGACATCCCTACTATCGAGCAACAGCCATACTGTAAAATGATATATGATTACAGGCTATTCATAAAGAAGCTAGCTCTGCTAGACGTGCCTGCCAAATGAACAGATCATACCTGGTTGTTCCAAGCTTTGCGATAACCGTCCCGTCCTGACCACACGTACAATCGTGTGTGGACGCCCACCGAGCAGTGGCCAGCTCGTGGGCGAGGCATGTTATCTTCTGTGCTGTTGTCAATGCTCATTTGTTCCCACGAGAGAGTTTCTAGACAAAAAGGAGTTGCATTATAAAAGGTAGTCGATTGAACTGATCACATATTGAAGCCTCGCGACACGTGGGAGCTAGGAAGAGGGGAGGAACTGCTCCACACGATTTGCTGGCGGGAACAGGGGACATGCTGTGAGATAAGGTAGAACTTCGACAAACAGGGACTGGTGTTATCCCGAGGAGTTGCCTCACTCGCCTTACAGAACATCTTCCAATTGCAATATTTATTTACAACAGTGCAGGTAACAGCAGGGCAAGCATGCTAAGAAATGGGATGCTATCAACTGGTCAAAAAAATTGTTAGAAAATACAAAATTTTGAATATTTAAATGTGTAAGGTAAATGATCAAACCTAACCCAACCTATGCTGATATTACTAATCAAAATATCTAAATACAATATAGTTTGTTTTCAAAGAGTTTTTATTTCAACAATTAGTGCACTCCCTTCAAGATATTATTGCAATTTCCTACAACACACAACTAGATTGAACTCACCAAGATTGAGGCAGGCCAAAGTGTTGGTGCACTTCCACTCTTTCTCGTGCGTGGCGACCTTGACGTCGTCAAGGACGAGTGGCACCCATCCACCAAACACGTACATGCAATGTCCAATAAGAGTAGCACTATGCAGTGAACGAGGCAACGGGGGAACGCCGTTCACTACTGGTTTGCTCCAAGTCATCGTGTCTGTAAAGCAAAAACAAGCAGTAGCTGCAATCATTGGAAAAACCTCGGAATATGTGTACATATAAATCTATTCATTTTAATCAGGAGATTGATCCTTTCCAAGTGCCGCAGAGACCGCGCACTATTTGTAATGTGTTTGACAGCGCACTGTAATGATCAACATGACCTATTGGCAGCAGTGAACAATTAATGAGACATTGGGAAAATGAGATGAAAGGTTATTTCACAACATATCCTGGGACAGTGGGAAGGCAGCGGTACCGCTTACTCATAAGGAATAATCATGGTATTTTCATCGGAAGGAAAAGTTACAAAGAGAAGATACAATGCTGCCAGTAATGCAGTGGTGATGAATGGAACTGCTTTGCTCTGCTTGAATGGCTCAGTGCAAAACAGCATCACAAAACATGAGTCAAGTACATCTGGGTTCATGAGGTCCATGAAGGGTTCATGTTGTAATTGAATGATGACAGACATAGACAGAGACAGACATTATATCACAGATAAAAATTGTTGACAGGCTGGTTTGTTTGACTACCTGCTCGTTCTTTCAAGTCGGCGACATGGCCAATCTGACAAACTAAAATATCGCAATAATCGAATATTGAATAAATTAATTCTGATATCAATCAAAACCTCGATATCGATCAAAACATTGACAACGAAAATCGATCGAAATATCCAATATCGATTGGCAACCCTATTCAAATCACAACATCATCAACATTCATTGAGACAGATTACACATTGAACAACACATTATCTATACTATAAACAATAATGTAATATACAGTTGAAGATATGCAATTCATACCGATTTCCAAAGCACTCACCACAATCCAGAAGCCACAGATCACCAAGCCTGCACCCGCTCATGCCCCCGTAAATGACGAGACGAGATTTGCCGGTAGACTTATCAGTGTAGGCCACACCGGTGTGAGACTCGCGAGGTGGTGGCGGAGGGCCGTATGTTTGAGGCATCTCCCACGACGTAGCGTTGGAGGCACGATGCAACTCCAGAGTGTATAGATCGTTCAGATACCTGGAAATGTCAAAAAGCTTGATAATAATTGACATGATTAAAAGGTAAGCAAAAACTCTGCAAGGTAAATGAGGTCCAAGCGGCTAGAGAACGGATGCTTTCTGTTCATAGACCACTCTATATACATAATAATCTTAGTTAGGCAGGTGGATTGGAGGCTAGCATGCTCAACCATCATTCAGGAGTTCAGGGTTTAATTCCAGTCATGGTCGTCATCAGGACAAGAGGTTCTACGTGGTTTCCCACAGTCGTTTCAGTAAACACTGGGACTGTTCCTTAACACCGCCTCCCTATCATCAATCCAAAGAGTAAAGAGACTACTCTACAAAGACTCTACACTGGTTTAAAGACAACAATAATTTTCCGTAGTATATTAACTTAATAAAGATAAGCCTACAGTTATTACAAAGCCTAGCAGTTATTATAATTTTGGTAGAAAAATGGTTGAAATGACAGATAAGTGCAGGAGCCCCTAATAGGTGCTAGAATTGAACGAAAATTGTTGCTAATCAATCGAATACTTTTCATGAAATTGTAACATCATTGATAGATCTACAGTAAACCCTTGTTACTCTGAAATGGAAAGGACCCAAAAAAAAAAAGATCCTAGGCCTATTGATAAAAATTTGGCTGAACCAAAAAAGTCATTTTCAACGAACATCACTTTTTCCGATTAGAATTGAAGTAATTTCATATTGTGCGCTAGAGAAAGTTATGCCACCGACCAAAACTACGTGTGAGAAACTGTCGAGAGGCCACACTGATCGTGTGTACTCGGCTAGCTTCGACGAAGCGCTAACGTCATATGGCTCGCTTCTATTGACGCTTGGCCGTCACGAGTCTGAATGACGAACGATTGTTTCGAGCTCAACATGGTCTCTCTCGCTTGTCAAGGTCAGACCGCACCGTCTGATAACACACACAAAGCAGCGAAGAGCTCAAAGTGCTACGGTTTACACGTCAAATAAAAAGGGGAGAATTTGAGAAAATAATTATAAATCCAAGTAATCCACTCAAACTATTTCAAATATTAAATTCGAAAACAGTGTCAAAGCAATTGAATGGTCAAATATAAGTTTGAATCACAGTGTAGCTTGTTTTGGATTGACCATATTATTCAATATCAAAATGCCTATTCCTTCAGTCAGGGACAGACTTCAAGATCAAAATATATACATTTAGGATTAACCGAGTTTGGAGTAACCTTTCAACTGCTGAGTTTTCTAACAGCAACTGTACACCCTATGCTGAATTATTTTTTCAAAAATACAATAGTTTGTACAAATGATTTCAGATACTACATTCATGATTACTTCTCCATGATTTTTTCGACAAAAAATTGGAGAAAGATCATAGAAGAATACAAAAATGGAAGGGTGGTGGAAAATCAGATGGGTGATTCGTAAATACTGATTTACGTTTCCTAGGCCAAAGTTGATCAGGCCTACATTGCCACGGGAGCTTGGACATCATCTTCATCTTCACAAGTGAATAGGCCTATATTATTATTGTTATTGATACCAAAAGCAAGATGAGAACCGGTTTTATCTTCTTATATTTGTGTGTCGGGGTGAGTTTCTCATTATCAGCCGAAAAAAGCATATTATATCGCCGAGTTGGTCAATCAACATCTGCCATTTTCACTCGACTCTGAATCAGTGTGTTCGTTGACAAAACATTCGTCTGAATAAACGCTACTAATTATGAAATGAATCGAAGGTCGACATTATTTGCATGGTGGGCTTGACAAGCCAAAACGCATGTGCGCGGGTGTAGCAGTTAAAAGGTCAACGACGGATTACTGTACTATACAAATAATGTCATATTAAGGAGATGATAGGATTGTGCGAGACTTGAAGTTTTTGAGCGAGTTCGAGATTTGAACTGGATAGAAAATGTTCTTTCCTAGATTAAAAATTCAAGTCTTGGAAACTTTTGGGTCTCGAAGTATTTCGAGCGAGCAAGAGTGGAAGGATAACCTCTTCATCTTTTCATCATCAAACAGATTGGTATAAAATACAGTGTCTAAAACCTGTAAAAAGTTTCGTTTCTTCATTTCTTCTTTTGATTTGATTATAAACTTGCTGAATGATTACAACGTGCATCATCACCTTACACTGTCACTTGACTGACTCCGATTGAGTTCTGCTGAGTCGTAGTTACTACCAGACAAACACATGCATCTTTTTCTCTTCATCAGTTCCTCCCCGATCTCCATTCGGCACAAAAAGTACCTATAGAATGCGCTAGCGGCAGCTGTCAAAAATCCAACATGGCGGATGTTTAGAGGACATAGTAATCTCTCCGTAGTGTTTACTATGGCTACTTTCCTTGTAATGCAACTTGAAATGACCATGCTAAACGTTCATACGTGAGATTTTCATTACATTCATCTTTCGACAAATCTGTCCAACTTATTCAAGTAGATTTGGATGTTTAATTTGTAGAGAAAATGTTATTGAAACTCAGATCGGATTATTTTAATAATATGCCCCACCACATTTGTTTAAACAATTTGTTGTGAGTTAGGTATATATTATAATTACTACGTGAATGTTGTGTGAGAATTTAGATTATTATATTATTTCACTCCTTTAGTAACTTATCACAAACTTATATAGGGCCTACATTAACCAATTAATTTACCCATGCAACATTTCAATTCGTTTATTGATATTAGGCCTACTTCAAAACACCATTTGACCCAAGCTTAAAAATGTCCAGTAGGTATTGGTAAAATGTGTAGGATTTTTCTAAACATTTTCATTACTAATGTTATCTGATCTAGGTCTATGTGTGACTACCTAAGCACTCCAAGGAAATCAATTACAAGGAAAACATAAAAAATGTGTCATGTTTCAAGAGTAATTTAAAATTAATTAGGCCTATATGGTTTTGTTTTGTATAATGAAGTATACAAAACAGTTTTGTATACTTTTTGTATGATAGGCCCTATTTGCAATCAACTCAGAACATATCATCAGTTGAAATGGACAATGTCAAATAATTATCCACAGTCAAATGTTATTTACAAAAATAGTATTTACAATTGACCACTAGTGATAGGCGTGGCTTATCGACAGGCCCCCTAGATCTATACTTCATGTGGGCGTTTAGAGATACTCTGATAGGTAATGTCAATTTACCCACATAACAAACAGCCCATTTGATGGGGTGTTTTGTGACGTGACGTTTGTGGGCGGGTCAATCACTAGTTGTCAATTACCCTAAATGTTACAGGCACATAGTATTTGCACTTTTAAAACCTAAAATTAATCATCTATTGGAATGGATGGTGACAAATAATTAATTACAATTGAATGCTATTTGCAATTAATCTTAAAAGTTGAAGATATATATGATAGAAGATATGATGCATATCATTTGTAACTAGCCCAAAAACGTTTTAACATCAATTGAAATGGATTGCCGCATTTCGGGAATAAATTAAAGGAACATTCGCGGTCCGTTCCTGCCACAGAATTACCCTGTGGTACGCAACAATTTCGTCGTGAAACACATTTTTGAGGCGAGAAAGTAGTCACAAACAACGTTGTAACATAGCCACGTGCAGAATTCTGTCCTCCAAACTCTATTTACGGTAGTTGCCGATAGAGCGCATGACTGCAACTTTTTGTGCCGAATACACACTCTGTCAAGGACAGATCAAAATGACATGATGTCATGTTGTCAAGGCAGCTCGGGACGGCCGATCGCCAATGGAAACGGGCCACATGACGATTGCGCATCCTCGGAGCAAGCGACTATTATTGAGGTCATTGACAACGGTTTCTATCACTTTTTTCGCCCGGAGGCATAGCTTTCTCTAGTATGCAACATGAAATTGCCTCAATTCCAACAGGGAATACTGGTGATTTTTGTGGATAAGGAGTTGTTTGGTTAATACGAATTTTAATGAATGAAAATCACTTTTTTGGGGTCCCTTCCATTCCATTCTGAATTACAAGGGTTTGAGCACATTTGCTGGAACTAAAATCGTGCTCGAACTCAAACTTACTCGAACTAGAATTGTACTCGAGATCGCTCGAAAATAAGTCAAACTCGTTTGAAACTCGCTTGAACTCAAAAAGCTCTCCTCGCACAGCCCTAGAAAATAATGTACTTAAAGAGAATTGAGATATGCTACCTGGGTGGCTTCCTGGCAATTGGAGCACGATTGGTGGCACATTGTGGTGACGCACATTTTGGAGAGGTGCAACGTGATTTGGAGCTGTTCAGAATTGGTGACGGGATATTGGCAGCTAGTGGAGATGTGTCGGGAGATATGAAGCCATCATGAATTGGAGAAGGAGACGTCCAAGGTGATTCAAGGCCATCAGAGATTGAAGCAGTGAGAGGGACACATTGCGAAGATGTGCTAGGTGATACAAGGTCATCACGAAGCGGAAAAGGAGATGTCCACGGTGATCGACGGCCATCAGAGATTGCAGATGGGATAGCGGAACTTTGTGAAGACGATAACAAGGATCCAGAGTCATCAGGAATTGTTGAAGGAATTGACGCAGAAGATCCGGAGAATTGAGATCGGAGTGTGTCTTCACAACTATATCAAGAAATGCCGTATGCCCTGCTTGTATTATATTATAGTGATATAATGTCGTTTGGTTCTTAATCAACTATGGAAACTGAATTGAAATTCTGATTGACTTGAATGGCATAGAAACCCCACAAAACAAACTCATGTTGAAAGAAAAATATGCAATCTATTTAGGATTCATAATAGAAATATAATGATGGTGTTAGTTTCATCAATAGATTAGTTGATAAGATTCTGGACTACACTAATTGGTCCTCGACCAGTGGCGTAACTACTGCAGCGGCAGCCGCCCCGGGGCCCATGCTGTATCATCAGAAATACGTTTCAACGATTACCAGAATATAAAGAGTGTATTTAAATAACTGAAAAAATAATTTTCAATATTATCTGAAATCACTTGAAAAATAACTGACTTCATAGTATTCATGACTCGAGTCATGGGAGCAACAGATACATAATGGCCTGAGAGGAGGGGGGGGGGGGGGGGCCTGTCTAAAGTAGCAGCTCATAGTACTGAAAATATAGTTGCATTCAACAATGTTGGTAATATATATCTTATAATCAGTAATCGTTGGAAACATGATCCCGGCTCGAATATTTTTACGCGACGTGCCGCCAGAGGGTTATTGAACAGTTGCAGAATGTAGCTGTTTCAGAGGTATTAATGCGGCGTCGTTTATTGTGAATACGACACATGATCAAATCAATCATGTCTGTTACTGACTTACTATCATTCATAATGCCATTTTCTGTTTTATTTCTAATATTTGCTGAAGAGCTGAGAGTGTCTCGAGAGAGGGACAAGTGTAGACGTGTTGGTTACTGGTTTGTAAAGTTATGATAGGCTGTAGATATTATGTCTCTTTGATAAACCGTGTTTGAGTGGTGCACAGAAAAGAAAGTTTCAGCAGCAAAATAAAGCTAAAATAAAAAATATCCAGGCTTCCGAAGGTGAATGAATTTTCTCAACGTCCAGCCGCGTTATAAATGATGTTGAAAATTTGAGTGTGCCAGTGAATGAAACTGAGGGAGAATAGCATATTGAAAAAAGACATTTTTGCCGATAAGAAAGCACGCAAGAAGATACTAAAATAATGTAAAGCAGCACGCACAATAGTATTAGTGTCATATCAAGTCATCAAGTCTAAGTAATATCAAAGTGTTATCAATCAAGTCAAATATTGAGTATATTGAGTCAAAGTCATATCAAAGTGTAGGCCTAATTAAAATCATTCCATCGTTTGATCAAGTGATAATGTAATCATTTTAAAAAATAATTCTACAATGAAGAAATTCAAGTTGAACATAATTGAACAAGTATATTATTGAATACGAATCGATCGTATCAGAAACACTGTCATATTTTTTCGCTGGCCTTACAGCATTTAAAATAAATATGAGCGAGCTACTTTGACTACATTTTGGTGGAAAGTCAACTATTCTTCCTCTCAACAGTAAGTACTGTAATTTGATCCTCACCTTTAGGGGAACCCACCCACAGAAATGCATCAAATTTTTTGTTATTCATTGATGTATTGATGTTTGAATAGTATATTGAAAATTTGAAAAGGGAAAAAAAGTAGAAAATTCCGATAAAATTTTGGAAAAACGAGTTGACGCATGCGATTAGGCCGTTAAATTTACATTGAGTCTGAAGTTGGTTCTTTTACGAACACAACAATACCATAAACGATACAATATCTTGAGAAGTAATCAAATGATGTATGTAACGCGAGATGCATGTTTTGTGGTTAATTCATCTGTCAAATTTTATCTGGGATTGTTGAAACAAGCATCGACCATGCGACAATTTGTGCGGGTAACTAGTTTTTGTACTGAGCAAAGCAATGTAGGGGTAGTTTTGCATCCTTGACAAGTGGAAGAAACACCCGTGCGCTAGTGGTGTGCGATATGGGGACGGTCGCTCAGAACCTTCATATATCGAGGTTAGAGGTTACACACTAGAGATGAAGGCCCAAACCACCCGTGCGCTAGTGGTATGGAATACAGGGGACAGTCACTCAGGATTTTCATCTTTCGATGATAGAAGTTACACACGAGAGATGAAGGCTTGAAACACCCGTGCGTTAGTGGTGTGGGATATGAGGGACTGTCGCTCGGAATCTTCCCGGAACGTATGCACCATGTAATAGATACACGATATCACTGGTGACTCAGAGGCAGGTAAATTGATGCCTGCCCCAGAGAATGATCTCTTTCAGGATTATTTGCACATTGTTATTGTGATTGCTCTAGTCGACACATGGTTGTTATCATAATTATATTACACATTATCATCATATTACTATCATCAGTGCATTGAATCGATCAAAAGCGTTTTTTAAAAATGGGAAGACGTCAACGAAGGGATGGTTACAGTTGGTTTAAGAAGACGACTAAAAAAGCAGTGAATCTCGGCAACCTAAATCTTTATTCATTTCCATAATATATTTGATTAATAAAAAAAGTTAATTTAATTATTTTCTTCAGAACGGCTGGTTCGAATTGCATACAAAATCGTGATAACGTTTATCATTCATGTATACACATTCAGAGAAAATTTCATTTCATTTGAAGAGATTTTGATTTTCAAATTTTCTTGCCCAGCCAAATCTTATGGGGTTTTTAGAAATTTTGAGATGATATTTCTCAAAATCGGTCCGACCGATTCATACCAAAAACTAGGGTATACAGTTTCAAGTTGGATAATTTTGCCTTTACAAAGTTTCATGTCGATCAGTCAACTCCTGCGATCTGTGCAGTGCCCACACAAAAAAAAAAAAACACAGTCAAAGCCCTATAAAAGTGGGATGGAATTTTTGCTTACGCTCATCTAATAATATAAAGGAGGTGACCCAACTCCCATACTAATAGCATGGAAAGCATTTGTGGTTTCTTGCGGTTAGTTCAGAGCCAATCGTCCCGATTGCCTGTCACGATTCAGTGAATTCCCATGTGAACTAGATATAAACAAGAGTGGCTATTCGGTACCGATGGCATTGTTGAACTATACCAAAATATATAGTTCTCGTAATCTACTGGGCCGTGTATTGCATTGTTGAGCATTGCTGTTTTAAATAGTTCGTTATGAAAGCAATAGTTGCGCTACAGGCAATCGAGACGCTGGACTCAAGATTCTGACCCCGGAAATATTTCACTTTCAAGACCCGAGTTGGGTCACCTTCTTAATATTATGATAAAATAGGTTGGTATCACTACATCATGATGGTACCATGGCACCGTCTTTCACGGCTTTGTGGACTTGATACTTTTCTTTCTGATATATAGACTTGAAGTCAAGGTGTGTGGAGTTTTCCCATATCAATATTCGTTCATCTTACAACGCACATGCTACGTTCGCTCAGTTCCCAGTTTCCTTGCGGCAAAAGTTCTTATCAGGGTGATTTCACAGATATGAATGACTAAAAAACTTGAACCGTCCTAGATACGAAATACATGATCTGACTCAGACAATTCTTGACAATCACAACAATTGGTTCATCCGAAAAGTCACTTCGATCTTTTATAATACATGTTGACACTGGAAATTGTGCATCACAAAACATAGGCCTACATATTGCGTAACATACATAATTTGATCACTTTTTGAGATATTGTATCGTGTATGGTATCGATGTGATCGTAAAACAACTTTCTTTGAGCCACACTAAAAACCAACAGTTCTACGTTATGTGCTTGGCATACAAGATCAGGGAAAGTCAACCCATTTTTTGATGTGTATCAAGGTTACAGAAATTAATTATCTGTATCAAAACAGTCTCAGGTATTCTGACAGAATTTAATCTATCTGATGGAAGAAGCTTCATTCAACCGATGTATCAATTGTCATCTTCATGCTAACTATATACTGGTTTGGTTGTATGTAACGGTTTGACGTATTTTTCAACTACTGTAGTTTTTACAAACTTTTCTCAGAATTTTTTTGTTTCTCTTCTTTTCAAAATTGTATAATATATTATTTTAACAATAATTGTTATACATCAATAAATAACGAAAAGTGTAATACATTTATCTGGATGAGTTTCAATTATGACACCAGTATGAATAAATGTCATGTAATCAGTATGTGAATAATCTCCATTTGACATGAAAGTGAACATTTTCTGGTCTTTCAGTCCATTCATATTTCAAAATTTGCCTATACTGTTTGAGAAATCATTTTTTGACCAGGTTAATCTATCTGTGATGGTATAATTTGGGTAATTATGCAGCTCAATTACACTAGTGTGTACATAAGAGTGAAACACAGTGCAAACAAATAAAATTGAATAATGCGAGAAAGGCAGATCAAAGATCCTATTCATTGAACTTTTTTCCGATGATGGTCAGGTGAATTTTGGAAAAAAATCACTTGTCGGTATTACGTGTTGAGAATAATTGATGGTAATTCAATAAATTGTTATCTCCGTAAACCTATACAATTTTCATGAATATGTATTTGAGTATTTCCCATGAAACGTGTTTTGGAAAAAGAATTCCCAAGCCCAACATGAAATTTCAATATAGTAATAGAGCTAGGCTGTGTTTTATCCATTCATAGGCCTACTCAATTCCCTGTTGGCCACCAGCAGTAGATTAACAATAAACGCTATACGGGAATGTTACGGACGTTCATTTTATACATTCATTTAGGATCAAAATACATTATGGTGCTTGATAATCATGATTTACACGTCTAATTACATAGCTCAATCCACGAGTTTGTGGATAGAATCAACCGTTCACAATTGATAAATAGAGGAGAAAACTACATAGTGAACAATGAGCGTTATGAATATAGCTGTGGCTATTTCAGAAATGAGCGAATATATTTTCTAGTAATCATCGTTCAGGTTATGCTTATCGATCCTCTTTTGCGATAATACGATAAGTGGTCTGCAGTTTTATTTCGAGAATTTCTGGTTGCTTGGCACGTGCCCCCATTCCACTAGCTCACTTATTTCCCTTACTATTACAAGGGTAGCGACCTGTTTTAGGCTACGCATAATAATTTGTGCCATGAGATACAAAGAAATACATGCTCTCCGTATGAAAGACCATAGAGGACTGATGGCAGCGCTCCATGTACTTGTCTCTACCGTGACTGGGGGGTCTTCAATAGAACCATTCTGTTACATAGAATGACATCCTTGTGAATGTATTTCAATCAGAATTTTGAGTGTATTTTAATCGTCTTCAATAGTGAATTGAAAAAACATGAAATATGGAGGTTGCATGTTGGATAATATCAAAATTTCATCATTTGAATTGATATATATACATATTTTTTTGGGGGGGGGGGGCCCTTGTGTGTCCTTTACCCCAGGGCCCAAAATTCCTAGTTACACCACTGTCCTCGATACAAGTTATTGAACACAATTAGAGAATTCAAGTCTGTGATAATAACCCGACGGCCCATATTTAATGACGGTACTTGATGATTCCAGCAATAGCTACATTACTACAAATGAGCGGGTAGAGATAAAGAGCACACTACAACACGTCTTGAACTCGAGCTCATTATGCATCAAGATTTCAAAATCAGTGCCTTACTGTCTGAGCCATACGAATGGCCCAATATACCAAGTTTGTTCATTACAGAAAAAACAGGAACATGTTTTCACCAATTGATGTACACATTAGATTGCCCAGACCTGCTGCAAATGGGATAGGATGACAGATAAATTACCTTGGGATGTTGTTTTTGGCATCGTCGCTGTCATTAGCGAGTCCGCCAAACAAGTACACTTTGTTGCCTATCAATGTGAAGCTGTGACCCAAACGTGGGCAGGGTGGTAGAGCGGTCTTGGGAGCTCGCGGTTTCAGTCGTTTCCACTCCCAGCGACTAGCCTTCAAATACAATCAGATACAACTGTTATGATGAGCTCTTTCCTTCATCACCCTGTCAAATAGCTTGACAGGAAAGATTCATCTGTTTGTGGCATCCCTAGGTTATAAAAGTGACAATGTGGTATATGTCCTTAGTATAAGGTAAGGACCAACTATTTCCCACATCTACAAGCTATTGAGTCAAAATGAATTGAAAAATATTCTCAAAGAATTACATATTGGCAATCTGTGTTGTTGTTAGGTCAAGTACGGTAAATATATATGAAAAAAGATTCAATTTGTGCATGATTTTTTTCGTTCACACATGATTACAATATATCAAAAAAGAAGTAAATACTCGAAGGAGTAGAAAACTATCAAGAAATAACCTATTTTTTCAAAACCTTTTTCATCATCTGGCTCAGAAATATTGAAATGAAGTAATCAAACTGGATATTTTTCACCCTCACTAGTTATCACTGTATATACCAAGCATGAAACTAGTCTCAAATAAAGGCATGCAATTATAATATGAATTATTTTGCTTCATAACAATAATTATAAATAACATCTTAACCCTTTTAGTGCCACCAGATTTGATCCAAAATGTGTCTAAGAATGCCAGGTAGGTTTTGACCGATTTACAGTGAATCGCAAAAAAAATCATAACTTGCCAATCATTCGGTCAAATCTCATGAAATATTTTTTGAAATGTGATGGAAGGATGGAAGGATGGGCACTTGGATAAGGAATACTGAAATTTCATATTTAATCTGACATTAAATTAAAAAATGACTTTTATTTTCATTTTTTTCAACTGTCAAAATATTTGTTGGGTTTATGACAATGGAACAGATAACAATTAATTTTCAACATAATTTTGAAGAATTGCATGGTGAAGAACGAACTGTTTCGAGTAAGAATCATGAGTTTCATTCATTTTTATGTGGAATTTCAATCATTAAAAACTATCATTCAAAAGACGACGACATGACATGAACTAGGCCTACTCTAGGCCTGGGCGTGGGCCTAGCCACATTTTCATCAGGTACATCACTCTCTTTGCCCCTTTCACTCGCATCACTATTTCATCTGAAGATGGGATAATGCATCTTCCGAAAAGTCACTTACTTCTTCCTTATCTGATTCATCTACTAAATCCCTAATCACTTCTTCAACTTGAAAATAATCACGTCTTCCACAAGACGCCATTTTGAAAACAAACTAGAATAACATTGTCATATTTCAGCCAAATGTAAACAAACATAGACGGCTGTGGAAAAATGGTGGAATATTGACCTTGGTGACACGAAATTCGTGTGAATAGCAGCTTTCTGAATATGTCACTACTAGCGCTATCTTACAGAAACTTTGGGAACTACTTTGGTTCAAAGCAAGTGCTTGGCATTTCTCAAACAAGATTTTCAGAGCCGATATATCGGCACTTGGCACTAAAAGGGTTAAGCAGTGTACGACTATAATTAGCATTTATGGTTGTCACGTTAGCAATATGCTGATTATCGATCAAAAATCTAGGTCCACAAATATTGCAAGTGCAAACATTTTACCTCTCGTTATAAGGTAACCTTTTCATCAAACTAATTCATGAACCATAAGAGTAACTGTGCATTATAAAATTGCAAGTCATGGAAGGAAAAAGCTGAGTGTTGTAGGTCTTACACATAGAACAAAGTAGTTAAACTTTATAAGGGGGCTCATTGTCGAAGGCTTTATTGCTGATAGCCAAATATACTTTCAATACATTAATAGGTAGTATTTAATTGCCTCAGTCAAGAAATAGAGGAATTAATATTACTCTCACACTTGTCAAGGCTATAAAACAAAGATGAAATGTACACTACTAAGAATGTAACCCTACCAACAACTAGATTGCTGTCAACTGGAGTGAAATTGAACATTTCTTATGACTAGGAAAACGCAGGATTTGCGTTGTGGGGTGAGCTTAGAAGTATGGAAATCTAGAACGAAAAGTATTTCGTCAGATAAATCCACATCTACGGATCTTTGATTACTTCATACGTTCAAAAACCCAACCTGCAACTTGTTGATATTTATAGTGCTGCAACCGGTCGCATATACACTTGGCAAAACCAACTGATCCCAACCACGATGCATTGTGGGTTGCGTTTGCCCGTCTCCCGACGACAAACCAACGCAACCCTCAATGCATCTTGATCCCAACCTTCAATAAAATAGATACTTTTATGGCATTTACTTTGTTATTTCCCATCCGAATGTTGTGAGTCACTGAAAATATATGTAATTATGCTTTCCATATTCAGTGAAAATTTTTCAAGTTTTTGAAAATTTTCCACATTTCAAGTATTTTTCATCCGTGTTATTCTTATGAGGATTTCTCAAACTTTCCGATTTTTCCAATTGTATGCCCTTTGCCCTGAGTCTCTCACACACCCTTTCTCTGAGAAGATGATCGTATCCATAATAAAACATAAAAATATACCGTGCATGCAACTGTACATAAAAGTTCAAGAAAAATAACAAACAAAATTCATAAGATATTCAATTTCACCCCCGAATTCAATTCACCACCTAGGTTGACGGTATGAGTGGCTACGAATAAGCAGTGACAATAATTGTAAAAATGTTTACAAAAACCACTATGCCTACAGAGGGTAAAGAAAATGGAACGTAAGTAATATTATTTGACCCCAAAAAGCATGCATCATTAGGATGGAATTATTCGAATATGTTTGACTACTTCAATAATAAAATTTCTAGATACATAGATAAAAAAGCTAGTAGATGCAACGATCTTGAAAAGTTATTAGATTACAATGCGGCAATAATTGTGGGCCTACTGGTTGTAGATGTCAAACAAACTCACTTGAAGCTCGTACAGTTCGTTGGAATATTTCCCGTACTCGACCATGCCACCAAAAACAAGGATCCGGGTCCCGTCCACAACGAAGCCGTATGCCGCGCATCCTGGAGGAATATCCCCCTTCGTTGCGGGAACAAACCACTGATTGTTGGCTAGAAAACAAAAGAGGAACTCATTATATTCTCCTCCAAGTTCAATACCAATCATTAATTATAAATACATACAAAATGAGCAACACATCCTTATCAATTCAAATGATTTTTCATCATAAACGTGGTAGCAGTGGTCAAACTTGACAAACACATTAGTTAATACTACGTTTCAATATTTCATATTTCAAATCAAATCTGATATACGTTCTCAGTCAGCACATATTGAAATATTGAACAGGGTTGCCAAGTAATGGTGGCATTGGTAGACAATCAACCAACCAAAACTTATTCATAATTTCATTGAACCAAAACTAAAACTTGGTTCACTATACGAAGTAGGGCAGACAAGCAGTGATATACGGCTTACGACTGACCTGTGTGCGTGGACTATCGCACGCCAACGTCAGCATGTATGTTTTATCTTGGATTATAGCTACATGGATGAGCAACTCATGCTTATTCCTAAAGGTATATTCAAGGTACGTTTACTCTCGTACTTTGTGCTACGTATAACATGCTTTGAGCAACAAGCAACGTGCGCTGACGAATCACAGAGCGAGTGCCGGTTGCATGAACACTTGCTACGTGTACCAAGAGAAGGCTATGTTCATCTTTTCTAGAGCCAACATGCGCTGAGACCCACAATGCAACAGGAAGTTTCGTTTACTTGTCGGAACTGTCACACCCAATCTGTCAACTACTATTCATAAACCGGTGTGCATAAGATATTATGTCAGTTTTCGCAACTGTTATTTGGGTAATTAATTGTCCAACAGTATTAAGAAGCTCATACAGTTTGATTGGATACATTTGATGGAAGTTGAAAGAATTTTTTGTGGTAACATTAGCACAACTTGAAGTCTAACTATGACGTCGTCACAGCGTTCAACAGAAAACATATTCGTGCGCTGAGCGCATGTTGCTGGTTGCTCAAAGCAGAAGAGTAAACGTACCTTTACTTTGTGCTAGGTGCAACATGCGTTGAGCAATAGGCAAGATGCGCTCAGCGCACGAATCTGTTTGCTGTTGACCGCTTTGACGACGACATAGTTAGACTTCAAATTGTGGTTATCCACCAAAAATCATCACGGGCACCCGGACGCGCCTATACTAGCTATGTTAAATTGGACAACTTTGATGTACCTTTTTAGGAGAACAGGCAATGGAAGCTCAATAATATCCATTGCTGTTATTAGTGTGACTGTTTTGAACAAACGCAGCACAAAACAACATTTTTTTTAAAGTTTGTGAAATATAAAAATTTTGGAAATTAGCACCAAAAAAACATACATTTTTTAATACAAATGGAATTTTGATGTTCCCAACTGATTTTTAAATTATTTTTTGCACTGTTTTTGTGAAACTGAATTTTTTAAACACTGAGAATTTGAGACCATTTCATTACGCTAGTCCTGAGAAAAGATACATTGAATGCATAAATTTATGGTTCTGAGATAATTCAAGTTGAATATGGACATTGTAAATTTAACAATTAAGCTATAAAATTAAAATTAGGGCCACCTTGGGAAATTCCAGCACCATATGCTGGGTCAACCTCATTACTTTCCGTATCCTCTATTAAAAGTTTGAAAAGTGAAAGAAAAAAAAATTGAAAAAAAGGGTAAAAGTATGAAAGTTCCTACTCGAGAAAATCACCTCACTTTCTACGTGCAGGTAGTTTTAATAATTAATTGTGAAATAACTATTGATTCGATTCCCAAGTTATTGGTACTATCGTAAACATCAGATAAAGAATTTTTGTATCAATAATAAAAAAAAAATGGAAAAACATGAAAAATTGCGTCTGAGTGCCCTTAAACCTTCACCAAATGTTCCCTACCAACCTTTATGATCATCTCAATATTAGATCATTAACTACCTGAATAATAGTGCAGAAAACTGATATAATATCTTCTGCAGGCCGGTTTGTGAATAGCAGCTGACAAGTTGGGCATGACAGTGCAGATAGGTAAACAAAACTCTTCGTTACATTGTGGGTGACAGCGCACGTTGCAAGTAGAAAAGATAAACATAGCCAATCTCTCAGCGGACCTAATAAGTGATCATGCAACCCGGAGAAACTCTTTCTCCGATTGGTCCATGCAAGTTGGACTCGCCAGTACGAAGAAACATGAGAGTGAACTGTCGAGTCGTTCAGTTTTGCAAGGTGAATAAAGTTCAAATTAAACTGTGAATCGGATTATTGTAGCCCCCGGCATTTACTTGATTGAGTAGTGCACTGCATTTCTCTTATTTGTACCAGATATCTTTCATTTCTTATACATTTTTTCATGTTTTATATTAGGTTTGATGACGTACTGTACTGATGACTACGATCTATTGGCGTCGGTGAATGATACATGAGATAATAGGTTATTTCATTAGATGTTTTTAGATAGAGGAAAGGAGTCGGTCGTGACCTGTTGTTAAGGAAACGTCCCAGCATTGACCTGAACGACAGAGGGAAACCACAAAAACCCTGTAAGTATGGTCGACCATGGCAGGAATCGAACCCTGGTCTCCTGAATGAGGGTTCAGTGTCCTAGCCAATTCTCCACAAAAAATTATGTGCCAACATATATTTGCCTTACTGTTTTTATGCATTAGGAGGTTATAAATAACATTACAATCAACGGTTAAATTTGTAGTGCAAGATAGAGGCCCAAGAGAGAGGTGTAATTTGTACCTCGGTAACAGCACATGTTCATTTTTTCAAGGTAGTTGGTTGCACAGCTCTGGATCGCTGGGCCCAGATTCACAAAGAATTTCATCTTAAAACATTTTAGCGCTTAACCCGTTCTAAGTTAAAACAGAAATATCACGTTCTAACTTTATAACGGTTTTATCCTTATTCCCTATTCACAAAGAATTTTAAGATAATTTTACCGTGGTGTCAACTTTTGCCCCAACTGTCCGTGCCGTTGCCGTGTGACGTCATTGTTTTCGACTGTCAACCAATGTGAGCAAAGAGTGGGATGTCCATTAGTTTGTAATAACGCGATATAAACATAAATTACTTGTTCCCTACAGCTAGATAATATTCAAAATCAAAATGAATGCATAAAATGTTGTATATACTTTCAAGTTTGTTGTTTTCTAATTGTTGTGAATCTTTTTGTTTTCGAGCATCAAGAAGGCTTTGCATTTTGTTTCCCGCTAATTCTATCAGGTGTCATCCAAGATTCCCAAATGTGAGGTTAAGATTTAATATTAAGTATGATAATCGTAATTCGGATCGTTTCTCTACTCCCAACCTCTCTGGATTTTCATTTTCAATCTTCTAAATATGTACTAATTGAATTTGAGTGAGCCAAATCTCCAAAATCATCAAAATCAATCGCGAGGTGAGTGTTTTATCTTCACTAAAACCACTCGGGGCTGGTGATAACTTCATCACCAACTATTCTCAAAACTTTTGCTTAAACTTTTTCGTGAATACGAGTTACAACCAAGTCTGGTGATAACTCCTAAAACTATTTTAACTTAGAACGGGTTAAGAGATAAAATTCTTTGTGAATCTGGGCCCTGGTGTCTATCTATCGGGACGATGGCTATATCCCAAGGATGACTGCTAGCTACGTTTAGTTTACATAAATAACTAAATAATTAGGTAATTTATGAGTGTTGATTTCAATAGACACGATGCTACAAATCTATATGGTCCACTACAAGGTCTGCCACTTTAAATTGCATAAAACATTGTTAGTGCTATCCCCGTATCTAATTTGTCTCGTTGTTTCCTGTTGAAAGCCACTTTGTAAAAATTAGCTGTCATTTATTCTCACTTTTATTTTTTCATAAACTTATCATAAGTTCATACATTGTTAAATGTTAATTAGGCCTATACACATCTGTCACAACTTGGTCAGAGAACTGCCATGACACCGTGTCATGTCGCAGGCGAACAGGCACACGCCCCACTTCACTGAAACGAGGGACCGACCGATCAACATAAAACTTTTTCACGCATTTCACCTAATTCAACACTTGACTTATGGTTGTATACAGTAGTTTTGAGGCACATTGGATCGGAGATCGAACATTTTACTGTAGAAAACACGAGAGGATGATCCAGATACCATGCAAGGAAAAAGTTGTACTCAATTTATTCTTTTGTGAATATCCGAAGACAGTGAATTCACTGTACCTACACTCACAAAATTGCTAATGATTTCATTTATGACATTTTCAGACACTTTCATATGGGGTAAATAATTGAAAATTACCCTAATTATTATTGCTCTCGTGCATTTTCCGTCTGGCTATAGGCAGCAGGCCACAGCGTGATTCCCCCTCATTCCTTTTGTCCCTTTGTTGCTGATTAGTCCCGATTGGCTCTTTAATCATGCCGCGTACCAGTACTGTACAAGTTGCTAATATTTTGATCAGAATTGTAAGGGGCGCTTTTACACCTTTTCCATTTTTTTACGGACTCGGCTGTAGCATCTTTTCTTTGCTCCCACGTTATCGCACAAAATGAAAAAATCATCATCAAAATCGGCCCACAAAACCCAGTTTGTCGATTGACGAAGACGCTACTGAAGTGTGAAATCGCGGTATACTTATAATTGCGAGAAAATTTACTTTCCAACCACGGACACAAAATCTCAGCCTGTTTCGTTCAAAAATGTTCCGAAGAAATCAGGAAGTCAGTAATTCTTTTTTTGTAAGGTTGTACGACGTCACATTTGAGAAAAGGGCGGAACAAGTATTTAAAACGCCTCAAAACCAGGGATGTTGTTGGGAGGTCCAAGGAGGGGCGAGCGCCCCCCCCAATCGACATTTTCGCTCCCCCAATAATTTATCTTCTTTAAAAATATTTAATGTTAACCTACGAATGAAGTACAATGAAATATCATCACTTATCAATATGAATTGTATCAGTATACACTCTACTACTTTACACTTCCTTTTCTCTTTTCGATAATGATTCAATTATTGGGTTTCATTAGTGCTCATCAATCGCAAAAATCACATGGAAGATGACCATTTCTGAAAAAAAATGACTGCCGGGAATTTTGCTGGGAGAAATAACGAAAATAATTTCGAAAATGTCCATAGTGAACATGTTGAACCAGTTGTTTAAAGGAAGGGCCAATCTCCAAAAAGTGACATTTTATCATTATCTATCTATCTATCTATCTATCTATCTATCTATCTATCTATCTATCTATCTATCTATCTATCTATCTATCTATCTATCTATCTATCTATCTATCTATCTATCTATCTATCTATCTATCTATCTATCTATCTATCTATCTATCTATCTATCTATCTATCTATCTATCTATCTACGCACACGCACACACACACACACACACACACCAGGCATTCTCACAAATCTCAATGGAATTGCATTGTACTGAAGTAAATAGAACTAATACAAGGTGGCATAGGCTCCCCCAATACTCCTTTCAACCTCTTTTGATACCTCCTCATAAGTAACCCCCCCCCCCTTCCCCTTGCACAGCAACCAAACTTACAATTTCCCCGCCAGGTGACCAAGTTATTAATTGGACCAGGCCATGCTAGTAAAATAGAGCCGGCAACTTCAATCTCAAAACCTGCCAACTCTTGAGTCTCGAGTCCGAGTATATTAGTCATTTGATATTCTTACCACCTATTTTACCTGACCACGGATGGTATTGCAAATATACCATGTATGTAACACATGTTTATTATGCATCAACAGCATTTTAGATGATACTACTCCAAGAGCGAGCAAGTCCATCTGATCCGAGGCCCGAGTCGTCAACAATAGAATTGGATAAGTGAAAAATTCCTTAAAAATCACATAATCAAACCTTTCTTGCCTTAGAATCTTTTGCCATTTTCACGCTTTGAATAATTACTAACTGCTGGTTAAAGTGCCAACCATGGAGATCACAGCCATAGACTGCATATCAACAGCTTTCTAAACTCTCCTGGTAAGTTACAAAGCAAAATGGTGGCCAACTTCAGTGACAAGGTGAATTCATAAATACTAGGAAAACGCTATATACGCGTTGTTAGACGAGCGGAAAGTAATGGTATGTCGACTTCATTGCCAAACGTTTGCCTAAATTCACCAATTGGGTAACATTTTAGTTATAAATGGGTAAAAACGGCTTCGAGTGGTACCAATTTAGCACATTTCATGTTTTTTCTTCAAAATGGCTGATCCGATCAAGCTGAGAATTTCCAGAAATGTGTATCAACATGTTATTCAACTTCACACAAAATTTCAATTTTTTGGAAAATAAAATTTTTTAAATTTATTTTCCGCCGTGCTATTCTAATGAGTATTTTTTAAATTTATAAAATTCATAAAAATAAAAGTTATCACCCGATAATGCCACAAAATTATACAGATCTAAGCTAGATGAGGAACCACAACGAAAAAAAGTTTGAAGTTGATAGCTGTAGCCATTTGACCTGTGGAGAACCGACAAAAAAACATAAAAAAAAAAACAACATAAAAACGAACACTAATTTTTTCAGTATGTCAAATTGAATCCTCGCTAAAGCTCGTCTAACAACTTGAAAAGACTACCAACTGAAACACCATCTAGTTTAATTTGAAGTGATTCAAATTTCCATTTAGGCCTAGACCAACTTTGTTTGAAATTTTGTTTCTTTTTCTGTGATTGGAACTTTCAGGACATTCAACCATGAAATGCAAGAATGCAAAGGTCTTACTTTCATTCTCAATACTTTTTTTTCTATTGTTGAATACAAAAAAAGGACATTTTTAAATCATTTTAAAAACATTGTGACTTGGACTAACTGTATTTGAATGATTCTTATCCACAAAATGAAATTCATGTTATTTTTAGTAATACAGTAGAACCTCGTTAATAAGTTTCTCGTTTATACATTCACTACATTCATCAGTTTTATTTTTCATCCCTTGGCCATGTGCTTCCCATGTCAAATAGTAGGCCTACCTCTAATGAGTTTTTCAGATTAATACATTTTTTTAGTCTGGTCCCCTGAAAAACGTACTAATGAGGTCCTACTGTATAACCTAGCAGTGGAATTATTGATTTTCAACATGAAAAATATGTGAGTTATGACTTGGTCCAACTGTCCCATTCTTCTGTTTATTACAATTATTTCATCTCATTTCATTAATTAGCTTTTTGTTCATACCATTGTATACAAGTTATAATTAATATCATTAACATAACAAGCAGGTCTAAAAGTTGTCTGGATTAAAATAACAATAATAATAATAAGTAACTATAATTAACAATATATCAAATAAAATATTAAAATCATTGAAATAATAAGATTGATACCCATAGGATCGTGACAAGTTCAAGTTGAATTGACAATAATACATGTAGGTGATGCTTTTAATGAATGAATGCATATTAGGGTTTTAAGGCGCATCGACAGCGAGATCATTTAGCGCCTGGATACTTTTAAATATAATATTCCAATAAAATTCCAATAATTGACAAGACAGCTACAACTACTCTCATTTGTTCGATAAATATTCACTCACATTATAAAAGCTACGGTGAATTAGAAACTTCTTGACATTAAGCTTGAAAGAAGTTCTATTGCTAGCGAAACTTTTCAATTTTTCTGGGAGTTTGTTATAAAGTGCCGTCCCTGCACGTACTGGGTCATATTCAGTAATTTTACGTTTCAACTTAGCTGGGTGTAGGTATTATTTTCGTGAAGAATAGAGATTCGTGAATTTTATTCAGAGACTCCTCTGAACCGAAGCAATTTTAATGCATTATGTTCTAACGAAAATTGCTACGATAGTTTGCATATATTTGTATGTTGACACTAAAAATCGTACGCTGTGTCTAAAATCACTTGAGAGGGTGACTACGTTAAGGGGAAAACTGTCTGGGCTTCATCGGTTATCCAGAAAAACAGTTGGAAAACCAGACTGTAGATTCAGACTAACTGTAAAATCTATGTGTATACTAAACTGACACGGGCAACGTACAAATGAATTGTTCAAATTTATAGGAGGTAGAAGTTTCAGAATAAACAGTCTTAGTAAATATAAGTCATGCTTAATCCAAAATTATAATTCTTCAAGCTCGACTCATATCGACGCACTACTGATGGAACCCTCGCCCACAATGCCCATACCCCCTTAGTGTTATCCCTACTCTTTATAGTACACACAATGAAGCCCAAGATCTCTGTGACTCAGTCCAAATAACAAATAGGGCAGTAGGCCTACTGGTACTGGACTAACTCAATTCAGCACGAGCTACATACGATAATGGTTTGCAGACGTTACGGTATCATACTTTTCGTATTTGACCTTTTAATATTGTTGAACAAAGTTCAAGCATAATTCCAACGAAACAAACTCAAGTTACAGATACCGGGTAAACAAACCATAGGCCTACTTATAACTGCAATATATTCTCATATTTTAAATAATAGGGCCATTATGGATTTTTTCGGAGCGTCAACTTAGTAGGTAATAATGAAATAATGAAAATAAGAAATGAAGCAACTCTAGATATATGTATCTAACCCATGTAAATATACCACACTAGACACATAAAGTCAAAACTTGATAAATTGCAATCGTTATTTACCCTTTAGAGAATCAACGAAGAAAAGTTATAAACCGTTTTTATCATTACTGTCACTGACAAGAGGAAACAGTCCGTAGCTGATAACTCCCATATTGAACCATCTTGAAAATACTAAAAAGGTCTTTGAAGAACTATTTACCAACAAACAAGCATAATTCAAGCGTGTCCCCATTTACAGTTATATTGAATGTTTGAAAATGAACCAATATTATTATATATACCGTAAGGGAATGGATAAAAGTCAGGGGTGAATACTTTCAATTAGGCACTCTGCCTATGACACTAGCTCTGGCTACATATTTGGCATTATATGACCTATTGGGGCTACCAAACCGAGCACGTAGGATAATTTATTGTTATTATCAATGTCTCATTAATGATGATTAGAGTTGGAAGGCAGGATTCCCCCCTAAAAGTTGAGTGACCTTCCTACGTCCAGTCATTCATGTAGGCCTACTATCTCGATTCACAATGAAGCTAAGAAACTATATGCTTCATTCTCCTTTCCTCTTTGAATGATGCTCAGCGACCAACCATACCAACAGCAAGGCTATGAGGGGGTAAGACCTGGTGATAATGAAACTAAGTGAAAATAGCCGGAAGGATGTACCTGGCTTGCCTACAGCGGGACTCAAACCAATGATGACCGTCTCAGTATGTCAAAGAAGTGCTTTAACCATTCGACCAAGTGGAAGACGTATAAAAATTCATATATATATATAAATAACTCGATTGCCGGCTACCATACCTACATCGACTCTTGGAGATGGCTGAACGTTTTCAGCCAAAACGTCGAAACCCCAGGCTCTTTTCAGAGCCGCCAGTTGTTTAAGGGAGAGACAAATCTCCGAAAAGTGACATTTTATCATTATCTATCTATCCATCTATTTATCTATCTATCTATATATATACATATATATATACATATATATACATATATATATATATATACACATATATACATATATATATATATATATATATATACATATATATATATGTATATATGTATATATATATATATATATATATATATATATATATATATATATATATTTATATATATATATATATATACACATATAAACTCATATATATACATATATACATATATATGTATATATATATATATATATATATATATATATATATATATATATATATATATATATTTATATATATATATATATATATATACACATATAAACTCATATATATACATATATACATATATATGTATATATATATATATATATATATATATATATATATATATATATATATATATATATATATATATATACATATATATGTATATATATGAGTTTATATGTGTATATATATATATATATATATATATATATATATATATATATATATATATATATATATATATATATACACATATAAACTCATATATATACATATATATGTATATATATATATATATATATATATATATATATATATATATATATATATATATATACACATATAAACTCATATATATACATATATACATATATATGTATATATATATATATATATATATATATATATATATATATATACATATATACATATATATATATATATATATATATATATATATATATATATATATATATATATATATATAGACACATATATATATATATATATATATATATATATATA
>OZ023327.1:72546518-72594018 GCA_964007535.1 Brachyptera risi | reverse complement strand
AGACCTATGCTTGGTTAGACAGCTAGTCGTAATAAGCAACAAGTGGATTGCAAACTTATTTAAATGGATCATGGCTAGGCCAGTAGCCCAGCATAGGCCCAGACACATAGGCCTTACAATTATCTAAAAGGCTTAGCTTAGGCCTAGGCCCTATGTGTGCCTATTAAACTTGTAGGCTTGGTGAATATTGAATATCAGCTTTGTTTTCTTTTACATTGACAGGAACTCAAGTTCTTCAGCGAGATCTTGAAAACTTCAAAACAGTATAACTGTTCAGAAGGAGAAAAAGAGGTTAACCGTAAGAAGAATCGCTACAAAGATATTTTGCCATGTAAGTATGCCTTGGCCTAAAGTTTGACAGTGAAAATGCCTGGATGCAATCGGACTGCTACCACATTGATGGACAAATTACAGGTGGTTATACCTATAACAATTACTATTTGTAGCAAAGCTTAGTATTTCCAATCAGCTGTAACCTTTCACAGCACCAAGCATTGCTTGAAAATTGTATAGGCCTACCCAGGCCCTAATTAAACAATAAATAAAGCTTTAGGCCTACCAGGAGCCTAAGATTACGAACTTGAATACGGCACCGGTACCCTAGGTCTGGGCTGGGGATAAAAATTCTCAATTCAAAGCCTGGCTGCGCTGTAAATTTTGCGGCATTTTTTTTTCAATTTCGTCTTAATATGCTGTAGGCCTACATACCGGTATATCTGGTTTTTTACAATTGAAATAAAGAAGGTTTTACATACAAGCTTAGTTGATAACTGAGCCTGAAGTGAATTGAGAAGTTTTTTTTAAATACCTCATTGTAAGAATCTAGGCCTATGAGACAAGTTACAGTAGGCCTATGAGTAGTACTAGGCCTACTTATTGCGTGAAGGTTAGACCGAATCGATCCTGCTCTGATAATAGGTAACCATTCCTTTATTTGCTTGAACCACTGAGAAAAACACAAAAAGCCTCAGCCAGAATGGATGACTGGTGGGAAACGAACCCTGATCTACTGACTGACAGTTCAGAGCTACTAACCGACCTGCCATGTGTTGAATTACCATCTTATTTGCTCAAATTTTATTTACGTATCATAGGCCTTACCAATTAGCATAGTATTACCCTTGAATAATATTAGATTTGTTTTAAAATCATTGGATTTCACCTTATTTTTCAAGTTATATTAGGCCTACTGATATGGGCCTAATAGCCATTTTCCTTCACTTTAATTATAGCATGGGCCTACACTAAGAAGCACCAAGTTGCCCGAACAGCTATACCGGTAACAAACTGTCATTCACTAGAGATCTCCATCGGCAGAATACGCATCACCAGGAGTATTTTGTTTAACCACCAAGTTTCCATTTCTAGTTCATCTTTTCAATATTTATAAATATTTAATATTTTTAATATATCCTTTTAATATAAGCCTGGGCCTACAGTCCCAGAATATGAAATAGTTGGCCCAACAATATTGAGACTGTAGAATCTCCAGGTATATTCTTAGAAATAATTATAAGAAATATAAGAAATCTGGTTTTTGAACAAGAAAAGACTAGAATATTGAAACTGAAATTTCAAGTCAACTTGATCGAATGATTATTGAAATTTCAAGACTCAAGATCTTTTGAGACTTGTGTGTTGAAGTATTTCGAGCATGTTTTGCAAGAATCCATGGGAGTCGATTTCGCTAAATCGACTCCCGTGGACTCTTAAGCAAATTAGAGATCAAGCTAGTTCAAGATTGAGCTAATTTGCGATGAAGCTGGAGCAAGAACAATAGCGGTTTGATTGAATACATTTCATTTCAAATGAAGCATAAATAGGATAAAAATTGACAAACTTGTAATTGAAAATCACATTTGTTTGACATTATAAATTATTTATGATTCATTAGTCTCAATTTATAATTTGAAAGATGGGATTTGCAAATTTACAAATTTTGCTGAGACATGAAGAAACCTCGAAGCTCAAGTGTAGCCTACATTTTTCAGTCTTTGAATCTTCTCGTGTTCTTTTCGACTCTTCACCATTTTTTGTGTCTTGATGGTATTCATTAATTTGCAAATCACATCTTTTTAAATTATAATGTGATTTAATTTATAAAAATTGATTCACAAACACATTTTCAAATTTTTATTGTATTATGATGAACAAAAAAAAGAAAGATTACTTATCAAAAACGCTCTTGATCTAGCTTCATCTTGAACTAGCTTGATCTCATTTGCATAAAAATACTACTCGAAAGTCGCTAGAATTCACTTAATTGAAAAACTGGTGCTTGCACAGGCCTAATAAAAACTAACATTAAACCACAATAATGTGCCTATCTCGTACATGAGTATAATGTTGGCCTTCAATTTATATTCTTATATAAGCCTATCTAGGCCTCTGTTACTTGAAAATAGAGTGTTGTTATGATTATAATCATATTGTTCCTTTGTTATAGTTATTCTTTTGTTTCTAATTGTATCTACTACTTCAGTTTGATTATTTATACATTACAGCGTAATTTGGCCATTCATTTTATGTCCATGAATCAGCCATGTAATAACTGTGATGATTCAATCATATCAAGTATCAGAATAATTCCAATTAAAAACTAGTAGGCCTACTGTAGAAGTAACATCAAACACAGCCATTTTGGACCATTTTCTGAGAAAATAATGTTTTTCGATTGGTTTTAAATGATTTACTTCAGGAATGGGCAAAATTCATAGGTAATTTGGTGTATTTTATTGGTTATTCATCAACTTCTGGGGCACACTAATTAAGATTTTGACACAGACTCGGCCATCATTATAGAGTGGTTTTGCCATCCTAATAGTCAAACAATTGCCTCCTTACCCAAAAATGGCTGCCATAACCATAAGAAAATACAAGAAATTTGCACTTTGAAAATCAACTAAAATCCAATAAAGCACTCCAAAATAATTCACCTATGCAGTCAGTTCCTGTAAGTGAGAATCAACATCAACAATTAATACTACCCCCAAACGATTTGAATGGCATCTGAGAACGTTTTGTCATAATTAACAATTATCGTACATACAACAACCATTATAAACGTTGTATGCATGCCTAGACGCATTATACATTATACAGACTGAAGCATACTTAGCCATCTGTCCTCCTTTTTATGCGTACTTGTTTATGCATAGAGCCTACTAAATACCTACCTACTAAATTATAAGTAGAATGATTATGCTTGCTCTAAGCCTATCCAACCTCGCTGTTTTTAAAGAAATTGATGAAGAAAAACTGGCACAGTTCTCCCATATGATTGTGTCTCATGTGCAAGGGTTTTTGTAACATCTGGTCATTGTTAGGAAACAATAGGAAATAGATAACAATATTATTGTCATTATTAATATTATTACAGATGTATGAATTGGGTAAAAGGGAAAGAAAGAACAGCAGCTTACCAAGGATAATAAGTAAAAATATTCACAGTGTAGAACCCGTTGGTAGAACACAGGCAATTACGCAAACACACAAGCTCACATATTAATCCTGGTAAGCTACTGTTCTGTCCTTCCCTTTCACCCGATTCACTTAATATCCAGCCTCGGGCTATTCTCCTATAGGCACCAAGTCATTCGATAATATTATTATTGGTTTTAATAATAATAATAATTCTTTTATCCATATATAACAAAGTACATTGTTGTAGAACAAGTTTTCTTGACCACTTGACAACTGCGGGCACATTTACATGTCCAACGCGATCGTGCTACACAGGCCGCGGGCGGGCGCATATACGCGTCACGCCTAACACTTTCCAAAACATTTCATTGTATATCTCGATAAAGTAATGTTATACTGACATGAGACTTGTACCGGTACTGACATCTAGAAGATGAATAAGGAAATGAGTTGTTTTTCCTTTTTGCCGATCTAGAATATGCCAATGTATAGGAAAATGATGAAATACAGTCAACTGTTATTTCAAACATTATTCTAGGCTATATGTGTCAAATTGACAAGCCTCTTAATGCTAAATAAAAGTGATTGGCAAATTTCTTGTTTTTCCTATCGGGTAGTACAATATATCAATAGAAAAATATTTGTTCTTTCTATAAATGTTATGACAGGCTATCTAAACACAAGTATCTGCAATATATCGGGGAGAAGACCTGGCCTGGGAGGTAGGATAGTGATTTCTAAACCCGGCTGTCAAGTGGTTGAAATGGTCTTGAGCAAATTTAAGTGGTGAAATTCTTATGTTTCAGTTGATGGTAGCCGTGTGATTCTTGACGAATATGCTGGTGTGCCAGGCAGTGATTATATTAATGCAAATTTCATCAAAGGAGCTAGTGGGTCCCCGGCTTATATTGCCTGCCAAGGTCCACTTCCTCACACAGTCAATGATTTCTGGCGCATGGTGGTGGAATGTGAGGTTCAAGTCATTGTTATGGCATGCAACCAGGAAGAGGCGGGCAAGGTAGGTTCAAGTATTACATCTATACATTCATAGACAAAACAATTCGAGAATGACAATAAGTTACTCGCAGAGTTCCGAACATCTTCTGTAAAAAGTAGGATATTTCAAATACTTTTTTATAAATACCTTTTTTTGCAGTTTTAGCACGATAGTTATCCAAGTGCAAAATTTGAAGTGGATACAATCAATATTAAAAAAGATAGCTTCGAAAATCATCAGTTCCCGGTTAGAATTACGACAATTTTGTATTGCGTACGAGAGAAACCGGGCAAAACTACTCGATAACTTCGATACTGATGAGCTACTTGATCGGCTAACTTAGCCGATAGAAACTGTTGAGATCGTGTATACTCGCTAATTATGACCGTTTTCGAAGACGCGCAAACTTTTTGCCATTGACGCTCGGCCGTCCCGAGTGTCATGTCAACACGCGTGGTGACGTTTCAATCTGTGGAGAGTTTGTGGAGGGGGAGGAACTGAGGAAGGGAGAGAGACGCGTGTGCGTGTCTGGTGCTTACTACGACTCAACAGAACTCAGTCAGACAGTCACTCGGAGTCAGTCAGTCCGGTGCAACTGACAGTGCGAAACGATGCGCGTTGCAATCATTCAGCAAGTTCTATATGCAAAATCGAAGGGAGAAATGCAGAAACCAAACTTTTTCATAAGTTTCAGACGCTACATATTCATTATTTAATACCAATCTGTTGAATGATAAAAAGATGACAAGTTTATTCTTCCACTCTCGCTCGCTCGCTTGAAAACGTTCAAGACTCGAAATTTCTATCTGAGAACAAATCTTTTCGAGCGAGTTTGAGTCTCGATCTCGACTCGAATCGCTCGAAAATTTCAAGTCTCGCACAGCCCTAGTTATAATAGACCTATCACTGTTTATGTCAACAAAATCCTTTTACCACTCGCCAATATCGAAAATACAACCACTTTGTGTGAAGGTCACAATACAAGTGAACAATAATCACTGATCAGCTGTTGCATAGAGACAAGTGCTACGACGTGTCTGATGACGTGGCTGATTGTCTAACTAGAGACGCCATGATGTCATTGATGCATTGAAATGATGCCATGATGCATCGTTACTAAGAAAAAGCAGGTGTGCTTATACACAGGTCTGTTGTTTACGTTTTTGGGGTTTTTTACGACTTAACAATAAATACCTGACTGGGATTCTTGGAAAATGTAGGAAAGAGGACAAGAAATTGAGGCAGGCGTATATACAAAAAGTCGTAAATAAATGAGTTGTATATATATATATATCTTTCCCAGATAACCAATTGAATTGGGCCAGGGGGTGTTTCCACCATTTCATCTAGGGCAGGATTCATCTCTCCATCGGTTCCTGCCAGTTCCGACTTCTTCCTCTTCTTCTTCACCACTACTTTCCTCTGCTTCTTCTTCTCCTCCTACGAGTTCCTTCCACCGTTCCCTATCCTCCCACCATCTCTCATCTATCACTACCTCCCATTTTTCTCCTCGGTTGACTACACCGCATTTTACCCCCTCCTGCCACCTTTCTCTCGGCCTTCCAACTCTTCTCTTAGCTCCATCTTTTTCCGCTAACTCGAACATAACTCTCGGAATTCTTCCCTTATCCATTCGCCGCATATGACCATACCACCTGAGTCTCTCTCTCTCCATTTTGAATGCTAACCTTTCCACTTCCACTTCTTTCCTTATCATTCTGCTTGTCTTCTTCTCCAACTTTGACACTCCTGCTATGCTCCTCACAAACTTCATTTCTGCTGCCTCCATTTTTTTCTCATCTCTCCAATTCAATGTCCCTGTAACTGCTCCATATGTTAAAATTGGCAAGTAGTATACATTATAAACAAGTGTCTTCCCACTCTTCGGAAAGTCTTGGTTCCAAATCAGCTTCCTTACTTTTTGGAATAGTCCGTCCGCCATTGCTATTCTCTTATTCACCCCAAGCTCCACTTTTACGTATTTCTTTTGCCGTATTAGTTGTATAAAAGAATAAAATCAACTTGTAGACTTGTGGAGAATGGTTAAGACCACCTAGAAAAGTTGTATAAGTGAGAATCGTAAAACAGACGTTTAGACGTTCAGAGATTCTCCTTGATCTGTGAGGCCTGTCTCCGTGTGTAATTCTAAACATGGATTTCTATTTCTTGTCGTATGTGGTTCCTGATTATCCTCCATGTTCCTGCTTGTTTATTATGTGAATTTTCTATAATATTGTCATTGAATGTCCGTTATACATCACAAATTATTCTTTTGTGGATTTGCTTCTGTTGTCTGTACGTTGCTTTGTCTTCACATTTAGCGCTTCTGCGAGTGTCTTTGTATAGTGATTTAAGTCTACGTGCTGACGCAGTAACCTCGTGTGTAATCCAGCTTTTCTTCTTAGCATTCTGTTTTGTTGGGTACGTCCTCTTAGGGAAGGCACAGTCAAAATAGGGCACGAATCTAGATATGAGTGTTTCATACGTTAACTCTGTTGTCTCTGTGTAGAAAACTTCGGTCCGATCTGCTCTTTCAAGCAGTTGGTTGAAATACAAAACTTGGCTTACTGTGTGGGTACGTTTGTTATATTGTCTTATCGGTTTCTCAGAGTTCCCATTTGGATTGTATTTGTCTCTAAATCTCTGTAAATTTGTACTAATATCTACGCCTACTACTGTTGTCATAGAGTTGATGTTTGTCACGATAAGATGATGCGAGTGTACCTCTTGCAAATTTTGGGACACTTGTAACTATTTTCGATGCCAATAAATCTTTGTTGTCCTTACAGTGCGTTGTAGAACCCAATATGAGAAAAATGCTCATTTGCTGGTTCTGTGGCTCAAGGCAGCTACTGCATTGCCTTGAAAATTGAAGTCAAATCAAGTGGTCTGTGGTCGAGCTGTTCGGGTCACGTCTTTATGCAAACATCCATCATCTTCTCATTCTTACCCTGAAATAACACAGCTGTTGAGGTCGTTCAGCAAACAATTATCAACTGATACTTATTTGTTCACAGCACAAGTGCGAGAACTATTGGGTAGAACGTGAAGGAGAAGAGAAACAGTTTGGTATGGTAACAATACGTCTCTTGAAAGCTAGTATTGTGTGTCCAGACTTCCTTGTTAGAACAATGCTACTGAAATACACCAACAGCCAGGCAGCTATTGGTAAGATAACTCGTGTGATGGTCCATTTTTGTGAGTGATATATCGGTAATATTTAATAATATACCGTCATTCAGCATAACCTTTAGCTTATAGACGTACATAAGTTTGGATTTAACATTATTGAAATTTATCACCAGATACTAATCTAGAAATATTTTGGTGCTGTTAATTGAAATGAACTCTGACAGAATATTGAAATGAAAATAAGAGCTCAAGCACAACTGGTATCATTTTGATTGCAAAATTCAACTGACTTATTGGTCTTGGACTCCTTGTACAGAATCAGTGGTACAGGTGCAAGAACTAAGTTCCTCTACAGTGATTATGTAGTAGAAAAGGCCTATTGTGTTGATGAATTGTAAGAACCATAAGTTGGTAATAACTAGTGAATGGTTTGATGCTTTGATCAATATATATTTTTTTGTACCTCATGGGTTTCACAAGTGTCTATATGACTCTTATCGTGAGGAGGTGGGATAGGATAGTGGGAAGGAAGCAGTCGTGGCGTATATTGTGGGAACCATTCCGGCATTTATAGCCTAGACTACAGAGGGAAACCACGAAAAACCCCTGTAAAGATGGGCGGTGGCAGGGATCGAACCGAGTCCCAGGTGAAAAATAGTAGTTTTAAATTATTATTATCATTTCTAGGGATGATGCTGATCATCGACTAATAAACCCTATATCGATTAAACTATCTCATCGGTTATCAGACATTGGATAACTAATCGATCTGTTTGATTATTTATTCATTTTCTGACACGTCATGCAAAAGTTTGCACTTTGCAAAATGACTAGTATAGCTACGCGTGTAGGCGCCTACCATATATTTATTTTTACAATATTTTTTAGACATATGTTGTGAATGATATTTAGACCTATCCTATATTATATATTTCTTACATTCATTTTTTGTAATCAAATAATCAATTATTGATCCATCTTTAAGTGGTAAAATAGGAGATTATTGTTTGTCAATGTATCACAAAAAAATTGATTAATTGACATCGAGCAACAACCCTGATTAATGATATTTCTGCTAGTATTTGGAAGTAACCTATTCCCTGTGTTTCAGAAGAACGTACTGTGTGCCAGTTCCATTACTCGGCATGGCCAGACCATGGTGTTCCTCCTTTAGTCCGTCCTCTGCTAGACATGGTACGATTGGTTCGCGATACTCAGGCCTCCGAAACGCTACCTGTGTTAGTGCATTGCTCTGCTGGCTGCGGTCGAACTGGAACCATTTGTGCTATCGACTACGTGTTTGGTTTACTTCGAGCTGGGGTGCGTGATAGTATATGGAAATATGTAGGGGTGTGCGAGTCCAGGTTTTCAAACTCGGAGTCCGATTCTTTATGAAATTATCGAGTCCGAGCCGAGTCTAGTCTTTTTTCAAATATGTATATAATTGATAACACGATTTGATGTAGAGGAGATTGTTGTATGTACTTGTGAAGTGTATGGAATTGCAGTGAAACCTCTATGCATCTTTTCCGGATCCATCGTTTTCCTGCTTGTATCATTCTTTTTTTCTCACCCCCACTACCATGCTAAATTTTCCTGGTTGGATCATTTTCCTCCATGAATGGTTTCATTTTCCTGGCCCCTTGAAAGACCATGGATAGAGGTTTCACTGTATAACAAGTAGGCCTATCAATGTAAATAGGAGCAGAACTACTAATAAACAACAACTAGGCGTAGGCCTACTACTGAAGCCAGTTAAAAAAATGGGCTAAAGTGTGAAGTTAGGTTTGCCTAGATAGGCCTACTTCACACTGAGTCTAAATTTGATAATTTCATTTCATAAACAATGCTGCTTGCTGTAAATAGGCCTATTTTGGTTAAAACCATGAGTTTCTCCATTACTAGCATATAGGCCTACGAAGATCAAACTTTTTCTTCTTCTTCATCTTTGCATTTTGCAAGATCAAACTTGTTAGTTGTTTGGCCTTGGGTCAGGCAACCATAGCCTTCTAAACTCACCAGCTAATGAGATCACTGATTGAGAAGCAGCCAATATGAATTGAGAATTCAAAGTTTGAAATCGGCAGTAGATTCAAAGACTCGAAGGACTTGGAAATTCGCAATTACTTGAATGAGTCCGATTTCGATTCTGGCGGAGACTCGGGACTCAAAATTTGGTGGACTCGCACACCCCTAGAAATATGAAATAGTAATAAGAATATTTCATTTCCTTAATTTGAGAAGCTGTATTGAAAATTACAATACATTATAGGATGTATCTTATAGGGTAAATCAAATTTGTATGTTTGGGTTTATAAAAAGTTATTCAACTATCGAAAAAAAAAAAAGATATTTACACATAAGTGACATGACTCATATGAGCAATGTAAAAAGGTCTACCACATATAAAATACTGCAGTAAACCTCGTTCATCCAAACTTGGTTTATTCAAAATCAATTGAGTATTAATTGAGCATTAATTTGAATTGAAGAAATTACCTCAGCCATTGTTCTAGGGATTCTGTGTTCATTCATTTCAGTAATTCAAATTTACAGTGAAAACTCAATGCATCATTATTCATCTCCTCCCTCCTGGCCTTGGCACTCTCACACAGTGGATTAATCAAGAATTGATTCAGTTAAAATGGAGAATCATTCTCTTATCCTTTTTCTGCACTTAATTTTGTTTCTAATTACTTTACTTGGCATAATTAAATCATCTTCAAGATAGACACTGAAATTATCAATTTTTTTTCAATTTTCAATTTGTAATCTCTTCACTGAAGAAAATAACTTGTTAATAATATGCTACACATTAATTCTCTGAGAAATGCAGACATCTCCTAACATTGTGAGTGGAGAGTTTCGAGCAGAACAATAATAGCTATGCGTATGCTTAGAACATGTAGAAGGTTGAGATGAAGTGGCATTACGAAATGTCAATTGGAACTGATCTATAAGTAACCATTGTGTGTTGTGACTTGTGAGTCGACATTATTTATAGGTAGGTAGGGGTGGGTGGGGTTGTATATAATATGGCTTTGTAGGCCTATTTGTTGAATTTGAATTTCTGCAAAACATATTGAAGTTACAGTAAAACATCTATTCATCGATCCCAGATTCATCGTTTTTCTGCTTGCATCATTCATATTTCCTCACCCCACTCCCATAGAATCAATATTACATTTTCCTGCATGGATTGTTTTATTTTCCTGGTCCCTTGAAAAACAATGTATAGAGGGTTCTCTCTCGCTGTCTCTTGTATATGAAATGGTAGAAGTGGCGTTTCGAAACAACCGAGTGGTAATGAGGAGGTGCAGGATCGAAAGTCAAGCACATTATTGGTTTATATATATTATTATGATCATGCGTACATGCAAATATCATAAGGCTGCAAATTGTTTTTTCTCATAGGCCTAACTTTTTTGATTGTCACTTTATAAATATTTGAGTGGTAAATATTTATTCTTCAATTGGTTCTGTGTTGTAGTTTCATACTTGACTGATTATTTTGTCTAATTTGGCTTTTATAATTTGTATTTGCTAATGACAGTATACTATTCTTCCGATCTGAAGTAAGCTAGTTAGAACTATCAAGAACTACTTTGACAAATCACACCTGACCTGATGGCCAGCAGAAAGTGCATGAGAAGGAAAGGAAGGAGAGAACAAAACAAGTGCCCTCGCTTTACCAAACAAACCGAAAACATTTCTATCAAAATCTTTTCATTTCCAATTCAAATTTCAATTTTTGTGGTCCCTGGAGATTCAAATTAACAAGGGTTACTCTGTGTCCAATATTATGTAGTCTGGAGAGAGAGGGAGAGAAGAAATGAATCCGTTGATTATATTGAGTACGGTATCAATAAAAAATTAATGTTATCACCATGGCATTTTGTTGCATTGTTCGTTGTACATCATAAATTGAATATCTTCGTGTGTAGGCCTACATGGTGATATGTATGGTATGTAGTCCTTATTGAAGAAGTTCTTGGTTGATATCATATTTGATTCAAGACATTTTACACACACACACACATCGTTGATAACACATCAAAATACACCTACCCCAATACATTTTACAACAAACTGAGGACGCTAGAAACACAAAATTTTTCACAGTTCTAGATGCAAGTCTCCGTAGATATACCATGTTTTATCGAAATCAAAGATGATCAAGGAAATGCCCTTGTTGATTTAGACATTGATTTGTTACTCATAATAAGAGGTATTATAACTAATCGATTATAAAATAGCTACTGCTATTAGGCCAACTTCTACTTGCTCAGGCGCTAAATGACCTCGATGTCGACGCGCCTCTAAACTCAACATTCATTCATTAATTCTACTTGCTTCTGCTTTCGTGTAATCTGGTATTTCGTCTGCTTGCAGAAACTCTCAAAGGACTTCAGCCTGTACACATTAGTTCGTGACATGCGTAAGCAACGCATTGCTATGGTGCAAACAAAAGAGCAATATGTCCTCGTCCACCAAGCTGTACGTGAATTGTTCTGCGAGCAACTGCGTATGATTGATGCCCATCCCTATGAGAATATTGATGCCAATGGAATGCCATTGATCAAGGAGCCGACGTATGCAACTGTCAACTCTAATGAAGAGAACGCTGAGAAGCAAGATGGTAAAGAGAAAGAAGCATCAGTTCTGGTTGTTGGAGCACCACCATTGCCACACAAGAAGAAGGTACATGTTGCCTCATCAAAACAAGAGAAGGAGGTGGAAAATCTTACGGAGAAACAACGTAGCATAGTTGAACATTCTTCGGGCAGTGAAAGTGGCTCCTTGTCGAGTGGTATGAGCAGTCTTTTGAGTAGGCCAAGAATTTCTAAACTAAAAGCCTTGTTTGAACGTAATTCCACGCCGCGCGAGAGTAGGAATAGTCACGGACGGCGGCGTGGCAATCACCAGGTAACTCGTAGCCATTCCTTGGGTCCGATACGGAAGGTAGAAGTGGACGCCAAAGAGGAAGTTTCCTCGAGTCCTCCGTCGTGGCGGCAACCCATTCCTGGACGTGGTATCCTCCGAGTGCCTCAATTGAATGCAATGCCCAGTGTTACAGTTCCAGTGCCCAAACCAGTTCTTCCTGTCAAACGCAGCAAATCCCTGAAAGTGTTGGGCACTGGTGAGCGACAAAAACTGTCGGTTCTAGTGCCAGAGGTTAGTCGTAAGATAGCAGTCGTGGATCAAACCAATGCTCGACAAGTTGATGGTTGTGATGTTGTTCTGGTCAAAAATAAAAGTGTTGTTAGTATTAAAACGCCTTCAGTTAGTGATAAGAAGCCATCAGTTCCTCCTAAAGCATTACTATTTAGAAACAGAGATGTAGAAACTAGTGAATATTTAAGTACGCAAGCTAGAACCAGTCGAGATGGTATACTTCCGCCACAGTCCATTCATACCGTCGTGGAACCGACTCCTAGGCACAGGCAAATAGATTATATGACTTGGAGAAACTATGAGAATGTTCAATCCCCTCTTAGAAGAAGACATAGCTTAGAATCAGTTATTTTAGAAGATGTTGCACCTACAGTCAGCCTAGGTCAGCCAACAGATAATGGTTTGGGAAATAGAAGTAAGTTCCATAACTCTCATCATTTAGACAAGGATGCTAGAAAGCTTTTGCAAGATTGTAGAGATTATCTTTTCAGCTCTTCAAAGGTTGACAGTAGGTCACCAGTGCTATTGCCAGTAGATAAGTCGACTGAGGAAATGCAAAGGAATGAACAGTTTCAACATTTGTCTGTGGACGCCCAAAGAAAAATCAATGCAATCGTAGCAGGCTTAGGCGTGCGGGAGAGGAGGAATAGCTTCCGTCAGGCAGTAGGCATGAGTAGAGATCTTAACGGTAAAGTACGAGATTATGAATCGATTTGGCCAGGAGGGAATATATCTGGTGGGGACACTGGGAGAGGTGGAAGTCATCACAATGCAGCTTTTAATCCTATTCCTATGCAGCCTTTTAAAAGTCCTTCAAATCCCTTCATCCCAATGGAAGCTAGAGCGACCAGTAACAGTTTCTCAATGGAATCAAGAACAAATGCGAATCGAGTTCATGGCGATGAACAAACTCGATTTTATCAGAAGCCTGTTGATGACTTGAGATTTCAAAATTCAAAACACAACCCCAAGTCTCTTGTTCACAAGAGTAGTGGCTCTTTGAGAGTTAAGGGGTCTCAAGTGCTAGCATTTTCAAGAGGGTCTGAATTGGAAGACTCTGGAGGGTTACAGCAAACGAAAACCAATTTCAAAAAATCTGATTCTCTCGAGAAAACGAAAGAACAGCTCAAGCACTCGTCTAGGTCTAATCCGTGGTCAAGGGCAGACCAGCCAAGAGAAGAAACGAACCATTCCATTTATTCAGACTTCAGAACGCCCCTTAAACGAAATGACTTGGAAGCAAGCGATACGAAAACGTTGCCATATCTAGATCCTAGGAATACTTCGGGGAGAGAAGATAAAAGTTCTGAGACCTCAGACTGGCAAAGACCGATTGTTGTCCCTGCTGATCAACGATTGTATGTGAAAAGAGTTGGTGGCGATGAGAGAGTATCTCAAAACCAAGCAAGTAGTTCAGCGTTCACCGAACAACCCAAACAGAACGGAATCTTATCAATGGCAACTTCGGAAACAAAGATTCAAAATCCACCAAACTCTGATCCAAGAGGACCTATAAGAAGAGTTGAAAATACTGGGAAGACAAATAGTGGTAATGTTACATTCCAAAATCCAAGAGTCAATATTTGGCCTGGTCCTAATAATTTGGAAACCTCTCCGTCTAAGCCGTGGATAGAGCCACAGAAATCGAGTCCAAGAACAAATCCAGTTTGGCTAACTCCAACGCCACTACCTGCCACGAGTACCAAGCCCGAGCTTAACGTTGCCAGACAAATGGGACTAAGAACTACCCGAAGAGAAATGTCACCAAAACGAGCATCGAATGGTGACCATCACAGTCCTCGCCAAGCGAATGAAACGTCGTCAAGGGGTGGTTACGTGCGAAATGAAGCTGGTCGGCAGAGTAGTTCCACAGCAATCGGTGGATCTCCCAGGCGAGGAGAAGATTCCAGGATAAATGCTATAACATCACCATACGGAGATGCAGATGCTGTTAGCTATGGTATGTTCAGTCCAAGATTTGTTATTGAAATGTCATGTGTTTTTGTGTACCGTATTGTAAATATTTTTTACTATCAATGGGGGTCTGCTCTGAGTATCAACTTAGGTAGGCTGTTGTTATCTCTCCCTTCCTCCACTATCATATTTAAGTCTCTGGGTATTTTCCCATAATCACTGTTATAATTTCATTTCCACCTTGGGTTTTCATCATACCAAATGTATTAAAGACGATATGTGTCTTCTGTGTCAGGTCTAGTGGCAGGAGTGCAGCTGCGACAAGGTAGTAGAGATGACCTGGCTCTCTGTCCGACTGCTCCACCGCGTGTACGACGCCATGCGAGTGTCGTGCTCATGCGTCGAAGTTTGATTGACACCACGGATGGACCGGCTACTCCACTCACCATTTGGAACGGGTCGCGAGAAGAACAAGGAGACTGGGCGGCAGGGGCTGCTGGCGTAGACTTGGACACTGTGGCAGCAAGCATCAAACCCAGGAGACCTGGTAGGGAACTGTTATCTAGTTATTTTCTTACAAGCCTTTTCTAAACTCTCGCGTTCGTAACACACACATTATTGGTCTGCCTTTGTTTTACCATCTTTCTTTTTTAATTTCCTGTAAACTGTACTGTCAAGCCAACATTTTGAGTGAATTAGTAATACAGGGCACTGTGCTTCATGTACAGTTAGTGTAGTTTTATTACCAGAAAAATGCCATGCAAATTGTTCTGAGAATGAAGTGTGAAAGTAGGTAGTCCCTATAAAAATAGATCTTTTTTTTCCCTGAAAATAATTTGTATGATTAAAAATGGATACTTCTGGTAACAGAGCAATTCAGTTTGAATTATAGGCCTAGTACAGTTACAGTTCATAGGCCTACCGGTATTCAACCCTTTCAACCAATTTTCTTCTGCTTGTTCATATCGAATTTTTTAAAATTTCATCGACTCCATCCTCAAAAGTGGTGTAAATCCATTTTGCTTAAAATCTAGACAATAGCCAGAACTTGACAATCTTGATCAATGAGAACTTTGACCATTTGTGTATTGTCATAACTTGTAATAAAGACTTTGATCATAACTTATTGTACTTATATTTATTGTACTTACGTAACTTATATTGACAGTATTATATTGTATATTTTAGTTGGTGACCAAACGGCAACGTTAACCAGAGCGTTAGAATCCCTCAATTTACGAAAAGCTACGCAAAGAGCTGAAGCAGAACTGCTAGCACAACAACAACAACTCCAAGGTATGTATTCAAATGAACAGTGTGGCTGTCAACAGTACTTTGATGATGGACCTTTTTCGTTACTGTTTTCTAGGGATGTGCGAACAGTTTGAAAACAAACTCAAACTTTTGTCGCTAGTTCGAAATCGAATAGTACAGTACAATCTCTTTAGTGCGACCTTGAGGGGAGGTGAGCTAATGGTCGTTATATCACGATAGTCCGTTCAACCAAATTTTTCAATAAAATTCACAATAAAACTTTGTGTGTTTGTTTTACAAGGCATACATAAAATACTGTCAGTCGTCAATATTATAGCATAGGGCGGAGTTCGATCACTGATAGCCTGCCATGTGGTACATATACATTTATAGAAAGACACTGTATAATAATGCTGTGTAATAATATTTTGACATTAAGTTCATGTTTTCAGTCTGAATTGATGCTTTAATAAAATATCCCCTCCTTCCACCTCCCTCCTGCAATTTACTGTGTGATTTCAAGTGTCTGAAGTGTTCAACTGTATCATATTTCTCCACCCGTCAGTTGTAGCCAAGCAGCACGCCTGACATTGAACAGACATGGTGCCGCTTAACCCATTATCTAATCGATCATTCACTTATGCCGATAAACCCAATATCAATAAATATTCATTGGATGCAATGGCATATACTGATGAATATGTACATGTGACAAAAACATGTGTAGAATTTTGTATGGTTCACCACTTCTTTTTTTTTGTTCTATCTTGACATTTTACATTGTGCAGATGATAAGCTTATTCTTCAGCTTGAAAAATGTTGCTGTACTAAGTAGGTTGTACATAATTACTTACATTTAGTTTCTCCAATTCTGCCACGGTACTTTATTAAACATAGCCCACCACTGAAGGTACGTAGATAGTACGTACCTGTGTACCGGTACCTAATGTACCCTCTTTTCTCTATTGAAGATCTGTGTTATCTTCAAATTGGCAAATATGTCATTGTTATTTGACAAACAAACATTTCAGACATATATGATTTTTCTTTTTCTTCTAGGGTTTTCTGCGCAGTCACCGTCTGTGAAGAAACAGCAATATTTGTAATCTTATGTTATCTGCCTTTATCTTGCCTAAACTAAAATTACTGTCTTCCTCTATCCATGACTGGGCATATTAGCAAAATGAAAAATTATTCAGCTTTACTTGAAGTTTCAATAAAGATTGCTTCTTGTATAATACAACTCATATTGCTGTGAAAATGAAATGACCTTGATCAATATTGGGTGTTCATGGGTGTTGGCAGGAAGACACTCGGGAGGGGGGGGGGGGGGGGATATATCCAAGCCTAAATTGATCTTGCCACGATGGAGGGGGGGAGGGGAAACTTGAGTCCTGCAGGAAATTTTCAAAATTTGTATTGCTTCATGCTGTTGTGGAAGGCCTTATGCATCATCTGAGTATCAAGTTGGCTTTTATTTTCATAATATGTCACTCTTTATTGTTGAAGACAATTAAAATTGAAGAGTTGAATTTACTCACGTAGTCATTCCCATTCATATTTTTCAACATCAAATTACAAAACAGCCGAAGTAAGGCACGGTTTTATATTTTAATTGATTTATAAAATGCAACATTTTAAAATGAGACTAATTGTTCTTTCATAATCTCATTAAGTCTTAGCTAGAAATGTAATGAAATAATAATAAATAATAATAATAATGAAGTTTATTCATTGAATCCAAAAGTACATTGAAATTGAAATTGAAGTTATAAATGTTAATGCAGTGGAAATGATACACTGAAGACACTGATGGCTACACAACACATACCAGGAACTCTTTTCCAGAATACAGAAACTGTGTCTCTCATTAGTCATTATACTTGTCAATTAACAGGTTTCCCCTGCCTTCTTGGTTATTAACCAAACTATAATTTGAATACAAAAAGCGATTACTGCCACCCTCTGTAGCTCGGTCGGCTGAGGCATCGCTTCAGAAACTGAAGTCACCCTTGGGCGTGGGTTCGAATCTCGCATAAGGCATGGGTTTTTGTAAACGTCCTTTCTTTTACCACCAATGGATAATTTCATGATCACCTCCTCATTCGTACCCCTGTATAACCTAGCTGTTGGTGGGTTGTTAAGCAAACAATAATCATCATCAAAAGCAATTACTTCATTTTTATATTTTTCATTATATTGTATAATATTATATTTATTTGATTCTAGGGGAGAGGGAACCCCCTTGCCCCCTTCCCCTTGTGGACACCCATGTATGTATCAATCGTACTGTTATAGGCTTTAATTCATTTTACTCAATAAATATAATTATTCTTAATTATCTAAATGATTTTATCTCTGGTTTTATAAACCATGTATACAACCTGTTAGTACCAGTAATATGGAAATGCAATTGAATCCAATGTTGGGTGATGAACTTTTAAAATTAACACGTTTGATTTTTCTGAACTTTTTGTGATTGCGTTGGAATTTCAAACCAGGAATATGTATGAACTTTATAAACGTTCAATCTTTCCTCTATCCTCAACGATGAAATTTCATTTGAAAGTTCATGCTTTCTAATTGGTTTGTAATCCAAGCTTAATTGGGTACTATTCCCACTTTGGCATTTCATCATAATCATGTGTCATCAAGTAAGATTATGATCGTTCAACGTCTGGATTTCTAGATATCAAATACCCTACTCTGACCTTGACAGAATAAAAGTACTTATTGACGTAGCATGAATATTTTGTTCTGAAACAACAAATTTTGTCGCTTCTCGGGAAATCATGTGTTGTGACCCGTGGGCTGTGTATTATTAAATATAGAAAGATCCGCCAGTTCTGCAGTTGTAAGAATAATTATAGCATCGATAGGGGTGCATTTTTACATGTTGTCTAATAAAAGTTGGAAAATCCAAGTGATGCTGAAAATTGATGTGACCAATACTTATGCCTACCCAACAGTCACGTTATTGGCCTCTATGCTTTCCTCATCAACTACGCAACTTGAGACAGACCTAGCCTATATTTAGAAAAACATACTTTTTAAATGTCCTTTTAAAAGTTGACTTCCTTAACATTGTTGAATTCTATATAGGGTACAGGATACACTAATGAGCAGGACTCCAAATTATTGGTAGCCCTATGCTACTGATATTGTTGTTCGGGCAACCAATTCTTCAATCTTAGTAGCACGATGGGTTATCAAAGACAAATTATATAAACGTCACATGAAACTCAACTTCGTTAGTTCGTCATTAGGTTCTTTATTTATTTTTTATTTTTTTTGTTCACACATTTTTAGTACAAATTATAAAATAAGGAACTCTGCTACTAAATATCCTACAAAGCTTCTGATGAGACTTGTCTGTAGGCAAGTATTAACATGGCATGCAACAGTTGAATGTTTTTTCCATTGTTGAGAATTAAAATACTGGCAACAATGCAATTTACTGAGTACATGATATCTTGAGCAAGAATGGTTGAACCTAGACTTTTTGTTTGATGCTGAATGTTGTAGATACTTCAAACTAGAGTTCACACTAGGATATCATAATAATAAAATTTGTATTTCTAAATCAACTATTAGTGAAACCACACATTTTTGGCACAGGATCATCAACTTCTAATGACATTGTAAATTACTGTCTGAAGGTAGCACAATTATCCTAGTCTATCTTGTGAAACGTTTTACTATCTTCCTATATAGGCCTACATAAAAAAAATGGCTCAATAGCTCAACTATTATTATTTTTTTTTCATGTACACAGTACTGTGAAGTGTAGTAAAATTCCGAGTAATCGAGTCCTGAAATTTAAATGCTATTACAAATAACAAGCAAATTGAAGTATGATTATTGGCTTGAAGATTTTAGATTTAGGACTACCTGCAGTTAATAATAATAAATAATAATAATAAGTCTTACTTCTTTCAAAACAACACAGTTGGGGATACATATAGTTACTTACATAGTTGGCATTTGAAAGAAAATGGCGAGGTTCGGTGGGATGCCGCTCTTCCAACTAACCATGATTAATAATGGAGATAATAAGATATATAATAATAGAATAGTTGTAATAAGAAAACACCAAGAATATCTTGAAATAAGAAAATATAGAGATCATTCATTTTTAAAACTAAGAAAGTGAAGCTATAGAATTTAAACACTGATAAGTAATAATGAGTGACATGATTAAATAACTAATAGTGACAATCTTTTCATATGAATTGAAACTTCAAAATGCATATCGGATAATAATATATTCTAGATTTTAACAAGCGTTATAATTGCCAATTACTTGGGTGTAATTTAACTTTCTCATACCATATAAACAATAATACCAGATGGTATGGATAAAATATAAAATTACAATGAAACAGCTAGAAGCCTTCAGTTGAATCTAAGTACTAGTATAATCAAAATATACATATAAATAACAATATTGAAAATGACCCAAAAGTGAGTCTTTGTGGGTTTAATATTGGGCTTGAGTATATTTTTTTCCTGTTGGTTCAACAACAACTTCTTATATTCTAATCTAAATAAACCTAATGATTTAATTTCCTTCATTTGTACTGGCAATTTGTTCCATAGTTTAGAGCCTATCATAGTAAAGGATGATCCTGACTTGGTTGTATGCTAGCCCTTGATTCTTGTTTAACCTAGTGCTGTGACTGTGCAAGGTATTCGTAAATGTTAGTTTATTATACAGATATAAAGGAGATTTATCATTAATTATTTTGTATATTAGAGTAGCTGTATGTAGAGATTTACGGTTGACCATATTGAGCCATCCTAGTTCAATCAGTAGGATAATGTTTATGATTGTTCAGTATTTTTTTTTCATGGCTCTTCATTAGATAAGAATAAAATTGGAAAAAAATGAAAAAAAGAAAAATGAATAAATAAAAAAATTGAAAAAAATAACAAAAAAAAAAATTGCCACTGGACATGAATCTACAAAACCTTGAAAGGGTTCATCTGTGGGATAGGTGCACCAGTAACCTGTTTCGAATCATTTCTTAAGTTACACAAATCATGTTTCAAACATTAATAATAAATTAACTATATAACATGAAGGAAATATGAGAGTATGATTAGAAAACTTATGAGTTGCATAAATTGAATTAATTAAAAGTGAAAAATACATTTTTTATAACTCTTTGTTAGGCTAGTGTATCCATATACCTCAAGTCCCATTAGATTTGTATTGACCTAGTCATTATTTCATCTAAATCACTTTGTAGTCGCATTGCCTCTTCCTGGCTCTCAATTATCCTGTACAAAAAACAGTTGTCTGCAAATAGTCGTATTTTAGAATTAATACCAGTTTCCAAGTCGTTGATCAGGGCTTACTTTCCCAAGGCCGAGAATACTGAGGATGACAATCCGACTGTTATTAACATTCAGGGCTCAGAATACCAAGGCTCACTATATGACTGCACATATTAAGGCACAGTATCCAGAAAACTGTTGAAGGCACAGTTCATCAAGGCACACAATACTGAGGCTGACTATAACATGAGTTGAGGTGGACAATACTGAGGCCCACAATAGTTCTATCCATCTCCTTTCTTATACACAGGTCTTACAATAGATATTTTCAACTTATCTGGCACCACTCCTTCAATACTTGGATTGATGAGTTTTGGATATAACAGGATCACTCAAACAGACTAGAATGGCTATACTCACTCAAAAGTTCACCTTACTGGGTTCAACGATGCACTGTAATGATGACCAAATCTACTGGCGTCAATGAACAATGAAAGAGTTGATGAGCTGAACAGTCATTCTATTTTTTTTTTTTTTTGATAATGGGAAGAAAACTGTTGTGGCCTATTGTCAAGGAGCTATTCCGGTATTCACCTTAGTGCCTTAATGGCAGATGAATCCAAGAAAAACCCAACAGGATGGTCAACCAAGGCAGGAATAGAACCACTGTCTCTTGAGTGACGGTTCACTATGCTAGCCACTGGTCTCATTCAACTGATTAGAAGAGTTGATTAGGAACGTAACGGAAGGAACGTTCCTTTTTTGAGTAATTTTAAAGGAACTAGTTCCTTTTCATAACAAAGAACTTTGTCAGGAACTTTGTTACTATTTTTGTGGAACGTAGGAACAACGAATTTGCCTTCCTTTAAAAGTTCTTTTCAACATCACTGTTCTTGTTGAAGTCATTTTTAGCTTTTAAAATTACGCGTGATTCTTATCAATTGCTATATCCGGTTAATTAGTTGTCAACAAACCCAAGTCGTGAGTCAAACTACTCTCAGGTACGCTTCATGTTTTCGACGACTGACCAGTCCTACTAACGCTCGAGTGTATCGTCGAGTCGACCCGATATACACCACCGAATTGAAAGTACTGAATTGAAAATTTGAACCGAATTGAAACTACCTGCCAAGGCAGTTGTCAACCAGTCCCTTCAACTGGTATTCATGAGGTTTGACGTCCTAGTTGCCACTACTCCACACAAAAAGAATGACATCATCAAAAACCAATCACGAGATAGTATACATTTTGATCAACCAATAAGAAATATGTTCTCATGCAGCGTCGAAGCCCACATGGCTCACACGTTCTATTGTTGTTTATGATTTCTCACTATTTGGTCACGTTGCATATTTTGTTTGAGGTTTTACTTTAATTAACATCACAGAAATTGTTATAAGTGATAGGCCCACTCGAGTAGGTGAGTTTTGCAACTTTTCTGACTGTTCTGTAAACTTTTCATCAAGTTCAGCACTACTGTCCAGTGCTGAGAATATACGCACAGGGGAAGGAGGGGGGGGGGGGGCCTAGTTTTAGAGACAGAAGAGGTAGACTTTCCAATAAGAATTTTGAGGCTCGAGGATTGGACTGTATTATAAAATAGACCTAGGATATTTGTATATATAATTTACCTTATGCATATACAGTACTAATAAATAATGGAAGCATCATTCTAATCATTTTCTTTGAAAAATCGTAGAAAAATATGTGTGATGTTAATTAATTCAATGAACAATGTTAAATACAATTATTACAGTAAACTGTTTTCAATTTCCTTTGTCTAAATACCAAGAAAATCCCAAGAATTGTCTGCATCAAGAACTTTTACATATTTTGGGAACTTACAAGTTCCTTTTTATTTGAAGAACTAGGAACTTGACTTAGGCAGGAACTGAACTTTTACTCAGTTCCTTTATCTAAGGAACTTACCCAACTCTGCTGATTATGGCCATACACTACAAAAAGGTGGGAGTGAGGTATTGGTATTTTTAGCAGTCTGAATAACATGGTCTGACATGATTAAAATCTACAGTATATTATTATTATTATGATAGTTCGCATCTCGTCAAGTTGTACATTTTATTTGAGTAACAAGTTTCTATAAAACACAATCCAGAAAGATAACAAGTTGGATCATTTTATTAAACAAGTAGTTTCCAAAGATTAAATAATCACATAATCATTCAGAGCTAGGAGTGATTTGTATAACAGTGTGGCTGGGATCGTAGCAACATAGAGCAAAGGCCTCTACACACATGTTCGTCGGCTCTAAAATTGCTTTCAAGGATCTACAAAGATTGGAAATGAAAACATGCCAATTACAGTATCTTCTAAAACTGCTAGTTTATAATATACCCAGTACAAAGAAATAAAGGATTTACTCGACAGTGCTGTTGGGATGAAAAATTGATGAAAAAATGGTTGGCACAAGTGTTGAATTGTTTTATAGAGAATCTATCAAATTTGAGGTATTATATTCACCCAGATAGGTAAACCTAGTCCTAGTACCTACCATACATTGCTGATTAATTGAGTAATTTTGTATCATTATTATCATGCTCAGAGGTCTTCGTAATAAATAATAAGATATATTTAAGATATTTTAGGCAAGGCGCTGGATTTTGAAAATGTTGATTATTTTGATAAAACTTTCGAGTTTCACTATTTTCTCACTTTGAAGAATGGTAATTAACTAATTATTGTAGTCAAAATGGGTAAACAGAACATTTGTGTAAATTAGCAATAGATTTTATTAGTTATATTAGTTAATTAGAATGGAAGAAACATTCAGTAACATTGTTTATAGCAAAACAAAAAAATCATTATAAAATTGAACTAAAATTTTGAAAATCAAGTCAGAAATATTTCCAATGAAATATACTAGTCTGAACCACAAAATGTTGGATAATTTTATAGGTTTCAATGGTTAATACTATTGCATATATGAAAATATTGAATAACTTTTCATCATCATTTGTAGCTAATACTGTACGTACTTTATTTTAGCGTCATTTTGAAATAAATGTATCAAAAATGAAATGAAAATTATTTCACCCAAATTCTTTGCTTGACCTCAGGTCCGAGTAGGTAATAGATAATAACACTAAGGAAACTGGAGTAATTGACCACTAGTGATTGATCTGCACATTAATTTCCCCAAACCACCTTGCAATCAAGTGGGTCATTCGATTGGTGGGATTTCAACATCACAAATCAGTGGATCTAGGAAGAGAATAAGAACAGAATATATATACTGATGAGCCACAAGTATCACTAGTTGCCAATTAGGTTGATATCAATCATTTTTTTTTGTTCTATCACATTCACAGAATCAAATTTCGAAACTTTTTTTTCTCAAAGCTTTGCCTTGAATTATGGCATTTCTGCCTACAAAACAATTTATAGTGTTGAACATTTGTGCTGCACAATTTACTTTGCATACACTTTCACCACAGAAACATCAAAAAGAAAACATTTGTTCCCTAAATTGTATGCTGGTACCTGCGTAATTTTGGCAGGTGCCACATATATAACCTCTGTGACCAAAACCACACATTTGAGCAAATTGTTTCTATCCAAAGTGGAATAATTTGATAGAAGGGGATTTGCTTGATTTTGAACCTCTGAATTTAAGAAATCTCCATCTTAGACAGTCTGACCAGGCATTGTGAGCCATAAATTCAATAATGTATATAATATATATATAATGCAACAATCACATTTAATAAAAGTTGGTACTTATTATTACTTCTAAGTTTCAATTATTGTACTTTTAGGTTCTATGCCAGGCCCAGCTCTCCTCACTCTCACTCAACAACTTTTGGCTGGAAACTAAATGAATATTGATAAAAAGTTTTCAAATCAAGTACCAACAGAAGCATACTTTTGAATGAAGTAACATTAGAGTTAGAAAATTATTATCAAAATTGAAGCAATTCAACAAACAAATAAATGACAAGAAATGAAAATCATCTGGCTTGGTATCACCAGTTCAAAGCTCCGAGTTACTAATAGGAAAATATATCATCGTGAACAGTGGATTGTCGTTTGTTAGTTAGTACACAAGATTAATGTTTGACAAAATCCATTGTCAACAGCTTATAACACAAGTAACAAATCATAAAAAATGTAAACATATTCAAATTTGTATGAAATTTAATGTAAAGGAGTAAACACGTCTATACAAAGCTTGAAAGTAAAACATTATTAAAAGAGTCTATAGAAGTGGTTGGCACAGTTATTCTGGATAACTGGGACCAGTACAGTTGGTATAGCAGTGATCAAAAATGTACAACATTAATCTACTAATTATTTCATTAATAACATGATGATAAAGGTTTTTGCCTCAACAGACAGTGATAGATAGACCTAGCCGTGTAAACCGCTGTGGTACTACTACCGTTAATAACATAATGATATTTCGGGTAAAATGCCAGGCATTTGAAATACCTTGCCTCGGTACCAAAGTGGGACTAACAGAAAGTTTACTCCGAACTGTTCACCAACACGCTTTTCCCTAGCATCCGGTACGAAAACATTGTTTTTGAAATGAGACACTACGAGAAATTATGCTAACATCTGAACTAACCTAATGCACTTCAATACCCAGGAAACAGGCAGGTGACCTTCTCAGGGTAACCAGGCAATTTATTATAAATACAACAATCAAGGAATTCTGTAAATTAGCCATCTTGAACTATATAAAAAATCATATCCGTTAACTCATCACTTTGACTACAGCTTACGAGGCCACAAGCGTCCGCCAAGCATTTAAGCTTTCACAGAGCTAATTCTCACAACAGTAGTTTTTAAAATATCAATTCAAGTTGTTTCATTATATTATTGAAGAATAAAGCTAGGCTGGTCACTGGTTACACCAATACAGAATCGTGTGATTGAATGATACCTCAAGTAGTATTGAACATACCGTAGCGTACATGTTCGTCATTATCTATTTTCAGTTTCAGCCTCGAGACTGGTGAATGCCACACCTCCAAGATGCAAATCAGTCACATTATAAAATTGTTTTACTGTACCGGTAGCATTGTTATAATGATGATTACTACGATTAATATTTCTGAAGGAACTACCAAGATCTAGGTTATTTGGAGGTATGCATGAGCGGATGATATACAAATGTTGAACGATTGTAAAAATGCATGTCTTACTCTGGAGTTGGCAGAATAAGATCATTAGATGATTATTAACATGAATCAATGACTCCCATAATATCCTAGTTAGCCTACTTGGTGGTTTGAATGTATGGACTGATGGGTCGATGATACAAGAATGGTAAATATTTACTAGGAAAACGCGGGATGCGCGTTGTTAGCCGAGCTTAGGGGTATAGAAATCTAGAATGAAAAATAATTTGTCAACCCAATCTACATCTACAGACCTTGGATCACTCCAAACGTTCAAAAACCTTACGAGAATCAGTTATGTCACGGCCTTCCTCTTCATTCATTTCAATCGTTTTGAATTAATTGGTGACACTTGTTGCTATAGATTTAATTGGTTCCCGTAATAGCCTAAATTGATGGGAAAATGCTTTATAAATGCGTTTTCTTCGTTATTTCTCATCCGATTGATGCGAAAAATCTCTCAAAATGTGCCTAATAGTTTCCTTTATATTCGGCGAAAATTTGAGAGGTCTTGAAAAATTTTGATTTTTCAAGTATTTTCCACCGGGTTATTCTAATGGGGATTTTTGAAATTTCTAAAATTCATAAAAAAAAAAGTTACCACCCGATAATGCCACAAAACTATACAGATCTAAGTTAGATGAGGAACCATGACGAAAAAAAGTTTGAAGTTGATAGCTGTAGCCGTTTGACCTGTGGAGAACCGACAAAAAAACATAAAAACAAAAAACAAAAAAAAAAAAACATAAAAACGAACACCAATTTTTTTCAGTATGTCAAATTGAATCCTCGCTAAAGCTCGTCTAATAAAAATCCATGCCTTATGCTGGACTCAAACTTCAATGGAGCAGAATAAGATCAGTTTATGATTATCAACATTGATCTACAACTTCTAAATTAGGGTTATTTGGGGCTTTTTTTATGATTGGATGATACATGAATAGTAAATGTTTATAAAAACCCATGTCTTGTGCTAGACTTGGAACTTCAGTTTCTACCCAAGGAGCAGAATACATACCGGTATTCGACAAGGACAATAAAGTGTGCAATAATTGGAGAGGAAGCGATTGTAAACGGAAGTAACTAGCAGTGATGTGAGATTAGTTACCATGCATCTATACTTTGATACAAACATCTATTTCACCATACATAGGCCTATATTCTATTTTATGGTAAAAATCTTGTACATGGGTTCCCTTTTCTTACAGGCCTCTGTAATATAGTAAGGTGAATAGCCATGCTGTTTTTGATCGAGTTCTACAACTGTAGGAATCGATGTATTCTGTGAACCAATGTAACCCAACGACCGGGATAGGAGCATTAGCATTGAAAAGGTTCAAAGTACATGTTTAAATGCAAGCACAAATCTATATCTCATATAAAAATGTACACGTTGAAAACTTTTTAGAAAATCAGTTTTCAAGTGAAGAAACAGGGCTTCCTTTGAATGCACATATGATAAAAAGCATAAATGTAAGTTTTAAAAGAATATGTGCGTAATATGAGGCCTATGCATGTTGTACACATACAGCTGTTACTAAAGGGAACAGATAAAAAATCCTGCCCGTACTTGTTGCTAAGAGGGAGAATATATGACTATCATAGAAGTTACCCCCCCCCCATAACCCATTCATCGCTGATGCCGTTTGTGATGAGTCTCCAACAGTATTTCTATAATAAAGTAATAAAACCAAATATTTCCTGGGTCTGAATGCAATGATAGGTCATCTGGGATATTTGAATGTAGTACTATAAAATTGTCTAATAGCAAGAGTAAGATGATGCATGTCTTACATTCTTCAAAGATGACGCACCTAGCTAATTGCGGCGGTGATTATTCCATAATAAATAGAATGCAAACATATTGCTGATACTCGCTGGTATCAATGGCAGTAAGGTTAACGCAGCTTTGACTTTTCATGGACAGAATTTGTTGCATGTGCACACAAATTCACATACCACCATGGGACTTGTAGCCCACATGACCCCCTACTAAGAGGGTTAAAGGATAGGGAACCGAAATATATAACATGCGGGCTACACTTTCATCACTTTTCAACATTGGTTGAAGCAGAGATCAATCAATTTCAGTAACTAACAATTGGAACGCACATAATACGGTTTACCCCGCGAGATATAATAACCAACCTGGCTCATGATTTCTATGCTAGAATCGTCAAAAAATATTTAAATGCCCCGCATAAACTAGATTTTTTGTCTTGGCCGTCTCTGTCGATTCATGAACCTTTTCAGGCAGGCATGTTGGGCGGTTTCTTTCAACTAGCAGATGAGTCAATCATCAGTCTCTATGAATGTGGTTTTATAACAACCATTGAGCACAAACGTCTACTCATAACAACATGCTTTGGCGGCGAGTGCGGACAACTGCAGATGACTTGCGGAAGCTCGACGATCTGTATCCTGGATCCTTGGTCAACTGAATGCCAGGGAGCGTAAATATAGATGAGACTAAAACAAACAAAAACACACTTATAAATATCAACGAAAATATAAATGAGGATATTTCTATCCATCTAGTTGTAATTATATTATAGTAAGTTTGATGACACACTTTGATGATAATGAAGACCTATTGGTCTCTGTGAATGATGAATGAGATGATGGGAAGATGAGATGAAATATTATTACTTTTATTTAGGGTTGCCAATCGATATTGAATAATTCGATCGGGTTTCGATATCAAGGTTTCGATCAAAATCAAAGTCAATTTATTCAATTTCGATTATTTCGATATTGAATAAATAAACAGCGGGCTGTCAGTCGTGTGTCAGATTGGCCACATCGCTGACATGTGTGTGTTTGCACTCGGTCCTCTGTTCCCAGGACCGGTCTTCTTATCTGCTGGCGGTTTTTTTAATATGGGGGAAGGGAGCCACTTCTTTTTAACGTGGATAATGGGTATGGCGATGTAAGCAATTATATTGTTGTGAGTTTTTTTGTCGAGGTTAGCCTAAATTTTAATGCTGAAATATAAATCATAAAATGATTTCTATGTTCATCATTAAACTCTTCATATCTCAAAAGTATTGATATGTTTGTATCAATTGGTCACTTGACAGTATTAGTGATTGCAAGGTTGGTTCACCGAACCATGTAGGCTTTCCATTTATTCAGGACTACAAGAAACACAGAGAAAGTAGTGCGCTGTTTACTTCATTAAATTGCTAACATTTTCAACAATACGACCCCAATAATTAAAATTGATGAAACTCATCAAATGAAAAACATGAAGAAATCATGAAATAAAATGTCTTTATGAGTATCAATTTTTTTTCGCATTTTTCGTCAATGCGAAAAACACGTACCTCTACTTATATGGTATATTTTCCCATTAATTTTTAGTAGTCAAACACCTCATTTTTAATTATTGAGTTCGAAAAAAATTCGCGCGAACTTTCGAGTCACAAGTTCAAGTTTGACTTGAAAAAAAAAAGTTCGCACAACCCTACACATGTGGCATATTTACTAAGCAATGTTTATATACAGTGGAACCTCATTTATACGTTTTTCAGGGGACCAGACTAAAGAAATGTATCAACGTCAAAAACTTATTAATGAAACTAGGTATTCAACATGTGGAGCAAATAGGTTGGAGCAAAAATGAAGCTTATAATTGTAATAAATGTATAAACGAGAAACTTATAACTGAGGTTCTACTGTAATAGGTTTGTGTGTTCATTTATATGAAAAGGTGACACTGAATAGAAAACACTAATGATATTATGTTCACTCTTCACGGTATAAATAATTGAAGCAACACTGGAATTTGATTTAGAGTAAAGGTGCAAAATGCTAAACGCAAAATTTGATAACTAACAAACTGGCTAACCCATTATTGTCTTCTTAGCCCCTCTAACACATCTACAGCAGCTCTTCTTTCACTCATGGCTACTATTTGAAAGTTGAAACCTAATACCAGATACAGTACTAACAAGTAACAAATACACATTTGTGATCAAAACACCTTGCCAGCTCGGTCGCCATGACGGTTCAAACATGCCCACAGCCTTTGAAAATAATGACTGCAGTTTCTTTCAAATGCTTCGAGATTCATCTTTCACTAGAGACACTAGAACAGACGCGCTTGAAATTTAAAAGTGCGTCGAAGTTCCAAAAAGTTCCGTTTTCAAATATATTGTTCAATTTCAGACTAGCAACAAAGGTCCGAGTTTGTTTCCGAGCTGTTCACACGACCCCAATATATGTATGTATACCGCGCATCGAATCACGGTCGTTAACGAGGGGGGGGGGGGGGGTACCGGTATATCTCTGTGCGTATGATTATTGTAGATATGCAACATTGTGTCAGAGAGAAATGAGTCAGAAGATACACACGATGTAAGATCATAACTAGCTAACTGGGCATACCCATTCTTTACTAGATATCATTCAGCTATACTCTCAGGACCCAGACAGGTATATCACTTTTTAATTTTTAATACAGTGAAACCTCGATGCATCGTTCCCGGATCTATCGTTTTCCTGGATGTATCATTCATTTTTCTAGCCCCACTTCCATATAATCAATGTTAAATTTTTCTGGATGGATGGTTTTCCTGGATGGATGGTTTTATTTTCCTGGTCCCTTGAGAAACGATGGATAGAGGTTTCACTGTGCACATTTCAACCATAGGACCATCTTGCTCACTGAACAATAACAAGTACTGAAATAGTAAACTTACCATCGGGTAATTTGTATACCCCTGGGCCCAGCGAACGAAAGTACGAATGCTTCATCGCATCGGACGCAGAAACACGCTTTTTGGCTTCATACTTGAATAAAAAAAGATAACACCATCTATAAGCACTGTCTGAAGAATGCAATTGGACTATTTTTCGAGTCGGGTTTACAAATGATTTTATCGATAACAAATGATTGGTATGTCTATTCTATAGACAATAAATAACATATATTTAGATGAGCAATCGATCATCTGATGCCACAACAGCTACAAACATCTTTTACTCGAAGCAATAAAGAACACTTTCGAGCATGTTGAAACTAAACAAGATGCTAGTACCTAGAAGATTGTGGAAGGTCTAAAAATGATGGCATGCTTGCACAATGACAAGATGCTATGAATTATGCCCAAACAGAGTTTGAATAAACCAAGTTTCATGTATTGTAGTCAACCCTTTTAGTGCCACCAGATTTGATCCAAAATGTGTCCAATAATGCCAGGTAGGTTTTGACCGATTTACAGTGAATCGCAACAGAAATCATAACTTGCCAATCGTTCGGTCAAATCTCATGAAATATTTTTTGAAATGTGATGGAAGGATGGACACTTCGATGAGGAATATTGTAATTTCACATTTGATCTGACAATAAATAAAAAATGACTTTTATTTTCATTTTTTTCAACTGTCAAAATATTTGTTGGGTTTATAACAATGGTACAGATAACAAATAATTTTCAACATTATTTTGAAGAATTGCATGGTGAAGAACGAAATGTTTCGAGTAAGAATCATGAGTTTCAATCATTTTTATGTGGAATTTCAATCATTACAAACTATCTTTCAAAAAGACGACGACATGACATGAACTAGGCCTACTCTTGGCCTAGGCGTATGCCTAGCCACATTTTCATCAGGTACATCACTCTCTTTGCCCCTTTCACTCGCATCACTATTTCATCTGAAGATGGGATAATGCATCTTCCGAAAAGTCACTTCCTTCTTCCTCATCTGATTTATCTACTAAATCCCTAATCACTTCTTCAACTTGAAAATAATCACGTCTTCCACAAGACGCCATTTTGAAAACAAACTAGAATAACATTGTCATATTTCAGCCAAATGTAAACAAACATTGACGGCTGTGGAAAAATGGTAGAATATTGACCTTGGTACCACGAATTTGTGTGAATAGCAGCTTTCCGAATATGTCACTACTATTGCCATCTTACAGACAGAAACTTTGGGAACTACATCAGTTTGAAGTAAGAGCCGATATATCGGCTCTTGGCACTAAAAGAGTTAAACACTGGGTATCACATGAAATGAATAATTTAAAATTGGGATTGAATGGACGTCTTCAATACGGCTCATCCAATGAATGAATGAATGAATGAATAAATGAATTGACTTACGCAGAGGAACTTAGTCAGCAGATCGACAGCATCCGTGTCAAGCCTTGGTGCACGTGACAATAGTGGTTCAGGATTGTAATGGGGAAAGTTATAAGTCGCTGCAATGCCACCCCAAATATCAGGAGCAGGGGAGCCGAGTGCCCGGAAGATGAGACGCAGCTCTTCTTCGACGGTCGATCCGGGGAATAGGGGACGGCCGCATGCCATCTCATAGAAAATGCAGCCCACACCCCTGAAATAATTGAGTTCATTATAACTGTATGACAAGACACAAATATTTGAAAATTTCAACAGCATGCAGGCACAAATTCATCGCAAAAACGTGATATTCAACCGCAAAAAAAGCACCTCTAATAGCTGAAATTGAATTTGCTTGATTTTGGTTGAAATCTCAAAGATCAATGATTAGAATCTTGTCAAAAATGCCATGTATAACTGGGTTACATGGGGGCACAAGTGAGGGGGGATGACAGCTGAATGATTAATACGAGCAATGCCATATTCTTGCCTGATACACCAACATCCATCTTGAATACAGCTTTCAAAGCAATGCCTCGGCTCAATAAGAATTCATCGACTTACTCACATTTTGCTCAGTTCCACTTACAATTGCTACTTGGAATAACTTTCAGTATTGAGTAGAAAGTATGTAGGGCTCCGTAAAACAACACATAGTATATACCAGAGGTTCTCAACCTTTTAGGTACCGCAACCCACTTGGTGTTTCGAAATAATATGGCGAACCAATTACTTGAAAAGTATTTAGCTCTGTATTAACAACAATCAAACTACAAGTCAAACTTATTAATGCTAGAAGTAGAAGAGGTTTAAAAAGAGTGGTCCATTGTAAAACCAAATTGAACATGTACGACGTATCATATATATATTTTTTTACACTATTGCACACACTTTTTGACCCACTATCCACAATATCATTTCCTTGCTTTTGCGAAGAAATCTTGAACGAACTCAACATCTTTTCTAATCACTCTCAAGTGTACGACTGACAGAATAATCATAATTTTGTGTTAACCATCGATCTGGTTGGAGAGTGAGGGGTGAGGGGAGAGAGACCAAATAGCTCCTTAACTGTACACAGGTGTAGTGACGATGCCTCGACTACTTCTGACTTACCGCGGCTATCCTACCCAGATTTTAAAAAGTACATGAGTACCAAACATTGTCGTCTTTTGAAGAAATCTGGGAATAACCAACGAAATACATTCCTAGAATCAAGGCAATGATAATATTTTCAAAATAATATTTGTAATAATTGTGACTGAGAAAATAAAAATGTATCATTACATTATTATGGAGAAATAAATGTTATTTTTTCTTCAATTTTCATAAAATATAAGGTCCCCGCGACCCATCCATAATCTCGCGGCCCACCAGTTGAGAACCACTGGTATATACAACACAACAATGATAGTAAATAATTGCTCCTACCACATATCGATCTGCGTCGAGTACTCGGTCGAGCCTAGCAGGACATCTGGTGGACGGTACCACAACGTAACAACTTCATTCGAGTACGTCTTTGTGGGGACGGACTTTGCTCGGGCCAAACCGAAGTCAGCCAATTTTAATTCGCCTTTTTCATTAATTAATAAATTCTGTGGTTTGAGATCTCTATGCAGTATTCTTCGCCTGTGGCAATAGGCGAGACCGCGGAGAAGTTGAAATAGGAACAGCTGGGAACAAACAACAAAAGCTCAACTCTCTCTCCGTCTAGGGCTATAATAGTTACACAAATTGTTTGATGAAAACCAGACATTTTCAAAAAAATGAATGACTACGATGAAAGCATTGATTCAATTATTTTTTTCAGGAAAATTCTCGTTTTCAATTATTAATTTGTTCTCATATTATTATTTAAATATGTATTCATCTGAGAGCTGACATTTGTAGAAATTACATTGCTCTTTTTCAAGTTTTTTCTAGTTACTAGGCAAACGCAACATATGCGTTGTAAGATGAGCGAGATATTTGAATAAGGTATAATAAGAGTCGTTCAAGTAGTTCTATCTTTGCTCTGGTGGTATTCTACACATCTTGACACATATAAAAAATACTACACTGCTGGGCAAACATCGAATCTAGAAAGCAGTGGATCTTGGCAACACAATTCTGCTTTCATTTCTATATATATTTGATGAATAAAAACAGTTGATTGAATTTATTTCTTCAGAACGGCTAGTTTGAATTGCATACAAAATCGTAATAATGTGTATCATTTATGGGTACACATTTACAGAAAATTGTATTCCATTTGAAGAGATTTTATTTTTTAAATTTTCTTGCCCAGTCCTATCTTATGGGATTGTTAGAAACTTTGAGATGATATTTCTCAAAATCGGTCCGACCGATTCATTCCAAAAACTATACAGTTCTAAGTTGGATAAGTTTGCATGTACGAAAAAAGCTTCATGTTGATCAGTCAAACCGTGCGACCTGTGCAGAGCCCACAAAAAAGAAGAAAAAAAAACACACAGACAAAGCTCTGTAAGAGTGGGATGGAGTCTTTGCTAGCGCTCATCTAATGAAATACTATCTACAAATATAAAAAATGTGATTTACAAACACTTACTGAATTTTTTATCCTAGAAGTCCTTCACTTTAAAAAATGTATATCAAAAACATTTGCTCAATTTCAAACTAGCCAAATCTTGAACTAATTCAAAGACTCTATTTTAGCTCATCCATCCATCCATCCATCCATCCATCCATCCATCCATCCATCCATCCATCCATCCATCCATCCATCCATCCATCCATCCATCCATCCATCCATCCATCCATCCATCCATCCATCCATCCATCCATCCATCCATCCATCCATCCTCGAGTTGATAATTATTTTCCCAATTTCCATCCTTTTTATTTGACGCGTAAGAATAAGCCAAAGCGCGCTGGGTCCTTGACGGGCACAAGATTTATGGTAAGCTCGGAACATTCGTTCGTCAGTCAGACTTGGGACGGACGAGCGCCAATGAAACCGGGCTATATAACAATCGTGCTTTGTCGGCTAGCCCCGTGCACACGATCAGTGAAGCGGCTTCTCATATGTGTAGCATAGCTTTCTCTCGTGCGCAATACGGAATTGCTTCCATTTGGGAAGTGTGATGATTTTCATGCAGGAGTTTCTTGGTTAATCCAAATTTTTTTAGATCGAAATATTTTTTTTTTGGGATCCTTTGCATTTTGGATCAACGAGGGTTTATTGCACATAACTAAAATAATGACTGCTACCAGGATTTTTTATTGCATTAGGGAGAAACAGGTATGCTACAGGCATAGACGAAGCAGAGACGAATGATGGGCTTAAAACTCACACTTGAGAGATCTGACACCATTTCTGATAAAACCAACATCCTAACATCCCATTTCCCAACAATGATAGTGATATTTTCAAATTGGATATTATTGACATTGACTGAAAATTCACAGCATGCATACAAGCCACAAGTTATATATTGTCACAATGTTGACACATTGGTACTCAATGGGCACACCAACAGTTGGGCTACATGGGGGCAGATACATACCTTGACATTGTTCATGCTAAGTATATTTCCGCAGTCATCCATGTACTGTTTCAAATCTTTCTCCAGGTACTCGAAGACCAGTGTCAGAGACTTCTCAGTGTGCACTATGTCATGCAATGTAACTGAGAACAAAATACATACATAGTAATTGATGGAAAGAGACTAACGCGGGTATCTTCTTCGACTATCGGTTGTTTCCACTTAAACAACCATGACCATGAATGGCTAGAGCCATCCAAAGATACCAAGTACCAAGACCTGTCGGGCAATGTTGAAATAAAACTGACCGCCACTTTTATCCCCACTACTTTATCAAAACACTCTTCTAATCACCTCACCTGCAACACCATAGCAGTTTGCTAGAAAAAGCTACTGGCGATTTGGATAGTGCTGCTGCCCAGCTGTCACCAGGGCCGTTCCTTCAGTGGTGTGCACAGGAGCTAATTGCAGATGTAGGCAAGGGGAACGGAGGTTTATTCTTGTTTAGACATAAGAGTTAACAGTCTTGGGAGTAAATCTTTCGTCCATGCTTTGATTATTATCCATAAAGACCTTGGTGCTTTGAGGTGATTCTTCAATTCTTCATCTTTATTCAACTTCTGCTGCATTATGCAGTAATATGTATATAGGTACTACAATCTGAATTTAATATACTCTGAACTTCTGCACAGATCTTCATGATGGTTATTATTGAAGCTTACCAACAGCCAAAGGATTCAATAAAACAGAAACTTTTCCGAATAACTTGTGAAAAAATGTTTCGAGGTTGCTCCGTTACACCGGAAATAACGTAAGGCGAACAAATCGTACACCGAAAGTACCGTACACCAAAAACATAATTTTACAGACCGACTGTACTGGGAGGCAAGATCCGAGTAGGAGGACGATTCAGGGTACAGTTACGATGCTGTATTTAAATAGTGAGAGACTATTCCCCTCGAACCAAAATGAAATACCATCATGTACGAATTTTTTTTTTTGTATGATATTTTTAGTTGGGTTGGGTTAGGTTAACCTGACCTTAACCAAAAATCCTGTACACTGAAAAGAACAATATTTTCGTACATGATAGTATTTTATTTTGGCTAGAGGAAAATAGTCCCCACTATTTAAATACATCATTGTAACTCCACCCCGATTTCTTCTCCTACTTGGGTCTTGCAGTAGTCACCCTCTAAAATGAAGTTTTCGGTGGAAGTTATTTCCGGTGTACGTAATTTCTGGTGTATCGGAGGTCAGTCAATGTTTCATCTGAATATCAACCAACGTCAATGCCTTTACCGAGCTATCTCACACAAACCAGCTTGGGACGACATGCATAAGTGGACCAAGAAGTCAAGTTTCATCGGATATACAGACCACACTGAGAAGCTAATTCTCCGAAGATACAGGATGAATACAGGATGCCAATCTTTTTTGGGAAAGTCAATTCGCTTGTGGTACGCACAACCACGCACAGAAGACGAGAATGAACCATAATTTCAAGACTTTCAACGAAATTACATTAGATTTAGGCCTAAACTTACCGTATAAACTTGGGATATTATCAACTTGACAAAACATTCAAACTACCATACTACATTTGATATTAATAATTTTTAGTAGAAAAGCCAACAGCCGCTAGAAAAGCGAGACTTAGTAATATGAACACTTACTTAAAACACTGTATCTATCTATGTACCCATGTTCCAAAGCTGTTACTTCTAATTAAATCAATAGATAAATGAACATTTTCCATCAAAATTTCAACCAAAGTTTGTTTTGTGTTGAACGAAACATTCCAATTGGAACATAATATTGATAAAAAAAGCTAACAAATGGTTGTCTGACACAGTATCTCCAAGTAGAATGATAGAAGATATTCACAACTTACCAATGTTTGCATGCCTAAGTTCTTTGAGCAAGGATACCTCTCGTATGGCGGTGCATGGCGCACCTTCTTCATGCTCCAAGCGAATTTCTTTTAAAGCTACTAAATTATCAGTCAGTCGTGACTTTCCTTTGAACACAGTGGCATAGGTTCCCTATGTGAAAACAAATAGAAACATACAGAAGAACAGTGACATTAGGTCCGGACTTTACTTTATAAGACCATAGTTCTTTTTTCAACACAGAGTTTTCTATTTTCTTACAAAAACATAAATGATCATCTTTCATTAATCCACCATGTCAAGAAATGTTTCTTGTCCGTGGGTTTCTACATTTTGAATGTGAAAAAATTACAAATAAGAAAGCTTGTACATGAGTCGAATATAATTAAAAAGTTTATATCACAAAGTTTCATATTTTCTAGGCCTATATTTGAATGTTTTATTTATTTATATTGGGTTCAATGAGCGCACTATAGGCCTACTGATGACCGAGATCTATTGGCATCGGTGAATGATATATGGAATGATGGGATGGTGATACAAAGATAATTTTGTTGGGTGTTTTTGAATAGTGGGAAGGAGTCGGTCGTGGCCTCTTGCCCACCCTAATGTATACAATACACTCGATAATACACTTCTAGATATATTGTGTTTTTTGTTATTAATAACAATTTACAGAATCGGTAACCTATATTAATCGTTTGTTGTTGATATTCCCTCTTTATCCGTGTGTGTATAACAATTTAATTACGGCAGGTGGCAAGCTGCATTGTATAGTTGGGGTACCGCCGCTATTGTATATAAAGCCAGCATACCATAATATTATATGCATTTTCTTTGAATTTACCGATCGACACAATTACTCTACAGTCTACTCGGTCCCACGCAGTCAGACTGGCTAGTGAAACACATGATGACTTTGATGTAGGTACTGCTGGGTTATAATTTATGAAATGTGCTGGATTTTCAGTGTATTGAATGTACCGATGGTAAAGAACGCAAGGTCAACTTCTATCAATTCAATTTACGTTCAACTTTTCTATTACAATGAGCATACACTGTGAAAATGTCGAGCTGTGGAGCATACCTGTCCAAGTTTGTCGAGCTTCGTATACGTTTCCATCCTGCCGAAGCCGATCTCCGATAGGGACTGACGACGTGTGGCCCGACTCAACGGTCCCTCGACGGTAGGACTCACATTCTGTTTAGCGATGAAAGATTCGGGCAAGTGAAGGTCAGCTGGTAGCGACAGTCGTTTATTGATATCTTGCTGCGAAGCAAAAAAAAATGAAAGGCTAGCAGTAGAGGCAGTGTGACAAGCACAGTTAATCGGGATTTTGAATAAATAAAAATTTGGGTAAAACTGCAAATTAGCAGCAAAGATAATTTGCGCCAATTGTGATCTTACTGGAGAATAAATAAGACAATATCGCCATATTGGTGACCGTTTCGTGAACTGATAGAAAGCAGTTTGGGTTGGGCTTTTGTCCACTTGAAAGCTTGCTCACTGCATTTTGATTCAAATTGGAGGGTGGTTATGGGTGTGTTGTGTAGGCCAGTGTAGTGCCAGTTTGAAATATTCTGGGAATGGTTAACTGTTCGGTTCTTTTATCACAAGTTGTGACACAGCGTACGATTGTTTCTCTGAAAGTTTGCTTCTGGCAAACAATTTTTGATGCATTGGAAGACCTAGGTCTACATTAGAGTTCATAAGCTTTGATGCCAAATAAGTAGGGTTGTGCGAACAGTTTGAGAACGAACTCGAACCTTTGTTGCCAGTTTGAAATCTTTTGAAAATATTGATTTCTTTCAATCTTTAGGAAATCAGTCAGTGCCACATAATTTGTATGAAATTGCCTAAACTACGAGTTTTGAGTCAAGTTCTCTCAAGTTTAGTGCATTGGATCTCTCACATGTAAATTGCTTTGCTTTAGAGCAAAGTTCAAGGGTCATGTTTGTTGTAAATGTTGTTCAGGCCCGAATCTTGCAATTTGCACCAAATATTTTTCAATACATACCAAGTAGGCCTACAAACACATTCACATTGATACGAAAAAGATATTTGTAAAGTAATACAAGCTTTGCAAGGATACAAAAACAAACTTTTTTCAATATCCCAATAAAGCAATATTGATCATTGATATCCCAGAACATTTTAATGGGGGGGGGGGGGGGGGAGATATTGACTGGATTGGACAAAGGGACCATAAAATTCTGCGACATTATTTATGGATAGCCTCTTTGTTAGGAACTGTCGAGATGAGTTGAAGAAATTGTGTTTCAACTAGGCTCTATGTATTTGTCTGTACTAGGTTTTAAATAGCCTAGTAGCCATAGTAATGTATTGGAGGTGCCAAGTAATGAAGAAGATAATAGTACTATGGTTAGCCAGTTTCTTAGTTATGAACTTACGATATTATATTTTATCATTGGCTGGGTTGCAAATTCAATGGTTAGCACAGTAGAATATGGTTGCACCTCGACTCAAAATTCAATTCCAATGTTTCTTGCTTCAATTATTTATACTGTGAAGTGACATGATATCACTGAATTTTCTATTCAGTATGAACTTTTCAAATTAGAATAAATTAACACACAAACTGTATTCTAAACATCATTGGGTAAATATGCCCTATGTGTAAGCTGGAATTTCTGAGGTTATGTATGACAGTGGTGGATGACGATTAGGTCTCAGTGGGTAAGGTGAGATTTGAACCATAAAATTACTTTATTGTTGCTGCATGTTTGACACAAATCATATCCTAACTAAGCCCAACCATCACTAAAAAAAAACCAAGACCTAGAACACTGAAAAGGTGGGTTACATGTACATCCTATTTTCCTATTACTTTTAGGTCCCAAACAACTCATTTTTATTTCTATGTTTTAATTTGAAAGTTTGAAAAAAGCTCAAGCTTCGCAAACTTTTGAGTCTCAAGGTCAAGTTCGGCTTGATTTTTTCCCCGCATAACCCTATAAATGAGACAAAAGATTTACGTACTTCACTTAATCTCCTATTCTTTGGCCGGAGTTTGACTGGTGATATGATATCGTCGGATGCCCCAGATGCCTCTTCCGACTCTCCGTCCGATCCAATTCTTGGATTCTCATGTACAACACCTGGAAAAACATCAACAGAAAAATATTATAATATGTCTTGCATTGCAGTTTGTGACGAAATTACAACCACTTACAATGAGCCTTAATATCTTTGTAGTAACATTGCAATACGGGTTTTATCTGTCTTATTCCAAGCCCAAAAAGAAACATTTTGTCAAATTGGTATTGTAACAGAAGTAAATTTTGATTCACCATGCATGGTTTACCAACACAATAGGCCCATGTCACAAATGATTCATGGAAAACCACGACTACATTTTTACGCCTGGTTTGTTGGCTATATCTGCCCACAAGTGACTTCCACGTACCCCGCAACTTTTGCCATACAGGTAGTTTTACTGTAGTATATATACTGTGATGCGTATTTTCAAAATGCAATCCAATTGAAAAATTGGATCGCAACTCTGCCATACAAAAATGAATGCACACAAATGTCACACCACTAACCTATCATACCAGAATCCATGGTGAAAAGTGATGACTAGCTGGTGATGCTATACTAGCCTATGGGGAACCACAGAAGTTGACTAAGTGCGGGGCCAAGGATAATACTAATACAATTATCACTTGTTAATTTAATGTAATTCATGCTGTCAACTAGCAACAACAAATACAGGAGCTTCACAGTATAAACAGGTAAATCTCTGTTTACTTCCACCCAACCTACTGTTAGAATAGGCACGAGGACTGATCAACTAGACACACAATAATGACAATGCATTATATTCACGTGAAAAGCAATCATGTGTTGGAGTTGCTTTAAAAAACTTACGAAATTGCAGGATTCAAATAGAAATCAAACCCAGGATTACCAGAAGTTTATTTTAAAGCAGTGGGAAGCTTGAGCTGCGTGAGTGAGGGGGAGGAAATGGTCACGTCTGCTTTGCTTGTCGTTTATGTTGATATACCATATTGGGCTATGAACAAAAATATTTTGCTAATTAAATCTAGTTGTTTCGGTCAGAATGTTGGAAATATTTGTGAATGGTGAGGCGTTATATTTTTGTTCAAGTTGTCTGTTGTACACAAGTAAGCATTTGTGACGCGGAGCTTCAATTGATAAAGTGGTCAAGCAGTCAAGAACGTCTGCTTGGCAGGCCTACTTTAAATAATTTCTCAAGCTTCAAAGACACAGCCTTTGAACTTCCATAACAAGTATATTTATAGTGGCTAATTTAATTTGCAAGTCAAATGAAAGTGTTTTTCAGATGTCACTAATAAATATCTTGCTAATAATAAACACAAACAGACAATATTAGTTGAACACATTGTAATAATATATCTATAGGGTCAGGCTTGAATTGATCTGTATCACTTTGATCAAACTACAATGAGAATGAATGAATATTAATTTGCACTATCTGATCTTTGCATTCAACATCAAACCGAAATGTCTGCTAGGACCTGTTTATAAATTACAACATAGGGCTTATATACACACAGACTGAATGAACTTTAGAAATTGATGAGTTCAAACTCATCAAGATTTAGATGCCCAATTGCCACTTTAGTTTTGTATGGCCACAATAATTGTATGTTGCAATAATTTGAATAGGACTTATAAGCTTGATTTTACTGGGTGAGATTAACTACCCAGTCAGTGAGATAGTATTTAGGTCTACTAATTAGCAAGGTGCCAAGGCCTAGTAAGTTAACAGATAAATTTATGATGAAGGTTATTGTTCACTCAACAACCCCACCATCAGATACATTAAAGTGCACCATACCTGTGACAATTGCTTCTACAGAGAAATGGAGATGATTATTCAACGATTTTTAGTGAAAACTACGATTCATTACGTCTCTCCTTGATTTAGTTACGAATTTTTAAAGTTTGACATTCCACGAAATTGCCCCGGGCATTCGAGAATTATAACGTAGATCCCACGCATCGTCTGTCAGTTTTAACTTCCTTGCCGTGATTATTTCATGAACGGCCAAAAGCACTAAACTAGATCTGCTCTACACGGCTCACCTTTGAAGTAAATAAAAACTACCTAATATCATCACAATATGTAAACCTTCCTCTACAAAATAGTATATTTAAAATTAAAACTTGAAATTAAAATGCAATCTCAAACTTAAAAAAAATGGTTATCTCCCGTTAAGACGAAAGTATTTCTAATAGTCATCACATACTGAACAATATGCACCAGATACTACAAAAAAAATCTTAGCTAGAAAACAATTACCAAAAAATTACAAATAATTTGCAAAGTAAAACTATCAAAAGGTGTTCCCCATTGATTTAAAAATAAATAAAAATTACATACGGTACGGTAGCAGCCCCGTGGCTCAGTCAACCAAAGAGTACTGCGTTGGAAGCTAAAGTCGGGTCGGGCGTGGGTTCGAGTCCAGCATAAGGCATGGGTTTTTGTGAATGTCCTTTCACCTATCATCACTTCATCGTTTCATTATCACCCGCTTATTCATATCCCTGTATTACCCAACTGTAGGAGGGGTTATTGAGCAATATAAAAAAAATAAGTCCCCCAGCAGAGCCCCGCAGGGAATTTTCGAGAATATGGACATTTTTCAAGTAGGCCTAATTTTTGCAATTCACAAGTAGTTTTGAATTCTTATAATCGAATCATCATGCCATGGTGATTAAAAAAATCGCAAAAGTATATCTTCGAAAATGTCCATTGAACATTTTTTAAATTTTTCATTTTATACTTTTACGATTTCTCCCAGCAAAGCCCCGCAGGGAATTTTTTGAAATAGGCCCAAGTCATTTTTTAGGTGATTTCTTGATATATACAAGCAGATTTGAAGTCCAATGATTGAATCACTATGGACATTACCGAAGTTGTTTTCAATAGTATAATCATTATAGAAATTTTCGGAGTTATTTTCGCGATTTCTCCCAGAAAAATTCCCAGCAGTGATTTTTAAAAAATATGGTCATTTTTCAAGTGATTTTTGCAATTCAAGAGCAATCCTGAAATCTAATTATCGAGTCATTATCGAAAAGAAAAAAGGAAGTGTGAAGTGAATGTATACTAATAGAATTCATATCATTAAGTAATAATATTTTATTGTGTGTTTATTCGTAGGTCAACATTATATATTTTTAAAAGAGGATAATAGCCTATATTGGAGGGGCATATACCATTGTTTTGGCGATTTCACTTCAAAATATAATTGTCAAGTAAAACTAATATTTGCTGGTAGATAATGAAATATTATGTGAGTTATAATAACAACAAAAGAAGGACAAAAACGCGCCCGAACGTGTAACTTCAACGATGAAACAGTACAACGCATTGGAAGTCGAAAGAGCAACTGGCAATACAAAATACATTGTATAGTGATTTGATTCACTTGCATAAGGGGGGCCCCTACAACATTTCTATTGAATTCTGTATTTTAGCAATCTTGGAAATGAGCGCAAAATATGGAGGGTTAAGATATTATATACAAAGCACAAAAATTGTACTGTTGCATTTTGTTTATAAATAACCGCAAAGGTTTGCAGAACATGAATGATTCAGGGGCCTCTGTGTGCCAGTAAGCATCGAATATTGTAAATGAAATAACAGAATTTGCTCATCACCTTCAAACGCCAGTTGCCAACGCCGATCGAAACATGTAAGTACAACATCGAGCATTCATCTCCTATGAAATATGATATGAAAGCATTTCTTATAGTTCAGGCTCAAGTATCACACACTAAAACAAGACACGTGTACCTCGAACCACATTTTACTATAATTAGGCTACAATAATGTCGTGAACAGGTGGGCCCAGACATGGGCAATCAATATTTCATTAGATTTTGCCGTGTATTTTTTATTTAATCAAAATATTTTCGTAAGTCAAGTATTATTGCAGACTTATATATTTTGGGGGCCCCACTGGCCAGGGGACCTGGCGGCATTCGCCGCCCAGCCGCCCTGGCCAGTCCGAGACTGCTATAGACCTTAAATGTATTTTATGTAAATTAAGCTTGGGTAATAGATATAGTAGGTAGGCCTACCAAGATTGAAAGTTTATATTTTGAGACCTTTAGTACTGGTATCAAATAGGCTTCCACTCAACTGATAAGTATAACTATGTTGTAGCCCATGTACCTTGAGTAGAATGGATACAGGTTGCCTCTGATACACCAGAAAAATTATTTTACAGGATGACTGCACTAGGAGGCAAGACCCGAGTGGAGGGACGATTAAGGGTGGAGTTACAATATTGTATTAAATAGTGGGGTACTATTTCCTTGATTTCCCTCTCAGCAAAGTAATATCTATACCAGTAGGTCATCATGTATGGAAATATCTTTTTTTTTTGGTTCAAGATATTTTCGGTTTAGGGTAGGTTAACCCAACTTGCCAGAAAGTATTGTACGAAAGAATGATATTTTATACATGATAACATATTACTTCATGGTGAAAGGGGAATAGTCACCCACTTTTTTAAATACAATATCGTAACTTCACCTTGATTTGAGTCTTGCCTCCTAGTACAGTCACACTGCAAAATAATGTTTTTGGTGAAGAGATTTTCTGTGTAGGCTACTAGAGTGACCCCAATACTAGAGTATGCCTACATTTGTTTTTCACTTTATTAGGACTGCATTCATTATAATTAAAAAAATATTATCTAGGCTTTTGGCCAATATACAGCCAGCCCTCCATTAGATATAATATGTAGGCCTAAACTATAAAAATGATGAACAAAGTTGCCCTCTCTCTCTTCATTACCGTACTATTTCCTGCTGAAATTATACTCGTCAATGTATCCATTCTACTCAAGGTACATGGGCTACAACATAGCTACCATATACTTATCAGTCGAGTGGAAGCCTATGTAAATAAATCCATCACCTAGATTGCAGCACAGATAATCGCAGTGATTGCAGTGTGGTCAAGTGTTAAGTGTTGCAACACAGAGCTAGGAAAGCGTTTCATTTATGGTAATATTTACACTTTGAAATATCCATTTCTCATTATTCCATGCCAACTCCCTGGTGAGACATCAATATCAGTGCTGCAGTGGGATTCTTTATAATATTGTCGATCGAGATCGTCATCGAGTAATTTTCGTGGACAAAAAGACTTTCTACAGTCATCTTTGCCTAGTGTGATTCTCTATGGCGACTGCAAGATCTCGATTGACAAATTTTCTTGGCTCGACAAGACTCTGTCGTTAACTATTGTCCATGTCGAGAAGTGGCACATTCAGACCAAAATGGAGGCCATCTATTTGTTTTGAACTATTCCCAGCCAAGAAGAACCGCCATTCTACCGCTTTTCCGTGCGAGTTGAGGTCGAAGAGGTCTTTGTTCTAAGTGTGCCAGTACCCTCGCTATGACCACTAAATAAGGAACCACTGAGATTATGTTTCACAGTATAGGGAAAGAAATTCAAGACGGGCGGGAGAGGGTTGCACATAAACAGGGGCATTACAGGGGGCAAGGTAGCTGATATTTTCCAGCAAAATTATCCAGGTCGGCACCTTTTTTTTATATTGGGTTTTAACGACGCACTGTAATGATGACTGAGATCTATTGGCGTCGGATGAATGATTAATGAGATGATGGGATGATGAGATGAAGATTTTTCATGGGTAATGGGAAGGAAGCGGTTGTGGCCTATATTGTGGGAACCATCCCGGCATTAGCCTAGTCTACAGAGGGAAACCATGGAAAACCCCTGTAAAGATAGATGGTGGCGGGGATCGAACCGGGTCCGATATGTCCCTTCACCTCCCAGGTCACACGAAGCAAGTGCGCTAACCACTCAGCTACTGTGCCGGTGTCGGCACCTTTTAATATATATAATTCAAGAGATAAGGATAGTCACAATGACAAGTTCTTGAAGCTGAGAAATTCCTTACTGAAGAACAGCTTCTCAAATTCGACAATAAACAGATCTCATCAGAAATGTGAGAGGAAAGATACACTTGAAATGGTTGAAGAAGTTGTTCAAGGATATGAGATAGAAGAGGATGAAAAACAAGATCATTGCTTTTCTACCTTATGTGAGAGGCATAATGGATCGTATCAGTGAATTGCTCACTAAATTGAACATAAAGACAGTGTTCAAACCAAACTGCAAAATTAAAGATATCGTAGGTACCGGTAACAAGAAGACAAATGTTCCTCTAGAACAGCATGGGGTACTGTATATGAAATCCGATGTGGTGAGTGTAATAGATGTTATATGTTGGCCAAACAGGAAAGAGGATTTTAGCGAGAATAGTGGAACCTGGGGCCCTATTCTCGAGTTTTCGTTTAGCAAAACGTATGCGTTTTAGCGATCACGTGACCGACAAAACTCACGATTTCCTCATGACCCTATTCTCGAACTTCAAGACATACGATATATCGTCTCGCACTGCGTCACGTATGGCCTATTTCTACTCGCCTCAAAAAAGCGGGCAAGTACTGTCAAACGCATACGTGTTATGGACACTTTTTTGTCGTTTCAAGATTAAAAAATGGAAAAACAATTTTGCGTGGTGATGAAATAATGAAACAATTGTATATAAGTGGTACCACATGTGTATAGAAGTACGTTTTAAGCTT
>OZ023327.1:72473755-72543818 GCA_964007535.1 Brachyptera risi | reverse complement strand
AGCGAGGACAGAAACCTCGCGTAGAGCAAAAGGGCAAAAGCTGGCTTGAGGTATGTCGTTTATGTGGGTTAGTGTGCTCAAGTAGACTACAAATTAGAATGAGCTTTTAGACTTTGCACTCTAACACATATTCAGTGAGTGAAATGCATCACTGTACATCAATCCATTGATGATAAATACAAAATAACTTAGCGAGTCGAGTATTTTTACAGGTGATGTTTCTTTTTTAATCAAGAGCAGGTAGGTAATTAAGAGTAACTCTATTAATCTTCTGCCTTTTCTGATGAATCAGAAGTTATTTGCAATTTGTAATCATCATGCTTCTTATGCCGGTCATTTTTAGTTAACCCAATGCAGAATAAAGACATTTCATTTTTTATAAGTTACGAGCGTTTCATAGCTGGGCCTATAAGATGTGTGTAAAACATATAAATCAGCTAATTACCATTCATTTTCACTTCGTATTCTGCCCAGTGGCGTAGCCAGGATTTCAGGTCAGGGGGGGGGGGGGCAAGAATTTTGAAAGGGCGCCATGCATAAACCTTTGATGAAAATGTGCACAAATAATTAAAATATTAAAATATAAGAGTGAAGTCCAGAGCATGCTATAGTCAGATAGACTGCAGAGTCTGCGTTCATATGGGAATACAATGAGGGGGGGGGGGGGGGGCTCACAACCTTAATTCAATTCAATTGCCATATTCTACCCAGACAGCATGAATTTTATAAGCCGATCCTACATATATGAATTATTTTGTACAACTCTGAGATGAAAGAATTGCCACAAGATGGTGTTCCGCGGAGGCAAGGTTCCTTTCTGGCCCCGCAGGGAGTTTTTGGTATTTATACCCTTTTCAATATAATTAACGTGTTCAAGATGAGATTCAGATAACGAAATTGATTTTCTTATAGAACTGAAGGTGCCCAACTGATATTTGCCAATAACAGTTATTGTAACTCAGGGTCGTTCTGTGTCATTTTAGCGTCCCGGGCAAGGACTCGATTGTGAGCCCTCAAAACTAAGTGCCCATATTGAAGGTGAATGTAAGGGTGGGGAAAACTAAGCCCTGCAGGGAAATTTTTGTAATTTCCTCTTTCTTAATTTGATTCTACGGGTTTTGGGAACTACATAAAATTTCTGGAATACCGGTACATGGATTCTTTAGTGTGGTAAGGAGGCTAATTTTGATGAATGACTGTTACAAGCAAATAAAACGTTGAATTGATCCATCATTAATAACAATGATGAACATATAAATGAGAATATTTAATCCATCAAATAATGTGAATAAAATAGGTTATGAATTATAAAATATTATCATTACCGATAATAGAATGTCACAAATGGGCATCGTCGATAACGCCCCTCGAATTTGGCTTTCTGGGCAGTCACCCTCTTTGCCCTTCCCTAGAAACGACCCTTATTATAAGCTACATTTCTCTATTCAACTTCATCACCATCGTTACGACTGTTGCAGATTCAGTAAATTAAACAGAAATCCTAGTATATCACATTTATTTCCAATACAATTATGTAGGCCTAATATATGAATTAATACGATAATGATTTTGGGCCTGAAGGACTAGGCTCTTTAGATGGTTCCACAAGGAAAACAAACAATTATACAACAGTAACTTAGTAAGAGAAATTACAGAACGTCTTTGTAGAATGATAACAACATTTTTCAAATAATTCAAAATAAAATATACATACTTTGAAAAAGATTCACAATTCACTTTTAATCTACACGACAGTTCTGTTCTGAATGAAGAATAGTGTTGTGTCATCTTGCAAGTTTTAAAATGATTATGAAATGAGTTTTACTATGATTACAACTGAGGGCCCCGCCGTGCGATTAAAGACAGAGAAAATTCGCAATTCCACGCATTAAATTTGGAATCGCAAATACAACAAAATAACGCAAACACCAGCTGCAAATCTGTATCACTGTCGGTATGAAACTCGGGAAAATACTTGCGCGATATGCCTACGAAAACATCGGACAATGATATACGAGTATGTTAATTTCACCAGTGAAATGTGATATCACAATGGATCTGAAAAGGGCGCCAAGCACACAATAAGACAGCCAGGGGAGGCAAGCGACCCCCTGGCTACGCCACTAATTCTGCCCAGCTGTAAGGCAATTAAGTGGTAGTCCGACAAAAATATACCACGAATTTCGAGCCCCAAGTGTTACATGCATTGTTTTACTGTGTCAAATTTCAATAATTTTTTATCCAAGCTTCTACTAATTAGTACGGTACACATAGGGTCTATATAGTTCAAGAATTCAATCCACATTAATTTAACATTTTGTCAACTATAAACCAAGCAAAACTAAAGTTGAAACTTGTGCAGTAGAAAATGTGTACTACACAAGTACTTGAGGGCACAAAAAAGTGCATTTCTTAAATTCCAACATTGGTCAAGACTGGTTACAACTCTACTGATTGGGAAACTGAGATTAATAGTACGGTAGTCAAAGACACGCAGCTTTGGTTGATTCACAGATTTCATCAATAAGTTCAAAGCCCATAATTTGCTTAAGCCAGGTTAAAATAAGCGATATCACACAGCAACAATCTGAGCAAAATTTCAAAATACAAAGCATTTCAATAATCAAATCACAATTTGGCTAAACAAGTTTTATACGACGTACCATAGGTAGGCATCAGAAACTACAGTACCGGTAGTCCTAAATCAGAATGGAATTGAAAAGAAAAAATTACCACTACCGGCACCGGTAACGAGTATTTCCGTCTCTTTCTGTTAAACGAAACATATATCCAGGCCATACAATGAAATCATGAAAAAAGGGCAGCCAATAGTCTTCACTTGATAACAACTGGATCTCGGATATTTACCGGTCAAAAAATTACTGCAAAAATCTTATTTTTGGTACAATTTATTTTGATGTGCACTATGCCAAAAATGTAACAAAAGTTTCTTGTTTGCTCAAGGAAATAGCACACTCAAGCCTAAAAATGAATGGTTAAAGTTTCCAAAAAAACAGTAGCGCCAAAATTGAAAAAATTACAGTTTTGCATCTCATATTTGCTACGTCTGGCCCTACCAGACATGATTTTATTATTTACATCCAAACATTTTCACTGATATGAACAGATAAAGAGCTTTGCTTACCACCTCTCAGACTTGAATCCAGGATACGTGAGTGAGACATCGACAGCTTACGACTGATGTCTGAAAATCCTGTGAATCCATGGACACCTAGGAAACATACGCATATATTAGACAAAGACTGGTATCAACAGATAATGAAGACAAACGTAGTTACATGTAGGTGAGTGAAATACCAACACTATTGGCAAATAGCATAGTCAGCCCAAGTAGCTGATCAGGATAATTTAAATTTTTAAAATTGAATTAAAAATTATCTACAGATGTAATAAAGTGTTGCTTCTTTACGCATCTCAGTCAACTAAGCCACCGCTTGAGAAACCAAACTCATACTGAGCGTTAGTTCGAGTCCCACATAAGGCATTGGTAGCTACGTCCTTCAGCTTGTCACCACTCCTTAGTTTCATTAAATCACCTGCTCACCGGCACAGTAGCTGAGTGGTTAGCGCACTTGCTTCGTGTGATCCGGGAGGTGAAGGGACATATCGGACCCGGTTCGATCCCCGCCACCGTCCATCTTTACAGGGGTTTTTCGTGGTTTCCCTCTGTAGTCTAGGCTAATGCCGGGATGGTTCCCACAATATAGGCCACGACCGCTTCCTTCCCACTATCCTTCCCATTACCCATAAAACCTTCATCTCATCATCCCATCATCTCATTAACCATTCATCCGACGCCAATAGATCTGTCATCATTACAGTGCGTCGTTAAACCCAATATATATACAAAAAAAAATCACCTGCTCATTCCTATCCCCATATAACCTAGTTGTTGGTGGGGTCATAAGCATTGCTAAAAAAAAAATTAATAATGAAGATATACCAGTACGGTAGGCATATGTGTTTCTAAATGTTTCTTTTCTGTTCTTCTAGTGGATTAAAGACTATCATCTACAAACTAACCTAGGCCTACGTACAATACAATTGGTCAAGTTACTGGTAGAGGCCTACACTTATAAATGTAACATTTAAACGTGCATATATCTGTGAAGATATTTTGTTATGTTGTGTAACTACATTGTTTACTACCATCAGAAAATTGCTTTACATCAACATCAATAATAATAGATTAGTTAATGAGATCTAGAGAAGATATATTAGGAGTATTACTATTGGAACTGAAGGAATGCAGGAAAGTGATATTACAAATAGGTAGGCCTACCAACCCAGTTTTTGTCTAGAGGAAAAAAGTACAGTAACACAGCACACAAAATATTGAATATCAATAGAGAACTAACCATTTTCTTTGATTTCGCCATTATCTTCAATAGTGAGATGCTCTGCCAATTCCGAAAGTGAACCTTCAATACTGAAGCGAAATGTTTGGGACAAACGTCGACGGATTTTCTTCATACTCATTGCGAGTGAAATTTAAGGCACAATATCAATCTAGATAACGTTCGCTGTATTCGTTTCTAATTAATAACAATCAACTGTGAAAGATTCATGGATCAGACAGTACCAACTATCATAGGACTGCCTTTAAGTACAAAAAATGTTTAAGAGATTCTCCAGAAGAAATTATAACCTCTGACTAAACTGATGTCTAGATCCTACACTAACTATATTCTATTGGCCCTACAAAATCTCTCATTACGACTTCTAGGAAATAACAGAAGAAAAAGGCATAAAATATTGTTAGCTTGCCACAATATACCAACAGCAATGAGGCTACTCTACGATACCGCTACTAATATTACAAAAAAGAAGTTGAAAACTATAGAAAAAATAACTATCTTTCCTTCCCATTGGTTCAATCTACAAATCTGAAAAAAAGAAAAGAAAATATTACACACAATACACAACTAGAATTACTTGAGAAGATACATATGTCACATACTTAAAGAAGGAATTCAACCATTAGTTGAGTCTGAGAAGATTGTGCTGAGATGAGTGAAAAATAAGGCTAAATAAGACAGTAGGCATACTTTGCAAAATAATGCATGATCAAAATGGCATCGTCATTTTTGGTATTTTTCAGTGTTTTTTGTTGTTGTATTTGTGTCATTTCTTGGTGTTCCAAGAGTTTCCATGAATATAAATATGTGTTTTTAGCAAAAAATCACCCTCTCCCCCCCCCCCCCCCCCTCAAATAGGCGTTGTACGTGAATCGATAAATTTACCATATTTTTTTAAGTAGGCCTATATAAGCTCAGTTCCGCCTGCCGGCAGTATACGCAAGGTTTGTGCACTAACCTAACCCAATAACCTAACCTACTGTCCACCTTTAGCATCAACTTCAAGTGAGTAAAAAACATATTAAAACAAACAAAATACCGTACAAAATGTTCAAACTACACACCATAGATATAAACAAGATCTATCAGAAAACACCAAAAACGCAAACATCTAACAAAAATTGGCCATGCTACGTTAATCTACAAAATTGCTTAGGGGAGAAATAATCGTATTGGTCAACATCTACGCCAATTCTATAGGCGTGAATGAACTTCCAACACGACTTCCCAGATGGATAAAACTAGTTCTCTTCTCCTCATCAGTTTTTAATCTGAAATTCATGAGCGGAAACAATTTCACTACATTTACTTTGAGTCTTTGACACTGAGGAACAGAACAGTAGGCCCACTTATTACTATTGAAAATCCTGATATCTCCAGTTGAATTTCCGTTTCCTTAGACCAGCTATTGTTAGACGAGCATGAGATATCTATTCTATACCTGCCGTATTGGTTCTCAAATGCTCCACCAGGTAGCTATAGTGCTCCTTGTTTTCTCGAATATTTCCACGACATTTTTACGAACGTTGTGTCTAACCGGCCACCGCCATCTTGGACTACTTTGTTGACCTTACCACTGCCGGTCACCACCAACTTGATTGTATTATCGGCCATGGCCATTTCGAAGTATACAAGCTCCGTTCCGCCTGCCGGCGGTACACGCGAGGTTTGTACACTAACCTAACCTTAAAAACCCTAATCTACTGTACGCAACCTGGCTTTGTCCACATAATTGACCATGTTCCTTTATATATATATATATATATATATATATATATATATATATATATATATATATATATATTTAATAATGATATATATTTAATAGGAAGATTAAAGTCGCGTATGGAATTGTGAAATATTTTTAATATCTCTACGTTTCAACCATTATGTTATGGCCTTTTTCAAGAGAATATATTTATATATATATATATATATATATATATATATATATATATATATATATATATATATATATATATATATATATATATATATATATATAAACTCTGGAGGAACCAATTTGAAAAAATAAAAAAATAAGTAGGGCCTACCGGTAACAGGCAGGATGCGATCAGAGGCTCCCTAGCATGGGAGTCAGCTGAGCTTACTATCGAGCTGCAGGAGTCCTTGAGAAACGTGAATCGAAGTCCAACGTGACGGCGGAATAATTAATGGCGTGGCCGGTTGAATGAGACTCTACTATTATACTGGGTTATTATGGCAGGGTGGCCGGTTGGTTAGACACTCCGTTTTACCAAAGGTAGGCCAGGCCTAAAGCTTCGTAGGTTTCATCATAACATAATAAGGAGGACACAATGTCCCAAGCCTAGGCCATAAATCAATGCCAAGGTCTAGCCCAAATTCCATATCTAACCTAGCCTACAAGACAACAAAAACAATCAGGGCTCTCCCAATTCTAAGCCAAATAAGATAAGGTTCATGTGTAGGCATAGGCCTAGGGCCTAGAGTTAACAATTAGAGGCTCAGCACATTCTAAGAGTTGAACGTGTTCTTCTTGGTTGCACAATTGAAAGGAGCATCTTATAAATTAGACATGTATGAGTTATGCGAACACTTACCTTGTTATAAATATTTATTTTCTGCTCAAGTAGGCCCTAGTTGTCAGGTGGTTTATAGGCCTTTTAGATAGTAGATAGGCCTACCTTTTGGCAGATCTAATCTTAAGCTCTAGGTAAACTGAGTTCGGTAACGACTAGGCTAGTAAATCCACAAGGATAAAAAGAGTATGCATAATATATTACAGAAAAATTAACAAAATGAAAGTTTGATGATCACATGATTAGACAAACATTGGTCTAGCCTACTACTTGAAAGACTGAGTAAATATCGCTTGCAGAGCGGCCATGTTCCTAACAAAACTACTGACGACGCGCGCAGCTACAAGTGGTCTTCGTGAAAATATATTCATTCAATGTGGTGTATGTGTGGCGTTACAGGAAATAATTTCATTATGAAATTTGAATTCCACTAAGTATGAAAAAAATGATTCGTTTTACAAAATATCAAACTATATTGTAAATAAATGAGAAGATTAAATAAATTATACAACAACCACTGAAAGAGTTATAGATTGTGATTGCATAATTCTTAATTAATTATTAATGATGATTATAATAAGTATTTATTATCAATGTTTGATATATGCTACATAAAATAGATTTCTCTTACATATAAAATACAATCGGTATTAAACTAATGATAAAGTTTTGTGTTTCCTATACCATTGATGCCTATACTAATATTAGGCCTAGGTTCAAGTTTACATCTGAATTCTTCGACTTATTTTGCTTCAATTACATCGATTGGTGAGAGATTATACTGTCTTATATAATAATAATAATATTAATAATAAGTCTTTATTTGTGCGGCGGGGTTAAGCAGCAATAGCTTCTCTTCCACCAAACCACTTAAATTCTGAATACATATACATTGTACAGTCATTATTTCTTAGAACTAGTTGTTAGACGAGCTTTAGCGAGGATTCAATTTGACGTACTGAAAAAAATTGGTGTTCGTTTTTATGTTTTTGTTTTTTTTGACGGTTCTCCACAGGTCAAACGGCTACAGCTATCAACTTCAAACTTTTTTTCATAATGGTTCCTCATCTAACTCAGATCTGTATAGTTTTGTGGCATTATCAGATCGTAACTTTTTTTTTTATGAATTCAAGAAATTTCAAAAATACCTATTGAAATAACACGGCGGAAAAAAAAGAAAATATTTTTATTTTTCAAAAAAATGAAATTCCGCGTGAAGTTGATTTACATTTTGATACACATTTCTGAAATGTTTTAGCTTGATCGGGTGAGCCATTTCGAAGACAAACCATAAAATGTGCTAAATTGGTAGCACTCGAAGCAGTTTTTACCCATTTCTAACTTAAATGTCACCCAATTAGCGAATGTAGGCAAAAGTTTGGCAAAGAAGTCGACATACTATTACTTTCCGCTCTTCTAACAACGCGTATACAGCGTTTTCCTAGTAATATATTGAATATAAGACAAATTGAGTCTTGCAAGATCTTTTTCGTGCCCCCTCTGGGCCAAAAGTTGAGACAGTTCCGACGCCAATGTGTATATATATATATATATATATATATATATATATATATATATATATATATATATATTGTGACTTAACTCAAGTCGGGAGCATGCGGGATATCAAGGAAATCTGTATTTGTCATAAATATCTGCAAACGCAGTAGTTTTTCTGAATAAATCTCTCTTTTAATTGAATCAACGAAATAAATGTATACATACATAAAATATTGTGGTGGTTACTATGAATTCATACCTTTTCATAATAGAGTTTTTGATTGTTTAGTGATAGTCGTACGATACCCTTGTGTTTAATGTTCTTTCTTCTTTCTTCTCTTTTTCTTTTGATCTTTGACGTTTTCTTTATTGAACTTCTTGATCCGGAAGCCAATGAATGTTGTCTTATTGGTGACCTCGCATGTTTTCTGGTTTTCGAGATTGTCCCTTGATCTTCTCTATCTCGTGCTTGACGAAGAGTGTAGCTTGAACTAATCTTGAGTTTGACGACCGAGTAATATTTGTTCTTGTCTACGTCGTGGTTGACGAAAGAGAATGATCTTGTCCAGTTCGTGGTTTGCAACAGAGTGATGTGTCCTCCTCAGTTTGACCCTCGGTCGTAGTAAAATATAAAAATCAGATGATCTATTTTGACCAATCACAGCACAGTTTCTTCTTATCGAGGTTGCACGTAGGCACTTGTATGATTCACAGAATCCAAATTTGTATATGTCATACCTTCTTGCCTATTTCTATAATAACACTTTGAATTCTTCAAATTCCATCACATTACATATACATTATTAAACAATGTATATTACATAATTGATTCTCAATATAGACTTACAAACTAGAGATTATATTTATTACATGATTTTAATAACAACCAGCATCATGTGGTGATGGATCAGTTACAATGCTCCCGGATACTGTTTTTTAATTTAGGTAATGCAAATTACTAAAACTTTCAAAACATTATCCTGACCCGACGCCAGATCCAATCATCACACCAGATATGTGTGGAACATCTAGTTCCCTCTTCAAATTACAATCCATTACTGTTTAATAACCAAATTATTTGTCGTATTTTCAATGAAATGCTAGAAAAATATTACAGAGAAAAAAATCCACTATCTATCCTTGTATTTTTTTTTGTTCACAAATATTCACTATTTCACCCTAGTGCCCTTAATATTATATTTATCACTGTCGCATCCTCATTCTCTATTTCTGAAAAAAAAATCATTATAACTACTTCTAACTTATTCATTTCCCCTTGTTTACTATTCGGGATATTGCCCCCAACCCTATATTAATCTATCATATGAACATTTCATTGACCTTGCACGTGATAGCATTGCAAACCTTGTATTCATAAGCATTATTTTTCTACCTTGATTATTTCATATTCACACTAGTTTACTCATTCTGGTTTTGTGTATGTGTGATATGTATTATTTATCACTATTACCTGATGGTTCATTATATTACGTACATTTCTAGTATTGTTGTGTTGGTTCTTTCGTTTAATCGGTCGTTCTTTTAGTTAATTTTCAGTCAGCATGGTTATCATTTCTTTATCGGTTCTTTTGGTTTTACGGGATAGCATATTAACTTTGCTATCCTATCCGGATTATTAGGAGCCTGTTTGTCAGGAATCCCTATATTAGTAATTTGCATCGCGTCTAAGCAAATACGTACTGAAACATGTATTCTTATCACCATAACTAATGGACTTGGATATGAACTTGATGCTCTTTCAATAATTCCCCAATCTACCATTTGATTTATTTGACTTTCTACAGCATCTCTGTGTTTGAACAGTTTTGAGTATGATTTGTGTGGTGTGTAGTGCGTGTCTTTAATTACGTCTGTTTTGTATTCATAGGATTTTATTTTGCCTGGCTTTGTAGAAAACACGAATCTATTATCATTTAACAATTTTGTTGGTTGTTGTCTTTGTTTGCCCTGTGATATAGGATTTTCTGTTACAATGTGTTCGATCTTGTCCATTGTTGGGAAAATACTGTCATTGTTGTGGTTGTTTGTGATTGTGCAAATCTGTAAAGTTTCCATTTCATCATCTACTGATGCAAGACCTACATCACCTATTACATCCTCATCAAGAGATGTGATACTGTCCTTGCATGATGTCGCCCCCCCCTGGCGTTAGAAATGACCAACTTTTCTTTTTCCAACAAGTCACTGACTTTGTTCTTAATGTTTGTTGTGGTATGTGTAATCCCTGTATCTGTCAACGAATCAATCTTTTCTGGCCCGTGTACGTCATATGTTACCTGGCTACTTGGGTCTAACAAAGCTATCGTGTCTTTATTTTGTTCTGTAACCCTGCACATTGGACTCGTAACAAAATCTTTCACTTGATCATTATTTGCCTTTTCCTCATTCGAAAGAAATTCTTCTGATTTTGTGAAGTGTGCTGAAATGTTACCCACGCTTAGTTTTATGGTCGGTGGTGAGGTGATTATTGGGTCATTACCTCCCCCTGTTTTGTTGTCATTTCCTTGATACTTTGTGTGTATTGTTGTCTCTGTTCCTCCTGTTTTCCTATGTGTGGATTGAAACTGTTATTATTATCTTCTCTGTTGTTTTCCCGCACTTCATTTTGTCTATAATTTGGATCGTAATTATTCCCCCTGTATCCACCAGTATAGTGATTTTGTGTGTGTAGTTGTTGTTTATATCCTTGTTGTTGGTTATTATATTGTTGATACCAGTTAGTATTACTGTATGACTATTGTGTTGTGACATTTGACTTTGACACTGGTATCTTAGTTTCTTCGTATACTTCCATTTGTGCAAGCCAAGAACACAATGCTAATTTTGTTCGCAGGATATTTAATAAAATTGTATTCTTATTTCCTCCGGCAAATGTGAAATAACTGCATCGACAATATTACTTTCTGTCATGTTGATCTTATCCGTAACATATTGTGACGTGTGAAATATTTTCTGTACATATGTGACACTTGACTGTCCCTCGCACTGATTGTACTTGCCGGTGTACAAAAATTCAATAAATTCATTCTTATGACTGTCATTCCAGAATTGTTGTTGAAATTTGGATTTGAAGTCTACATAATCTGTGAATTTATTGTCATAATACCAACGATTGGCTGAATGAGTTGGACATTGAACAACTAAACCTAACCTATTTGTATTTGGTATGTTGTACATGTCGCATTTATTTTCAATCATTTGAATAAATTCAATCAGGTTTAGGTGGCAGTTCCTTTGTCCTGAAAACTGTACTCCCTCTCCTCGAAGATTCTGAGCTAGCAAAGTAGTATGTTTTAATGTTTCCATTAGAGTAGGTGTTGTGACCGACTGTGTGTTGTGATGGGTTTCGCTTTTAGTTAGCGTTTTGATATTTTGTTTCATATTCTCTATATCTACGTGTAATTGTGCATGTTTTTCCATTACCTCTGTCTGTATCTCTTTAGCTGTTTGGACCACACCCATTACTTCTAACGCCAACTGTATTTGGACTGTTTCTATGTCTTTTTTCATTGTTTCTCCCTGTGTTTTGATTTGATCTTTAATTTCTAGAATTTCAGTCGCATGCTGTTCAAAGTGTATGTTGTTCGTTTGGTTTTGTGTTTGCAACTCTTTCTTTAACGTATTTGTTATATCTAGTTGCATTTCATGCATCTCTTTCATGATCTTCTGATAGATACTATTTCCCTCAGATTTAGTTATACCCTGATTTATCGGACTACTTGTTCTCTCTGGTTTTGTGTTAATTAAACTATCTGTCAACACATTTTCGAAATGATTAATTTGACCCAATTCAAGACCTTGTGTCCCAATAATGTTGTGTATTTCTGCTGTTGTACACAATGGTGCTCCCGTTTCATCAGCCTTCTCTATCACTGAGTCAACTAGTATGTCTGAATCTGTTATTTTGACGTGATAATTTTCCATGATGAAATATTTGTTTTGTAGAAACTATGAACACAAATCCTAATTATTTACCTAAATTCACACTCAACCCATCCAAAATAATTGTGATATGACCGCGGGTATGTCGTAATACGAGCGGGTCAAGCAGTGTTGCTAGACCATGGGAAATATACTACGAACGTGGGAAAAATGGTGCTTTGTGGGAGAAAGGTTATTTTGGCCAAAAACCACGAAAACGTGTGGATTTCCAGGAATCCTCGGATAAATTTCATTATTAACCATTTTTTGGAAAACTAGATCAATGTTTACTAACATTTAATATCAATTCATTCTCAGTTGTGTCTCAGATTTGCTTGTGCATTTCTTTCATTATTCTAATGAGCCTATGTAATGTATTTGAATCGGTTTTCGTTTTCGCGCGTTGAGCGCGCTCTCGAAGTCAGTGCTCGAGCGATCGCAGCCAATCATATTGAGTGAAAAAGTGAAATTTGGGCGCAAATTGTGACCCATTGTTGCGACTTGCGAGTGCGAGTAGTTTTGCCAGAGTGGGCACCTCTTGCACTAGTGAGACAAATTAATAAACGTCATTATTAATATACATTTCTTGTCTAACTGATGATGTGTTCCTGTCAAGTACGATAGTAGTCTTCCCACAAATCCTCTTATGAATAATATAATATTGTTAATATTAATATTAGGCCTCTTCTCACAAAATCATCATGAACTTGTACAAAAAGATACTCAAATGGAGATCTGATGAGCGATTTAGATTTTTTGAAAAAACGAGGGAAATGAAATATGATTCAAATGTGGGAATTTGTGACGACTTCAGTGGGAAATCACGTTTATGTTGTCTGGCAACACTGGGGCCAAGACAGTAAATTAACAAATTCACCGCAGGTACGGTCGTGTCTTAATAGGCCTGTGCGGTTCGTTATATTTAATAATTCCATTATCATTCAGTGGATAAAAAATATTTCTGACCCATAACATTTAGTCTGGAGCATTTATATAAAATTTGAAAAGTAAAAAAAAATGGACTAGGAGGGGAAATCAAGGCTTGCCCACCAGTTCGCTAGGCAGATGCCTTACCACCGAGAGTTGTATTGTAGCATTACAACTCCATGATCAGATACACGATATCAACGATATCGTTTTGAGGGTCTTGTTAATTTCCTGTCTTCTTCCGTGGCCCGCTCGTGTCGTAACCACTGAGCAGTGGAGTGGTCGTAACCCGTGGCGGGACTTGTTGTTGTCGTTGTTGCGAGTAATCTAATCTGACAAAAGATTTCCTGATCTAACTAACCCAACCCACCTTACCAAACTGAGCCCAACCAACATGACCAAAACCATTGATTTTGTACAAATTCAATACTTGAACCAATTTTTATGACCTAAATTCAACATAATTTAATCTAATGGACCAAAAGGGCTGTTTGTAAATAGACACTTCGGTCAGTAATATATAAGCCTGTATTTACTAATATTAATAAAATATTTATCTGTAACAGCTGTATGAAAGTATCGAGTAAATCATGCTTTTTCATGAATATTAATAATTTGATCAATTCTGGAAATTAAGGTATAGGCCTACACACATTAGAATGAATGTTGGCAACATTGTTAGCACCTTGAAGGACGACGAGTGTCCATTATCGCTCGACGGCTTTGTGCTGCCTAGAAACGTGCGCCGGCAATAGAATTTCATTGAAAGCGTAGAAATTATACGTCGCAAATAATTAATATGACGATACAGTTGAAAGATCTGGACTGCCAGTCAGCAGCACCTGATCGTCCAGCTGTTGCGGTGGCTGGTTTTAATGGTTTGTTTTTGATACTATTAATATAGTCAGTAACTGTTTGAAGGTAAAACGTAGGCCTACTTGCAGCCCACCTCGACTTTGTATGGAGGTTATGTTTGATATTTAGCAAGGCTAGGCCTAGGGACCACAAATTCAATGGGTAGGCTAGGCGTATCCACATTTGTTGATCTTGTTCACTGCGATCATTTCGCCCTTATAACACATTTTTGTGCCTTGACATGCATGTATGCCTCATATGAATGGTAGGCTTCCATTGGCATTGTGTCTTCTAAATCCTCCCAGCTCAATCATATGCCTCAGTGCTTTGCCGAGACTGCCTACTGGGCCCGGTTGGCGTAATCCTAGTGAGTTGCAAAGCCAGATGAATGGCTGCTAGATCGTTTGCTTATGCATTAAGGGTACCGGTAGCCTAGGCCCAGGCCTAGATAGGGCTCCCATAAAATGGAAATCTGAACCCGCCTGTTGCTATTCCTAAATTCTTTTGAATGTAGGCCCAGGCCTACTTTGAATTTGGAAACTAGACTAGGCTAGGCCTATCAGAAGAATATTTTCATTGTTACCATAATATTTCTCACGAAGTGTCTTTCCCCATGAACGTACAACCTTTGTCCGGGTTGTTGGAATAAGCGATCTGCGCGGCCACTTCTATTACCACAAACTGTCGTTTGGGTCTTGATAATAGCCGACCCGCGGGGCTATGTCTATGCCTACGAACGAGCTCACGAAACGAGACTTAAAAATGGCTGACCCGCGTGGCCACTTCTTTCCCTACAAACGAGCTCATGAAATACACTTCCCGACAGCACTTGGTTAATTGGATCGCCCAGAGAGGGCAGTGGTCTCGGGAATGCAATATTCGTAGGCCTAGTAAAACGATTTTAAACAAGATGGACGACCCCCATTAGTTATGCTAGTTTATGTGAAATACTTCATTATCAATTAATCATCATTGTGTTTAATTGCTAGTATCGATCTCATTTAAATTTAAAGCAATAGATCTGCACATGATCGTTCATGCTAGGCCCTACATGAATCGCGACAGCTGCTCCCGTTGCTTGGCAGTCAGTAAGTAGAGCCTATACTGGCCTGTCGTTCTCAGGGCCAAGGGTTTGATTTCCACTCGGTAGCCTAATATTATTTAAAAATGAAGATTACTGCGAATCTGGAGGCAATTTACGCGTGAATAGAGGGTATGGACGGGCAGGGGTGGAGGGGTTGACGAAGGCCCCCCAGTCAGCCTCGCATATTTTTTGAATTGATTTTGAGTTTTACCAGCAGTTTGGTTCACATTCCAGACTGTAATATTCCAAGTATTGTTTCAAATGTTCAAATGATAAGCCTATGCTTGAGAAAATGCCAGATAAAATAGCGATTGTAGTCAAGTTGAAAAACGTAGACGTAATTGCTATTGATATAACAGTGAAGTATTTATTAGCATATATTTCTATTTCATTATAATGGGCTAATCAAGTTTACAAATATTTCCACACTTGAGAAATTAGCATTTTGTAGACTAGAAGATCTTGCTTGAACTCTGTTATTAATTAATTCATATTATGTGTATACAAAGTAGGCCTACCTACAAATCCATTTTTTTCAAGGGTTTTGATCAATGTATCAACATGGTTATGTACAAAAACCTCCAAGTCACAAAAAGTTGACTTGTCGGCGTGTCTATTAACATTTAATACTTACGAATAAGATGAATTAAAAATGAATATTCAGTCTGCATACTTATGAAAGAAATCTATTTGGCCTATAAAGTATAAATGAATCAGAATGAATCTAAAGAGAATTTTTTTTCTCAAATAACATAGGCCTAGGTCTACATAGTGAAAATTAATATAATGTTCTCTTCGTGCTTTCTGAATAATGAAGGGAAAAAAATTGTGTAGTAGGCCTACGCACATTTTATGAATTCCGTGAAAAAATCAAGCTCTAATCAATTTGAAAACTCGAATCAGAATAAAATCGGAATATTTCGTCGATGAAATTATATGTGTCGCCTTATATAATATCAAAATGATATTGCCATGTGGTCGACACGTCTGAACAGGTTTGCACTGATATATCTGATTTAGGCCTACTTGCATCAAGCTCTTCAACGGGCGATTCAATCGTAGAGAGATTGGTGGCTCTAAACGGGGTGTGGGCTGTGAGTTGTAGTGGTTAGAGAGCAAGCGGTGTCGAGTGGAGTTACGTTGCCTGCTTCATAACTAGAGCTCAACCGGATTAGGAAGTAGTGACAATAGCTTAAGCTCATAAAACGGAATTACGACATGAAAACTTATTTCAAATTAGATTTTTTCCTCATCTTATTTAACACAATACATTGAATGCCCACATGAATATTATTTATTCATCTTGGTTGGACCTTTATTTCTTATTAATATGCCATTTTCTCCGGGTAAGCTCTGCTTACTAAACATGCCCTGACCGCTTGCCCCTGATGAGTTGGATGTAGACTATATTTTGAATCTGGAGTAGGGCCAAAACCCTCGGTGAGTATGGTTGGGGTCAAATAGTGTGGTCGATCAAGCTCGACCAATGGAAAAATTCTGAAGTCCTGAAGAAAGTATACTGATATTATACGCGCTCAAACTGAAAGACAATGTGCATACGCACTCCACGCATAGTCTATTGAAAAATTAGCGGTTAAATGTGCGTAAATTCAAATGTATATGTTAATTTTGGATTAAACCATTCTGTGTGACTGTAAGTGTACAATACTAGTATCCATATGTCTCTTGAGGCCTGTCCTTTGATGAGTCTTGGCTAAGAGATACCCAAAATTATAATATGCAAGATATAACAAGAAAAGTCTGTGGGTCAATCTGTGCAAGTTTTTGGCTATTATCAGAATTACCGTTTGTCGCCATATCCATTGTTTGGTGACTTGACATAGTTTATTGACTTTTTTTTGACTTTTTTTATTTGACTTTCAACCACAAAACTTGATTATTGCTGAATTTCAAAGTGTAAATTTGTTGTTAGCCTTACGCATACTTTTAAGCCCATCTATTTTGAGCTGTTATGAGTTTTGAGTGATTGTTAGGGTTTTCTTGGGTAAGGTGTGTTCCGGATGGAGAATGTGAATATAATTCAAACCTTACCCTAGATGAGCAAAGCATAGGGCGTAGGCTATTTACCGTGTTTGGTTTTGTTGAGGGCTTGTGCCTATTGCTGCATATAAGTTCTATTGCTCTTTATTAATTGACTTGGCTGACAAGTGCCAGTCATTATGATCAGTAGGCCTGTCAAATAAGTTTGAGTTGTGATGCCTTCATGATCCATATTGTGAGTTGGTCACCAGCTTCAAGCAAGCATTGGCACCCTCCATGCTATCATTAAACAGCTAATTTGCTACGATGCTGGCAATTGCTTTTCCACTTTTGTACATGCAGTGGCGCGTTTAGCTTTTATGGGGCCCTAGGCGCAATCTGACTCTGAGCCCCCCCCCTACATGTACATTTGGAGAAATAGAGGAGTTTGACGTTTTCAGTAGAAAAAAAAACGTGTATACATAATATAATTTCAAACCTCGTGGAAAATTTACTAAAAATGAATAGACTTATTTTATATTTAAAATTGATGAGATAACAGCAAATAGCTGTTTCATAAATATAGTGTTTCATAAAAATATCAATTTAAATTTGAGAAGGACTTGAAGGTAGGCTACAATAACGTTTGCTTTTATGTATTGATGTTTGAATAGTTAGTACAATGTATTTTACAAAGATTACATGTATACTTAGTTGGGAATATAACTGTATACAACTCTATATTACATTTGCTTTTACCTGCACTTAAGTTTAGCAAAAGCGTTGAGTTGTACATTAAAATCACATTTCTCAGTTCTTAGTTTCTTCTGATTCAATACATAATATTGCCAGACTCCCTAGCCGCTTTTGACTCGTAGAGTTTCTAAGGTAGCTCTTTACTCTATTCAGCGCAGAAAATGTACGTTCTCCAGAAGCTCTGCTGATGGGAATGGTTGAATATATGCGTCAGATGGTTTCGACATTTGGAAATGTAGATTTTAACCCTTGCGTCAAAATCTTATACATTTCGGAAGGAGATTTCACAGATTCTTGTTTTGTGTACTTCAAAAACTGTAACAATTCATCACGAAGAGTATTACAGTCGATGTCCTCTCCATACGCTTGCATTAAAGCGGAGATATCATTTCATCGATTTCATCCTTACACAGATCTTCACGGACTATTGATTGGCTATTACATATGGTAGCAGTTATAAACAAATAGTGTATATTGCGTTTAATTTCTTTTTTTATTACGGAAGGTTACAAATATATTTAATAATTTAAAAACAAAGACATATCAAAAAAGTTATTTGGGGGCCCCCAAAATCCGGGGCCCTAGGCGCGCGCCTAGTACGCCTAGGCCTAAACGCTCCGCTGTGTACATGACACATGAGGTTAGAAAATGTGAACCATCCACCCATGCATAAATAATATCTATATGGATAGAGAAGGTGGTTGATTGGAACCTTCATTTCTCGTTGATACAAGTATAATAATGCATACTGGTGAGTGAGGGTATAAACTTTAAGGTACATTTTCATAATATTTATCTAGAGTTCGACTTGATGAGTTTTAGCATTGTTTGTCCAAATATTATATAGCCCAAGGTATAAATGACATAGGCGGAGGCCTAGGTCTTGTAGATTTTGGGGTTAGGCAGAAGATTCACAAAGAAATGTTTTAGGCATAAATCATAAGTTAACTGGCATTATGAATACATTTTTCAAACTGTTCGATGAATAGAAATTTTAGTTAGGGTAATTGAGGTAGAATGTTTGCCCTACTGTGCTATGAATTATTGTATAATTGAACCCATGTTGTGATTATAGGCCCAGCTACTACAAGGCGCATGGTGGAGTGTGTTGGACCTTGTTTTTTAACATTTTGGCAAACACAGCCAGGTGCTGTTGTTGATGAATTAGCTACAACTGGTGAAGCCGATATAGAAGATGATATCAACACGACATTATTTGATGAAGACGACGTTGAATTTCTTCGAAGTCTCGACCCAAAAGATTGGAAAGAGCAAGATCATTATGCGGTAATTGGACTTTCTAAGTTACGGCATAGAGCAACAGAAGAGGACATAAAGAAAGCTTGTATGTACATCTTTTTTAATTTATACAAACAAATACAAAATGAAATATATATAGGCATAGGTCTATATATACCCTATGAAAAAATGAAATATATATATATATATATATATATATATATATATATATATATATATATATATATATATATATATATATATATATATGTATATATATATATATATATATATATATATATATGTATATATATATATATATATATTTATATATATATATATATATATATATATATATATATATATATATATATATATATATAAATATATATATATATATATATATATATATATATATCTATATATATCTATATATATCTATATATATATATATATATATATATATATATATATATATATATATATATATATATATATATATATATATATATATATATATATATATCTATATATATATATCTATATCTATATCTATATCTATATCTATATCTAATATCTATATCTATATCTATATCTATATCTATATCTATATCTATATCTATATCTATATCTATACCGGTATCTATATCTATATATATACTAGTGATGACATTGATTCTCAAAATCGGGTATCAATTCTCTAAGCTAAGAAAAAATTCACCCTCAAAAAAAGTTGTGTAATTTTCAACTTTTTTTTCAAGCTTCCTGCAGGATTTTAGGGAAAAATAGTAGCTAGAGTTCTTTGAACTGTACTGTACCATTTGGGTATTTCCGTCAACGTTCGGCTGTCAGACGTAACCGAAGGGATAGCTTGTGTCTAGATAGTAAAATCTCAACAACACAAAATAATATAGACAACGAAATGAGCACGTATTGCGACGGGAAGAAGTACAGCACTGACCAAGAAAAAAAATGAAAAAAAATGATTTTTTGATTTGAGAATCGTTTTACATCAGAATCGATTCTGAATCGATGGTTTGTCGAACTGGAAGTTGACAAGAAAGGTGTACTGATTGTAGTTGTGTTGGTCCAGATTATTATTGTTGTCAAGGTTATTCAATTAAGATGAAGAATTGAAATTTGTTTGTATTTGCAGATCGTCTGAAAGTATTACGTCATCATCCTGATAAACGAAAGGGTCTGGGAGAGGAAATTCGCCCCGATGACGATTACTTCACTTGTATCACTAGAGCGTGGGAGATTCTTGGTAACCCACGGTGTCGGAGATCTTATGACTCCGTCGACCCCCAGTTTGATGATGATATTCCTTCCAATAATGACTATAGTAAAACACACTTCTATGAGGTAATTTTATCATAACTTTCTTTTTTCTGTAGACCTCTGTGGTATAATATTCAACTTTGAAATGTAGTGTTGAATTTATAGTATGCCTACAGCGACTACTTGGTTTTTCTGTCGCTTCAATCTATACAAGCTAATCAAACGCCCAGCCCAATCATGACCATTTCTTCCTCACTGTTTAAAACAGCTTATAAAATTACCACCATCTATCATTTCATTCATCGTTCAGTTACGTCGGCAGATCGTGGTCATCTTTAGAGTCCATCATTAGGCCTCAACTCAATACAGTAGAACCTTTGTTATGAGTTTCTCATTTATACATTTATTTCTTTTATAAGTTTCATTATTTGATCCAACCCTTATGTTCCACATGTTGAATAGTTTCATTAATAAGTTTTCTATGCTGATACATTTTTTTAGCCTGGTCCCCTGAAAAACATATAAAAGAGGTTCCACTGTATAAATAAAATGAGCCAATATAGTACCATAATAATCAACTGGTATAATGAATGGTTATGGTGAATGAGGATAATGAGGATCACTTTATAGACATATTTAATATTATTTGTAAGCACATAGCCCAACTTACTAAATTGTTTTTCAGCTGCCCCTGTGGCTCTAGTCAACTATTGCTACTGCGTTGGGAACTTGAGTCAGGTTGGGTGTGAGTTCGAGTCCCGCATAAGGCATTGATTTTTGAGAACGGTCTTTCAATTGTCATCATTTCATCGTCTCATTATCACTGCTCATTTGTACCCCCGTAGAATCTGGCTGTTGGTGGGGTCGTTTGGCTGTATTAAAATAATTTTTTTTTTTTTTCTGGTTTTAGGAGTTTGGACGAGCTTTTGACCTTAATGCCCGATGGTCGGAGAAAAAGCCTGTACCAAAGTTGGGTGGAAAGTCGTCATCACGTGAGCAAGTAGAAAAGTTCTATGCATTCTGGTATAACTTTGAATCATGGCGAGAGTATTCATACCTCGATGAAGAAGAGAAAGAAAAGGGCCAAGCGTAAGTTGCACAAATTTAGTAACGCTCTAGTTTTATTAGCACAGTAAGGAAATGGGTTTTTCGATGTATGGTAGGCCCAACTTGATAGTATGCCATGAGAGTTTTCGAAAAAAGTTTGAATTTCGCAAACTTCCGGGTATTAAGTTTGAGTTTGAGTTCGACTTCAAAAAACCAAGTTTGCACAAGCCTATAAATTACCAGTTCCTAGGATATATCAACTACACCTTGGAAATTTTTAGTCATGCAAGCATAGATTCAAGTTTTCTCAATGTTAATAATGTTAGTAAAATGATTTACACTTGGGCCCTATCTTATTGCCCCAAATATAAGCTGAGAGTTTTTGACATTTAGATATTCGAAAGTCACCATTGGCTTCTATGCAAATCTTGGCTTATAATCAGTTGAAAACATGTTTCTTTTAATTTTAATTGGGCCTACTATGCAACATGGGCACTCTGTAAATTATCGTACAGTAGTATAATGTTTATTCAATTCAGAAGATAAGATGTACAGATTATTCTTCATTTCATTCTCTCTCTTTTTAAAACATCTACATTATCAAAGAAAATAGATGACTTGGAACTAATAACACTGATAAATCATCCATCAGGAGTTTCTGACAACTGTTTAATGTCAACACTTGAAAATTCACATCTTTCTTTGCAAGTTTTCACTGAAGAGGAGGGTTGAGGATTGAGGGGGGAGAACTGTTTTACTATTCAAGTGGTACCTGATGCTGCTCACATTAACAGACTTCTATTAATGATACCTGGGATGATCGCTTGTTTGCCCCATGCTTCAACACTGACAACCTTGACACTTGAAGTGGGAGTGTCACCTCACTGCCAATCACACAATAATTACAGAATACTAAAAAAACATGGGTGTCAATGTGGGTGACAAGTGGTGACAAACTTACATACTGATTAACTATCATTGTAACAATTTCATTCTCATTATTTGATTAGTGACAACTAACAGTCAGCTGTATTGTTGTGACCATTCTCTGTGGTTCTCAGTCGTCAGTTGACGCTCGAACTGTTGGTATGGAGGCAAAGGCAGATCCTCGCTGCGCGCCACAAAATGTTTACAGACGACTAAAAAACATGATTTGAACCTTTGAAAGAATCGATATTCGATATGATCAACTCAATTCGATATCAAATGGGATTCCTAATATTTCGATATTTTCGATTGATTTTCGATGTAGCACATTTCGGTATCGGTTGCGTTTTTTTGGTCGATCGGCAACCCTAATTTCAATTGATATTTAATTAGGGTTGCCGTTCGATTTCGATCGATTCAATCGATTTTTGATTTTAGGTTTTCGATTCGATTTCGATATGTACTTTTCGATTCAATCGATATCGAAAAGTTTTCGAAGATCGAATGCGTAGTTGCCAGTGGCGTTTATTCAGGGCTAGCTAGTATAGCGCCGCTGGCCCTAGCTTGAACCTAGTAATTTAATATATTATTTCATGTCAAATTCTTTCTTACGAAAATCTTGAAAATGTAGAATTTATGTACGTTAATCTCTTTCCCAAACTCAAATTATTATATTTTTTGAAATTGGAATAAGATCAGAGCCCTGTGATGTATGTGACATGTTAGAGGTTGTAAGAGTGCCGCCGCAGCACTGCTGTATCCCGAGCAAGGCGCGGCAACTAGCTGCACAAGAGCAGCAACGGACGAATGGACGATGGAGCAGCAATGGAAAGCAATGGGCGATAGCGTGAAGCTCCTCTCACCGGTTTCTCACAAGTAGTTTCGGCTCTAGTTTTGGCCAGTGGCATAGGTTTCTCTTGCGCGAGACTGTTTAGCGTTGAAAAAACATTCGTTCTTCTGACTCGGGACGGCCGAGCGCCGATAGAAGCGCAATACGAAATTGACGAATTCTACCCCGGAAGAGTGATGATTAGAGTTGCCGTTCGATATGAAAACTCAAATCGATTATCGACTTTTATCGTTTACTTAACATCGATTATTAATCGTATCATATCGATATTTTTTCTCCTAATCGATAATCGTACCGAATGTCAAAATATCGTATCACATCGGAATAATTGTGCTGAAAATTGCGGTCCAAACAGCTGTGTTGATTGATTCATTGCCAAGTGGTTGACATTGGACTACGTGCAGGAGTTCGGTCCTAGCAGGGAGGGGTAGAAAGATAACGGAATAGAGGAAGAGGCAGATTTATGACCTGTAATAAAAGTACACGTGACAATATACATCTGGAATTCATCCATATTGTCCGAAATATAAGCCGAGGGTTTTTCTCGAAATTTCGAGCCAAAAAGTCAACCTCGGCTGAAATGCGAAGCTTGGCCTATAAACTGTCAAAAATACGTTTTTTCTCATTTTAATTGGGCGTACTACACTCGTACACTCATAACTAAGGAATCAACTTGAAACCGCGAGATATTCCACTAAAGACACGTTTAATAAATGTTTTATTATGAAGAAGCATGATTTTCCAAATTTCTAATATTTTCATTTGACGCGCAGTAATAAACATAATAAGCACGTTGAGGGAGCTGTTAGCTGGATGGTGCGTGTGATCTACTGTGTGTGGTCTAACGTCATCTGATCTTGAGGTCCTGAGGAGCACTTGTAGACTAACTACTACGTAGCGTGAAAAACGTCTCCGACTCGAGACGGCCGAGCGCCAATTGACCGTGCCGTAGTCTATATTCTCGTGTATTATTGCGCATACCAACTCTGACGTCAATGCAAACAGCGTTTCTCATTGGCTTTCGAGTGCCCAATAGAAACCAAGAATTTTCGCGCCACATGCACTGATAGGAGCAATTACGTATATATATATATATTTGGTTTTTAATGACGCACTGTAATGATGACTGAGATCTATTGGCGTCGGATTAATGAGATGATGGGATGATGGGATGATGAGATGAAGGTTTTTATGGGTAATCGGAAGGATAGTGGGAAGGAAGCGGTCGTGGCCTATATTGTGGGAACCATCCCGGCATTAGCCTAGACTACAGAGGGAAACCACGAAAAACCCCTGTAAAGATGGACGGTGGCGGGGATCGAACCGGGTCCGATATATGTCCCTTCACCTCCCGGGTCACAGCAATTATGTAAATGGAAAAAAATTAGTTTGAAAAGGAAACAATGTTCATTTTGATGGTTGAAAATAATCATATTGATATCGTATCGCCAAAATTCAATCGATTATCGTATCGTTTGAAAAAATATTGATCTATATCGATATATCGATTATTGTTGGCAACCCTAGTGATGATTTACGTGGAAAAGGAGAGAAACCCTTCAGTTATTGATCTACAGTTTGTGGGGTCTGCTCATATTTGGGACAATACCATGATGCATCAAATGGAAGGTTATTAGAATTTATTTATTTACTGTACCGGTATTTTGTCATTGCCTGAATGCATCAGAAGGATTTTACCGCTTCCCGAATGCATCTTTCCTGAAGTCATAATGATAATTTGACAGCAAACACATCTCTCTCTCTCTCTCTCTCTCTCTCTCTCGTTGTTTGTCAATGTAAAGACTTGAATCGATTATCTTTCACATAATATCAATATTTAATTGTGATTGATTGATGTTTTTCTCCTTTTCCACAGTCCTAAGGAGTGTCCAAATATTGTATTGTAATGGGAGTTTTCAATGTATGATTTGGTTGATTGGCGAGTCCAGTAGATCACGGAGATATTTTCGCATCAATGACAATGATTGTAGGAATCATGCAGAAAAAGAGGAAGTTTTGAAACTAATAAAAGTGAACGATAATTTTGATAATCGAAATTGATCATATCGATTATCGTATTGCAAAAATTGGTTTGATTATTGTATCGCTCAGAAAAATATTGACTATTGTTCATAACCCTACTATTTATTTTCAGTCGTGAGGAACGTAGGTACATTGAGAAACTGAACAAAGCATCTCGTAGCAAACTAAAGAAAGTCGAGATGGCTCGTATCAGGACCCTCGTTGATCTGGCATATTCTTTGGATCCCCGCATAGCACAGTTTCGCCAAGATGAAAAAGATCGGAAGCTAGCTATCAAACAGGCAAAGAAGGACGTGGCCCGAGCCCGACAAGAAGAATTAGAGAGGGTAATTATCAGTCGTATAAATCATCTGTTTTATCAAGAGGCTGCAGCCATCTGCTAGTCAGGTACGCTTTCACGTCGTTAACTCTCACGACAGTAGATTTTGGAAATTCATCAAGATTTGGATAAGCTTGGAAGAGTAGTTATACTCCCAGGTTGTCTTATCTATTCAAGTATCTATTGTATATTTGTTTCAATTTATACATTTGATTTTTGTTTCATTTTGTTCCTAAAGGAATAAGTTGGGTGTACGCCAATTAGGGCTGTACAGTATTTTGAAAGAATACATGTTATGAACTCGGCGCATGTTTGACTGCGCTTACAGTAAAACCTCAAAATCAAGATACCCCTAAAATTCAATTCTGATTCACAAAATCTGAATAATAGAAAACACTTAATTGCTAATTAGTAATTAGTGAAATAAGCCTAAATGGAAATACAGTGAAACCTCTATGCATCGTTCCCGGATCCATCGTTTTCCTGCTTGTATCATTCACTTTTTCTAACCCCACTCCCATATAATCAATGCTAAATTTTCCTGGTCCCCCTTGAAAAACGATGGATGGAGGTTTCACTGTATTTCCATGATATATTTCTGGAATTATTCCAAAATTTTTCAGAGTGATGAAAAAAAATTGGAACTGAAAATTATGTCTGAATGAATTGATATAGGTCTTGATGAAGACAAATAATGAAGTGCAATGGCAGCATAGTAACAGAGTGGATTTTTAGAGTTATGTATTATTTTATTTATTTATAATGCCTTAGTGATTTATGAATGTATTAATAGTAGTGCCTAATATGTATTTTGCCACAGTGTTGGTGTGAGTCGGATCTATCATTCCAATAGAATTCATTACCAGTAGAGACAGGATAGTAATGCAATTGCATGTTTCTAGATATAGCCAGGAGAACATGTAAAATTGATTATAAATCTTTTTCATGACTCGAGGGTTCGGAAAATATGACTTTGATACTGCATGCATGTTTTGCTTATTTTGGCACTTTTTCTTTGATAGTGCTTATTTCGGCATTTATACTGCGTATTTTGCTTATTTTGGCGTATTATGCTGGCATGTTTTGCTTATTTTGGAGGTTTTCTGACACCAGATAATATTGAGCAGATTCTGGTGAGCCACCGCAAGGCAAAAAGTAGTACCGGTAAGCTGATGTAATGTGACGTTTGACATATTATGGCATTAATAAACCTTTAAATGTATTTTCAAAAAGTATCTGCATATTATTTCCCCCAACTTGTCAATTGATTCCAAGTGCATTAGTAAGTTTGTAAGTCTTTCAATATTGATTATTTCATTGTGCTATTTTGCTCATTGTGGTATTTGATACTGCATTACTCTCCTGTCTAATTATCAGTACGTATAGACATTCTACCAACATTAGTGGTAGGAGCTCTGATTATGGTGATTAGTAGTTCTTGGTGACATACAGGCATCTGTTTTATAACACTAGCAAGTCATCAGTGAAGAGGAAGGTTGACGACTGTGGGGGGGGGGGAGGAGATGACTGTGTTACTCTCCTGTCTAATTATCAGTACGTATAGACATTCTACCAACATTAGTGGTAGGAGCTACGATTATGGTGATCAGTAGTTCTTGGTGACATACAGGCATCTGTTTTATAACACTAGCAAGTCATCAGTGAAGAGGAAGGTTGACGACTGTGGGGGGGGGGGAGGAGGTGACTGTGTTACTCTCCTGTCTAATTATCAGTACGTATAGACATTCTACCAACATTAGTGGTAGGAGCTCTGATTATGGTGATTAGTAGTTCTTGGTGACATACAGGCATCTGTTTTATAACACTAGCAAGTCATCAGTGAAGAGGAAGGTTGACGACTGTGGGGGGGGGGGAGGAGGTGACTGTGTTACTCTCCTGTCTAATTATCAGTACGTATAGACATTCTACCAACATTAGTGGTAGGAGCTCTGATTATGGTGATTAGTAGTTCTTGGTGACATACAGGCATCTGTTTTATAACACTAGCAAGTCATCAGTGAAGAGGAAGGTTGACGACTGTGGGGGGGGGGGAGGAGGTGACTGTGTTACTCTCCTGTCTAATTATCAGTACGTATAGACATTCTACCAACATTAGTGGTAGGAGCTCTGATTATGGTGATCAGTAGTTCTTGGTGACATACAGGCATCTGTTTTATAACACTAGCAAGTCATCAGTGAAGAGGAAGGTTGACGACTGTGGGGGGGGGGGAGGAGGTGACTGTGTTACTCTCCTGTCTAATTATCAGTACGTATAGACATTCTACCAACATTAGTGGTAGGAGCTCTGATTATGGTGATTAGTAGTTCTTGGTGACATACAGGCATCTGTTTTATAACACTAGCAAGTCATCAGTGAAGAGGAAGGTTGACGACTGTGGGGGGGGGGGAGGAGGTGACTGTGTTACTCTCCTGTCTAATTATCAGTACGTATAGACATTCTACCAACATTAGTGGTAGGAGCTCTGATTATGGTGATTAGTAGTTCTTGGTGACATACAGGCATCTGTTTTATAACACTAGCAAGTCATCAGTGAAGAGGAAGGTTGACGACTGTGGGGGGGGGGGAGGAGGTGACTGTGTTACTCTCCTGTCTAATTATCAGTACGTATAGACATTCTACCAACATTAGTGGTAGGAGCTCTGATTATGGTGATCAGTAGTTCTTGGTGACATACAGGCATCTGTTTTATAACACTAGCAAGTCATCAGTGAAGAGGAAGGTTGACGACTGTGGGGGGGGGGGAGGAGGTGACTGTGTTACTCTCCTGTCTAATTATCAGTACGTATAGACATTCTACCAACATTAGTGGTAGGAGCTCTGATTATGGTGATTAGTAGTTCTTGGTGACATACAGGCATCTGTTTTATAACACTAGCAAGTCATCAGTGAAGAGGAAGGTTGACGACTGTGTGGGGGGGGGGGGGGGGAGAGAGGAGGTACCTGATACTGCTAACATGAATATAGACTTGTCAAATAGTTGATATTAATGATATGTGGGATGATTGCTTGTTTGCCCCATGCTTCAACACTGACAACCAGTTGTTTGTTGACACTTGAAATGGGATTACTTGAAATTACAGAAGACTAAAAAAAGCATGAGTCAATATGTGTAACTGACGAGTGATGACAAATTTACCTGTTGATTAACTAAGGGGACGCCCATAAATTATGTCACACTTTTTTAGGCCACTTTGAACCCCCCCTCCCTCCCATGCCACAGTTGGTCACGAAACCTATTACCCTCCCCCCTTTAAATACGTCACAAATTCTCAGACCACCCCTCTGTAAAAAAAAATATGAAATTAATAGGCGTCAAAGGTACAAAAGAGTAATCAAATCAAAATATTCTTCTCTTTATGTTTGCTTTTTGAGTAGTCAAACTTAATAATTATTTGAAATGGATCTGCTGTTTGTAGGGTGGGTATAAATATAAGAATCTATAAGAATGGCGCCAAATACATGGAACAAAAAAATGGTGGGGCCTACGTCACACAGTTGCCTCCCCCTTCTCCCTTGTAACACCTTGTCACAAATCTTGACAACCCCCCCCCCTCCCCCCCAAGTTGTGACGTAATTTATGGACGTCCCCTAACATTACAACAATTTCACCTCATTAATTGTAATTATTTTTTATTTTTATTGAATTGTGTCCTTTCTTACATTAGAACTTCTATTTACTTGGAAATCCTTTCTCCAGTTATTGATCTAAAAGTTGGGGGGGTCAGCTTATATTCAGGACAATATGGTAATATTATGATTTTCTGATTTTTGAACTTGCTGAATTGGTATTCAGCTGCTTCACAGTCGGTGAGCGGTTGGTAAAATGGTTTCTAGAATTCTAAAAATCTAGAAATCTATTGATTAAACAGTCACTGCCAACTTTTTGTGAAAATTGAATAATACCGCCTGTATATTGTGAGTCATTTGTTATTTTGATGATTGAAACAATGACAACCATGTTACCTGGTGGTGTAAAATGGACTATGCATTTAAACAGAAGTTTGCGAATTGGACCATTTTATTTTAATGCTGCTCAACGACCCCACCATCAGCTAGGTTATATGGGTGTATGAATGAGCGGGTAATAATGAAACAATAAACCATGATAGGTGGCAGGACATTTACAACAACCCATGTACACGTAGCGCAATGGTTAGCGCACTCGCTTCAAGTGATCCGGGAGGTGAAGGGGCATATCGGACCTGGTTCGATCCCCGCTACCGTCCATCTTCACAGGTTTTTTTCGTGGTTTCCCTCTGTATTCTAGGCTACTTCTGGGATTGTTCCTTCAATATAGGCCACGACCGCTTTCTTCCCACTATCCTTCCCATTACCTAAGAAATCTTCATCTCATCATCTCATTAATCATTCATCCGACGCCAATAGATCTTAGTCATCATTATAGTGCGTAGTTAAACCCAATTTAAATTAATGAATAAATCAATAAATAAACAACCCATGCTTTATGCGGGACTCGAACCCACGCCTGACCTGACTTCTGTTCCCAACGCTGGAGCGATGGTAGAACAAGCCTCGGGGGCGGCTAATTGGACTATTATGAAACATTATTTCAAATTACGAGAGTCATATCATTGTTTTGCAATTGATTAGGTAGGAATAAAATACGTTACAAATTACAATTTCTGGGTATCATTTTAAGGTGCCTTGGAGTGTTCTAGAAGATGATTTCATAGTTTCTATGTAATAGGAGTTTGCCATTTGCCTAAATGCTTCTTCAAACAAGTCAAATTGAAGATTACTTTCAATTATCTGATCAAGTAGATATTTCTAGTTATAAGTTGTTCTTATTGTTACCATAGAAGGTCTTTTATACGATTCACACGGATGCGTTTTTGACATTTATGACTGAGCGTTTCTTGGTGGTCCAAATCGTTATCCATAAGAATACATGTAGATTTCCTTCTATTATGGGTCTCACTTATTTCTATCTATGTGTCTCAATTTCTTGCCTCCTCTCTATTCAATTGTCATGGTGGTGTTTGTTATAATTTTATTTATATTGGTTTCAACGACGCACTCTACTGATGACCACGATCTAATTGCGTCGATGAATGATATATAAGATGATGGGATGATGAGCTTAAAGGTTATTTTATTTGGTATTTTTGGATAGTGGGAAGGAGTCGGTCGTGGCCAGTTGTTGAGGAACCATACCAGTATTGACCTGAACGACAGGGAAACCACGAAAAACCCCTGTCAGGATGGTCGACCATGGCGGGAATCGAACCCCGGTCTACTGAATGATGGTTCAGTGTGTTAACCACTCGGCTCAGTTGTTGGTGTTTGTTTTATCAATGGTGAGTGTTAATACCACTAGTAGTAAAGAGTTGTAAATCAGGAAAGACAATAAATGATGATGTGGTAACCAATACTTGTGAAACATCGAGAGATCCATCCCCTAACATTAGTACTTGGAAGTTTTCAGTGTACCATTTTATTGCTGACAGCAACATTTGGTTTATCTCAATACTTTGGCACCACTAACTTTCCTTGCAAGTCTATATTGGGTGAGGAAGGTTGAGAGCATGCGGGTGAGGATGTTTCTGATCAATCACAATTGATCACATATCAAAACATGAAATAGTATTGAAATTTTTCATCTTAATGTCATTTTACAGTCTGTTTGGACGATTGCTTGCATGCTCGTCCCACGCTTGACTCAATGTTGAAACTTGAATGACCGGTATATTGTATTCATAAGATTTGTTCCCTCAATCTCTTTGAAGTTGTATAACAGATGCTCTATGGCAACTAGTTAAGGTAGTAATTGGTTGCATTTTCATATTAATTTATAAAATCGTGTTATTCTTTCAGAAAGCTCAAGAAGCAGAAGCAATTGCACGTAAGGCCAAAGAGGTAGCAGAAGCAGAAGAGAAAGCTAAACAAGAAGTTGTCAAAGCAGAGCGCGATTCGCAGAAACGGGCTTTGAAATCTACACGAACGGCGTTACGTAAACTGGTGAAAGCCAACGAGTATTATTCTTCTGAACCCAATGAATCGATACGACACATGTCTAGTTTGGAAAAAATTTGCGAATCATTCAGAGTTGACGAGTAAGTTTCAGGTCTTCTCCACTTTATTGATAATATACCCAACTTCTGTTTCTTCTTTCGAAACAACAATATACCAATAATGGCAAATGTGTGGCAATTATCATTAGGGATAACATCGGGTATTAAACTTGGCAACCGGGCACCCGTTTGCCACAATTGGAATGGTTATCGAAAAAAAAAATGGTCGAGCATCAAAATGGTGCTAGGCAAATTAATGTAGCATGGTCCGCAGGGATATTCACTGTTCCTTGTCTGTCATCTGTCTGAGTGACTTGAGTCTGAGCTTATTATGTGGGTGAAGAGATGAAACAATCTTTCGTAAGTCTTGGATTGGTCTAGCTAATAGTTGATATAAGTACGCCACACTACGGTCTCGTGCATTGAGCATGCGACCATGTACCATGACCTTGTCACTGAGGCACCGATGCAACGGTTGCCCACTTGCAGTAGAGGCTCGTGGCGTAGCGTACTTTTGGGCGCAATACTAAATTGACGTGAGTTCCAATTTGCAATAATGTTGATTTTGTGGATAAGAGTAGGTAAAATACCCTGATTTGATATTTTGATCCGATTTCAGTTTGATAAGCGTGTGTCTGGAAATTATTTGTTTGATATCATCCATCATTAAGACAGTAGTGGTACCGGTAATATAAAAAACAAACTCAAATGTTTTAAAATAACAGTGAATAAGAGAGATTGATATTTTTTTGAATTAAGTATAGCTGCATATATGGTTGTATAACATTGGTGTGGTTAACTGACTGATGATATTCAAAAATTAATACTGACTTCGACGCACTGTACTGATGACTACGATCTATTGGCGACAGTAAACGATATATGAGATGGTGGGGTTATGAGATGAAAGTTTTTTTTATTAGGTGTGTTTGGATAGTGGGAAGGAGTTGGTTGTGGCCTGTTGTTAAGGAACCATCTTAGTATTGTCCTGAACGACGGAGAAAAACCATGAAAAACCCCTGTCAGGATGGTCGACCATGGCGGGAATCGAACCCCCTCTCCTGAATGGCAGTACAGTGGGCTAGCCACTTGTCCACTCATCTCAGTTAATTGATGATTCTTCTCCTTAGAGTTATGTGCTTGTATACCTTGCTTGGCTTTGCTATACCTACGTTCTTGCTATGGCTGAACTATCTTGCAGGTTTTACGTGGTTTTCATCTGTCCTTGAACTATACTGGGCTGGTTCCCTGATAACAGGCCACAATGTTTTCCTTCCCACTGTCCAAAACACTTGATAAAACATCGTGTTGTCTCATCTTCCTATTGATCGTCATAAGCGATGCCAGTAGACCTTGAATATCGTGAGAGTACAACTTCAAACATGATACGGTATAAATAATTGAACCCTCATTATGCGGTGTATTACTGCTCTTCATATCTTTGTTGGCGCATGCAGCCATGAGTGATTTGTGCCACATCATCTTCAAGTTGCTGGGTTTCTAGGTTGTCTACCCTGGTGGTTTCCTTGCAAGAAATTGGACGTGATGCTTTCATCGAAGCCACAACCGAAGCGGAACGTCGCATCGAAGAAGAACGCCAACAGCTGATGGAGAAAGCTACGAGTACGAAACCGTCCCCGCTGGAGAAAGTGAAAGTCGGTACTGCACCATGGACACAGGAACAACATCAGATGCTCATCAAAGCCGTCAACTTGTTCCCTGCCGGCACAAACCAGCGGTGGGAGGTCGTTGCAAACTTCATCAATCAACACCATCCTGAGATCACGCGAACGTCGAAAGAGGTGCTCAGTAAGGCGAAGGATCTGCAGAGTGTTGACCATTCAAAGAATCAGATGAAGGCTTCGGTGAATAAGCACGCTTACGATAACTTCGAGAAGGATCAAAAAGGTGGAATGGCTGTATTGGCGACTACTTCTCAAAGATTCGATAGTAAGTGGATGAATATGGTCATGTCTTGTTATTGTTTGTTCTATTTTCAGTTGGATAGCGAGAATGTGGTATTGAGAATACTCTCGAGCAGGTTCACATTCTCGATGAATATTATTTGGCTCTTCGGGTAAAAAACTACTAGGGGTGTGCGAGTCCAGGTTTTCAAACTCGAGTCCGATTCTTCATAAAATTATCGAGTCCGACCTGAGTCTGTAGTCTTTTTTCAAATATGTATATAATTAATAACACGATTTGGTGTAGAAGAGATTATTGATTATAAGATCATTGAGATTGTTGAGATTATATAATGATTATTTAGGATAACTTCATTGTTTGGAGGATAGGCTTAGTGCTAGGGATGACGTAGAGAGTTTAATTATAGCGGGAGATTTGATCATGCCTAATGTAAGGTGGGAGGTAGGAGGTAGGAGATAGAGAACAAGGAAGAGGAGTAGTGCAAAATATTGTTACGGGTATATTTAACGAAGGTTTTCATCAGGTTGTGGAGGAGGGAACTAGGAGTAGAAGGCTAGGGGGAACTTATATTCCAGACGTAGTGTTGGTAAGGCCGATAGAGTTGTGGGCGTAGACGGTGGTAGTTGAATGCATTAGTGATCATCGAGTACCCATAGTCAGTTTAGCTTTAGCTCCCGTTCAAACTAAGAAAGTTGGGAAGAAAGTTTGGGGGTACAAAAGGGTGCAGGCAAGAGAGGCTCGAAAAGCTTTTGAGGATAGGTTTGAGAAGTAGTGTGAGATGGACATGGATGATATTGAAGGGCTGTGGTTCAATTTTCAGAAAGTATATGAGGAGGTTAGAGATGAGTTGGTTCCCTATAAGGTGTTACAGGCAAATGCAGATCCTGCTTACTATAATAGTACGGTTAGGAGGCTCAAGAAAGATGAGTAGGAAGTTGAGGGCGTCGGAGGAGGGAAAGGAAATGGCTCGAGAAGCCATGTTGCAGTGTTTTTAGATTTTGAGAAGGCTTTTGATAAGGTTGATCACACTATACTATTAGGGAAGTTGAACCTGTCTGTTGGGAATGGAAACTTTCTTCAAGATAGAGTGCAAAGAGTTCGAGTGGGTTCAGAGGTTTCAAGTGAGATTAAGGTTACGTCAGGAGTTCCACAGGGTAGTGTGTTGGGTCCGTTATTATTTGATCTATATATAGATGATCTGACTCCGAGAATAAGGTTATTTGCGTATGATTGTGTGTTATGCAGGGAAATCAATACAGAAGAGGACGTAGCAGCTCTACAGGCAGATTTGGCGGCACACAGTTGAACAAGATGGGGTTAAATGTAGGGAAGTGTGAGCTAGTCACCTTTGGTAGGAGGACCAAAGGAGGGATGACACTGGAGTTGGTGGAAAATTACAAGTATTTGGGGGTGGTATTTGATAGACGTCTAAGGTGGGGAAGTCAGATTGAGAGAATAGTGAAATAATCAAGATGCGACTTGCATCTGTGCTATTAGAATGGAATATTAGAATTGAAAGTAATAGAATGGGCTTATTGAGCCAGTTATCTTCTTTACTTACTTTCAGCTGCTCGTCAAGCTCAAGTGAGTCAAGGTAGTGCTGTGAAAACAAAGTCAAGTCGCACGTGGGCTAGAGTTCCACTTAACCAATGCATTTTTTGTAAACATTTGTCTACCAATAATTTGTGCTCCCAAATAACCTAGCTATTGGTGCATTCAGCCTATCATTAATCAATACTGTAATCATTCATTCATTATTCATCAGCATATGTTCTCTAAGCTTTATACCATAGTTAATATATTCTATATTGCGTAAGCTCTCCTAGTCCAACATATTCGTTCCCACCTGTTGCAGGTGTTGCAGAACAGCAGAGTGTTACGCCGTGGACGACCGGCGAACAGCAGTTGCTCGAGCAAGCATTGAAGACATTTCCAGCTTCAACAACCGAACGTTGGGAGAAGATAGCCGAGTGCATACCAAGCCGTTCCAAGAAGGATTGTATGAAGCGTTACAAGGAACTCGCCGATATGGTCAAGGCAAAAAAAGCAGCGCAGGCAGCTGTTGTGGTAAAACGAGACTAAAGTCCAATTTACCTTAGGTGACAATTATCTAGGCAGTCAATCAGCTGAATATTATTCAAGCAGTAGTTTGAGTTAATATTGATGATGAAATGTATAATTTATTATTTCTGAGATTTTCACTGTAAACCCTATTTTATGACGGCAGTAAGACTTCTATATATCATTTTTTTTTGCTATTACTTTGATTCTGATAATGATGGTAGGCATAGGTTTTTTTATGCTTGTATATAGATACTCAAACTATTTTTACTATACCATATGTCAAACATTATATTACTCATAGGCTAGTATTAGGCTCATAATCATACCAGATGAATAAGTTACTGTACAAAGTTAAGAATATGCAATGGTTGATCAATGAATATTATATAGTAAATACATGTATATTTGTAAGGTTATTTTCAACATTTTTATAAATCTCTAAGAAAAATAATGGAGTACAGTAAATACAGATTTGGAGGTAGTAAAATTGCATTTATTTTATAGTTTATTTACACCAGCAAAACAGAGGAAAATATTGGTTTGAAGTTTAGCATGTGCAAGTTTCTTTGGCTTGTATACTTTTGAAGTTTTGGAGAACTGGCGGCACATAAGCGTCACTGTCTAACAGACCCTATTGCTTATTGGGTTTGAGTGTGATGAATGACAGGTGGCATAAAGTGGTTGATAAGTAAAAGATGTGAGTAACTGAATGATGCTTTGTCATTTACATGATTCTCCTTCGCATCGTTGGCTACATTTGTTGAAACAGGGAAAAGAATTCCTTCGTCACATACATATATTCATTAGGTATAACTTTGAGTACCACAAACCGACATTGATTCTCAAATGGTGAGAATTGATTTAAAAAATGCTCCATTTTCACGAAATATTTACTGAAAGATGCAAAGAGGGAAAAAAGTTCAAGGCTAGATATATGAATTGGGTTACTTGAAAGGAAATAATCAACTGCAGTTTACGAAAGCTTATGAGTAGAGATATTCACTGTGGAGAGCCCGTAGAATAACATATACCGTATATTATATGCAATTTTATCTTATTTTTTATATTGGGTTTTAACGACGCACTGTAATGATAACTAAGATCTATTGGCGTCGGATGAAATAATGAGATGATGAGATGAAGGTTTTATGGGTAATGGGAAGGAAACGGTCGTGGCCTATATTGTGGGACGAACCATCCCGGCATTAGCCTAGACTACAGAGGGAAACCACGAAAAACCCCTACGTAAAGATGGACGGTAGCGGGAATCGAACCGGGTGCGATATGCCCACTGCATCCAGGGTCACATGAAGCAAGTGCGTTAACCACTATGCTGCAATTGAAATGCACGAGATATTTGACATTTCCGCTACTTCCTTGGTCACTGTAGAGACAAGTTTACCGTGGTGAGCTGCAGTTTATTCTGTTCCTCCTACCCAATTCATGTGGGCCTATATTTAATGAGAGCTACAGTATCTATATTTCTTAATTTTATGTCAAGTTGTTTTCAGTTTATATATGGATCTTGAAGTAATTGATAATGATAGACATACACATAACTTATGTATTAAATCCATTCAATGCCGATAAGTTGGAAAAAAAAAAAAAATGCCGACTTCTAGTATGTATTTTGATTTTTTTTCTAATGGTCTGCATAACCCATCTAGCGTGCGGTGTGACGTCACACAGGCGCTCACCACTCGTACACTTGTACACTGCTAACCCGCGTTACCCCATCTGACAGTTCAACTGTTTCTTCTAAACAAGCTGGACGAATGTTTTGGGTATTTTTGGAAAGGGTAGAGAGGGGGAGAGTTAATTCAAGATATAGGCATAAATATGAGTTACTGGGAAATTCCAACTTACTGTACATATTGACACAATAAGACAAGAAAATACACGCAACAGTAACGCACTCCTCCCATTGTTCTACGATAGTACAAGACGTTCATTACTAGTTTTTTAATAAAAGTAAAGAGTACTTCATCTTAATATTCAATAATCAATAATACGCATTTAAACACACACTTCTCACTTGTTTACCCAACCACAAGTGTCGATGAACTAACCATCCTTCTTTGACTGCTATAGCGGGCGACCGACAGCCAGCTACGTACCCTTACTGAACGCCTTTGTGACGTAGCGCTCATTTGGCGTGGTTCGCAGTAAAAAATTCAAAATGAATATGAGGATTTTTCTAAAAATTTTCGTGTTACATGTGGTATTTTAACATTAATATCCATCGATAAAACAATATGTATGTGTATCATGCTCCCGTACTTTGAGGAAAACCCATTTGATTCCATTTTGAATACAATTGTTCTTTCAGAGTAGCAAACTGCTTTCATGTCAAATAGGCTCTATTTCTTTATTTCTTGATACTTCATACAGTTAGAATGTGTACGTCATTTAAACAGATAATAACCAAGTATACTGGTACTTACGGTAAATACTTATATCTACACAATACTTACGATACTAGAATGACGTATTTAGCAGTTATTTATTGGTTACACATGAAAAATATATTTTTTTTTTCCAGACTACTCAGTCATAAGGTATCAAGCTTTTGAAGTTGTTCCGTCATGAACTCAATCCAAAGTTGATTCTCCAATAATTCAAAGTTGAAAAATCCTTAGTAAGAGGTATTCAAGTAAAAGCTCGTACACGCCACTTTTAGACAATGTAATTTAATAATTATTTCTTATTCTGATTGTCAATAGTATGCTGTAAGAAATTACAGTCAAAACTAATGGTTTTATGGAATTAATGTTCACATTTGGCATAGGCAACATTTTATCATGAAGGTTGCGCTACATGCAATGCAATGTAGCGTGTATGCAAGGTGAACCTGCTTTCTCATATGGTGAAGATATTTTATTTATCTAGTGTGGAACAGTGCATCGTTCTCATATGGATACGATACCGTAATGATATCACTCCCGTATCGTCATCTATGCATCGTTCCTGGATCCTTTTCCCGCTCCCACTATTTATTTTGTCCCACCGTATTCCCATATAACCAATGTTAAATTTTCCTGGATAAACATTTTCCTGCATGGATGGTTTTTCCTTCCTGATCCCTTGAAATACGATTGATGGAGGTTTCACTGTAGTTATGTCATTAAAGAAATGCTGAAAAGAAAAGACTGGTGAAATTTGTGAAAATGTCTCAATGAACGAATGAAAGATGACAGGAGAAACCATTCATAGTCCTTGAACGATTTTGAAACGTGTCACTCTTCTGCCTAAATACGATCAGTATATTCTTTTCAACTAAGTACTCTTTGAATGTTTTATATACTTTCGGACAATAAGTATCAAGTAAGGACAGTAGTATACTGGAGTAAAATGTGAAAACAATCAGGAAGCAATCTGGATTTGGGAGATAAATCAATTTCTTGTTGCAGACAATTTCAACCACATCATTGATAATATTTAGTAGCGTATATATATATATATATATATATATATATATATATATATATATATATATATATATATATATATATATATATATATATATATATATATATATATATATATATATATATATATATATATATATATATATATATATATATATATATATATATATATATATATATATATATATATATATATATATATATATATATATATATATATATATATATATATATATATATATATATATATATATATATATATATATATATATATATATATATATATATATATATATATATATATATATATATATATATATATATATATATATATATATATATATATATATATATATATATATATATATATATATATATATATATATATATATATATATATATATATATATATATATATATATATATATATATATATATATATATATATATATATATATATATATATATATATATATATATATATATATATATATATATATATATATATATATATATATATATATATATATATATATATATATATATATATATATATATATATATATATATATATATATATATATATATATATATATATATATATATATATATATATATATATATATATATATATATATATATATATATATATATATATATATATATATATATATATATATATATATATATATATATATATATATATATATATATATATATATATATATATATATATATATATATAAAAAAAATGTATATATATACATATATATAAAGTGTAGATTTATGAAGTTTTTATAATTGATCTATATGATGACACATTGTGTATTTTAGGAAATTTGTTCTGGTATATTATTCATAGATTAGAGTATCATACCATACCACTGACAATTTACATTTAGTTTATTCTAATGTGGGAAATGTTCGTAATGCATTCTCTTAATTTGTGATGGACTATGGTAACAAGTTTCATGAGCTGTATTGATTTTGAGAATATATTTGGCATGGTGGCTAGTAGAGATGTTACGTATTGACGATACATGGAAATGTAACTACAGTAATAATGTTCTGACTTGTAGGGACTATCATCTTTGTTCATCCTACATTGTATATAGATAGGTATTTAACTTGACTATGGTCTCTATTGTTTGATGGATCTAGTTTTAATGGAAGGCGTTGATGCTATTTTAGTTTTTATTTAAATATAAACATCAGTGTGAATAGCATATAGAAAATGATATTGTGAGTCAAAAGTATGCAATTCAGTTCTTGGTGGTTAAAGTGACATACCAGTACAGAAAATCAATAAGAATAACCCATACCTATGGATGGTGCTTTCTTCGTACTGTACTGTACAAGAGGATGACTACAACCATTGATTCTAGTGGCTGTATAAATTCTAAATAGAAACACTGCTGTACTACATATAATTTGAATTTTATTCAATTCAACTAATGAAATTGTATTTTGTAGTAACATCAGTATGCTGTAAATATGAGACAAAGAAACACTAAAGTTTAACTGTAAATGCAGATGACGACTACATAAGAGCTAATAAACCATGAACTGAAGGATGTGCGCAATCACTTTGTCTGACTAAGCCTGTAGGCCTACATGTAATAATCGGCCTTTTTATATTTGAGTGCTCAGCGTGTAATCTACATGTATCCAAGTGATATATTATCAATTGTATTTCCTAGTACATCATAAATACAGTAATTAAAGAAATCTCAGATAGACCATACATGCATTTTACTTGTAAGAAAAAAATTGAAAAAGCATTGAGATCTAATGATTAGTGTTTATTATGGTTTACTTGGTAATGGAATTCATTGTATTAACATTCAACATATCTTGCCAATACCTCTAGCTGACTTTATTGCTACAATAGGTGAATGTATTGATTACAAAGATGTATCGATCATACGTTGGGTTCCTACTTGACTCTCGAAAGTGTTTATTTGACGAGTACTGTCCTTGAACCTACCGAATGCTGCTCCGCCTAGTGTTCAATGTGAAACTATGCGTTGTGCCTTCTATAGATCTCAAATATTTGCATCCAAGATGCGGTGGAAGTAAATAAACGTGCTAGGCTTTAAAAAGAGGATACTTTATTTACTGGTGATGCAATTGAATAAAATATAAATTTGCATATTTATTTGTTTGAGGCATGTAGACCTCTCATACGATTTCGATCACATATATCGATCATCTAGATGTAAGTTACTTGCATTATTATGTACTAGGAAAACGCGGGATGCGCGTTGTTAGACGAGCTTAGGGGTATAGAAATCTAGAATGAAAAATAATTTGTCAACCCAATCTACATCTACAGACCTTGGATCACTCCGAACGTTCAAAAACCTTACGAGAATCAGTTATGTCACGGCCTTCCTCTTCATTCATTTCAATCGTTTTGAATTAATTGGTGACACTTGTTGCTATAGATTCAATTGGTTCCCGTAATAGCCTAAATTGATGGGAAAATGCTTTATAAATGCGTTTTCTTCGTTATTTCTCATCCGATTGATGCGAAAAATCTCTCAAAATGTGCTTAATAGTTTCCTTTATATTCGGCGAAAATTTGAGAGGTCTTAAAAAATTTTGATTTTTCAAGTATTTCCCTCCGGGTTATTCTAATGGGGATTTTTGAAATTTCTAAAATTCATAAAAAAAAAAGTTACCACCCGATAATGCCACAAAACTGTACAGATCTAAGTTAGATGAGGAACCATGACGAAAAAAAGTTTGAAGTTGATAGCTGTAGCCGTTTGACCTGTGGAGAACCGACAAAAAAACATAAAAAAAACATAAAAACGAACACAAATTTTTTTCAGTATGTCAAATTGAATACTCGCTAAAGCTCGTCTAATTACTTTACAATTTGGTAATGCATAATTTAACCTCCTTATCTCTGTTTTCCGCAATTTATAGGACTGTTGCAGACAGCTGAGCAAACGTCAACTTATTCGCTTGTAATTGTAAACAATGTCAGTTCCTTGTATCATTACTAGATGGCTCAGATCGGTAGGTTCATAGATTTGGTCGTCAAGTTCATACATATTCAAATAATGAAAAAGAGAGTTTAAATGATAATAATAATATTTCCGACATTGATCGCGTGGAGAGGTGAACCATCATCGATAGATACACCAGCAGACCAACGCAATCCTCGATACATCTTGGTCTACGTGTTGTTTTTGAAGCAACTTTGAGCGTGGAAATTTACGCTCTGCATTAGCCCCACATTTTCCATTGATATCTCTTATTTTCTCAATGGAAATGTGTTTGTTGATTTGTATGATGAGTAGTCATGAGTGATAAGAGAGAATTGTCAACGTGGCAAATGAACGGAAAATAGTCTGGTGCTTTGTTTGAGATTAAACTTGAAGTTACTGGAATTACAGTGTTGATGATATTCGTATGAATATTCTGTTATTTTATGACTTGATGTAAATAGGCCTACTTATTACTATAACTGGTATTTAACTATTTATACTTGTAAGTAAGGTTTCCTGGTACTTCAGTAGTTCAGTAACGTCAGTAAATCTAACCCGTTAACAAATGTTCAATCTAATATGATTTTCTCATGTTGCATGCAATATTTTCCTCAAAGTGAGGTTTTCACTGTTGCCTTTTCATATTTGTACGTATACATAATATCTTGTACAGAAATAATAAATGAACAATTTCTTGGCCAACAGAAATTGTATATTATATCTATTTATTACTGGTGTGTATCGATATATATAGAATGATCAGAAATACGGCAGAGATAGGTTACTTTTAGTTACGAACGAGTGGATGATATGTGAATGATGGTTTTGGGGGACTTGAACCCATACCTGGCTCGACTTCAGTTTCTATCAAAGAGCTTTAGCTAACTAAGCCAGAAAGGCAGCTCCCACACTTTCTCAATAGACAATAGTGTATGGGAGTCGATTCATTTAAATACAGTAGTATACTGGTAGTAGTAGTAGCTATAATTTATATCTATATATCAGTCTTTTGATGGTAACTTTTTAGTGTAATGAAATATCAAAATTCTGATATGGGAGAAAAACATATTTTTAGACCTTCTAGGCAGTATAGGTAGAAACTAGAAACTATTCAACTTATATTGCATGATATTAGCAGGCATACAGCTGACAAAAATTCTTCATAGGGCCCCAATATCAGTATCAGCACGATCAACGGAGAATGCCTAAAATTACTTGATTCAAGTGAATAATGCCTGTACTTGACTCAAGTTGGAACAGTCATTGTGGTTGTAGTTAGTCACCATCAACTCAATGGTACAGTGAAAGTACTATGTATTGTTTCCGGATCCATTGTTTTCCCACTTCTATCATTTATCTTTCATACCCTACTCTCAAATAACAATGTTGAATTTTCCTGGGTGGATCATTTTCCTGCATTTTCATTTTCATGATCTCGTCAAAAACGATTGCTAGAGGTTTCACTGTATTTGATTGTGGTTTGAATGTAAACAAATGTATAGGATACTGAAATAACAGGACACATGGTAACTCTGTACATTAGAAAAGGTTTTACAATGAATAGGCATACACAGAAACTGATAGTTTTCCATATAACTGTTCAGCTCAAAATTTATTGGGAACAATAGTTTTTACAGTCCTGTACAAATTCAATGACAAAAAACATGTGTAGAAACATTTCTATACATTTTATACAAATCAATTTAAGGTGAAATAATTCCATTCATCACAAAGAATCATCTCTTTGCAATTATAATTTCTCTATTATTAACAGCATAAATATTTGGTTGCTTTCGACTAATCTTCGGAGCGCAACCTCACTTACCAAACCCGACAACTCTGCAAAACTAGTATCAAAATGACTCCAATATACTAATTTGGTTGTATAGGGCTGCTAGATTAGAACAATTTGGAGATACATTTGAAAAGAGTTTTTTTTTTTGTAATATTGGTTGGTTGTGTAGAAGTATCTACACAAACCACAAAATTAAGATTAGGTCAATTTGACAGAACTCTAAAAGTAACAATGAAAATCCTTCTAAATATGTCAGTAAAAATCGTAGCACCAATCCATTACTTTGACTTTCTTCCATAACATGATGATCAAAAATTAAACACAACTCCAGGCAAAATTTGTTAGAAACTGTCATACAGACGAAATGGGAACGTCCCAAGGTTGTCATATTAATATTTCTGTTTATATAGTATTTCCAAATCAAAGGGAATGAAGTATAAACAAGAATGGGAGTTTTGCCTTCATACGATCAACAATACGCTTCACTGGCCAAACATGGCTTGCTAGGATTTACCTCCGCCCGCATCGTTGGCGAATCGTCCTAAACCATAAACACCGGAACACCAAATTGAAACACCTAGAATAATTTTGTCAGAAATCAGACTGTTTTTTGGTTTGTCCACAGTCGGATATTTTAAATTATTTATATATTAATATCCTTTGGAGTTTGGTTTTAACCAAAGAAACAATCCACAAAAGGTAAATAGGGGACAAGTTTGTAGCGTAACCGCCGCAGTAGTTGGTTTACGGTCTTGGGCATATCATTGGATGAGGCACTTGGTGGGGGGTAGGGGGCGCGATGCTATAACCGAGGGTCTAGATCGCTGCCTGGCGAAGGTGGAGACATGTCGGTAGCATGGAAAGACAACGGCCGACCTTGACGTTCTTGCAGCAGCAGACGATGTGCTGCTCTGTCCATTTCCTCGCGGGTCATTTCCAATGCCTCTTGCATCTCACGGGAAGTGTAACGGACAAAGTCAGGGTCGGCGTATTTGCCTAGTCCCTGTTCCACCAAAACCTGCGCAAGTGGAAACATGAAAATGAATTACATTTGTATAATGGCAATGTGTTGGTAGGAACTACTTTGCTCACACCCAATTGGTGTTAATGAATTTTTAGCTTTATTTGCATTACAATTTTTAAAATCCTATTGTAGTGAAATTAAATTGATGAAAACTGTGATGAATGAATATATTTTACAAATACAGTACTACTAATAAACCAAGAGCATAATGAAGAAACTACAGCTCTGATCATCAGGAATTTATTTTAGTGAGTTTTCCGAGTGTTTATTAACCTTAATTATTGGAGCGTTATTGAACACGTTCACTTCATATGTGGAGCCTGCATAAACAATGAAAATATTGACTTTCATTTATGGCGCATAGATACTCATTGTTTGCTTACTTTTCTTGAACCAGAATAAGAAAAAAATCATATCACTGATGATAACATTTAACAATAACTTTTATATTTATAATGTGCAGAAATATTTGCATTTTGGACTATAATATTTGTTGTATCACATTGCAGGTACAACCCATAGTTGCCCAAGTTCCTGAGGCATCATTGAAAAGAATGGAATTGTTTTATTCACACACTTGGAGACAGATAACAGCTGAATACGGGTACATTGTTCTCAGTGGTGCAACTGATGATGTGATACTTGATGAATGTTATATAGAGTGAGTTAATGATTGGAATTTTAATAGTTAAATACATGTGAATATGGAAAAAGAAACACATTTTTGTATTTAATATAGCCTACTGTACTGAGTCAAGTTAATACTGTTTCAACTTGAAAGATATTCTGTTAGGAAAGAAAAACTGATGCTGGTGAAAAAATGTATGAACCAAATAGGGGACATGGTAAATGGGGATTAGTAGATTAGTTCTGAATGAAAAGTTTCAGGAATTTCTTGCTATATTAAGAATTAATAATTTTATGTACATAGTAGGTTCTTAACGGTGATTGGGAATAACACTGATCAAGCTATTAATGCGAACTATGCTCGAGCATGGCTTTTAGAACAGTGATGAAGATATTTGAATCTATATATGTAATTTATTCTGTGTGAATTACTTTTATTTACAACATTTGAATATAACAATACAGTAATGAATCACTGATGATAAAGTTACATCCAACTGATTCAGTGGCTGTAAGAATCTACTGAGTCAAGGTATTCTAAAACATGTAGGATTAACAGAATTATAATAGAAATTGTACTATAGTTACAAAGGTGATAATATGATAATCCAGGTCCTGTATGTAATAAAATATGCCCAAGAAATAATAATAATAATAGCTGACTACAAATAATTGAATCGTTACAATTAAATCTTACTTAGCAATGGTACAAACATTTTACACTTCATGTATTAGACTATTAAATTGTTCGAGATCTGGCAGTGTATGTCTCCATCAATTTTGGTGGCATTTTGTTTCACTGACGAGTATTTTTTTCTCCAAGATTGAGTATCAACCAACATTGGTTCTGTACCTTGGTAGGCGTACATTTAAAACGTAACTATGTGATTATTTGCAATGTGCGAAGAGATTGTCCTCTAATTAGGTACTTTGCATTATCTAAATCAATGCCAAAAGCATTGTTGGGTGGACAACAGACCGGTGAAAAATGTACAGGGTATACAAGCTATTTTTTTCAATTTTGTTTCAATCAATTGTCCTATTTGGTAGGAGGTAAATCATCATATTACTGTAATCGTATGAGGGTTTTCAAAATTTCAATCATGTTTTTCTAAAGGTTTGTTTTTGGTTTATCCTCCATATCTACATCAATCCTAATGAAATATGAGTTCAAAATTTCAAATAGGCTAGCGAGCACACACAAAATTCAGCAACATCAATAATTGATGTTGCTGAATTTTGTGTGTGCTTGCTAGCCTATTTGAACTGAATGATTCAGTTAATTATTATTAATTTTGTAATAACCACAACTGTGTATGGTATGCTGCAGTGGTAATGGTCCTAATTAGATTCTTTCATATAAAACACTCAATTTATATGAAAAAGTGGACATCTGAAGAAAATATCACATTTTATTGAAATTTGGCATAGAAGTCGAAGAGTCTATTATCAATATGTAGATATATTTGTCGGAAAAAAAATATATTGTCATTTTAAGTGTTGGCTACACATGGTACTCACCCTGCCCACTAGGCTTTCTGCCGAGCCTATCACCTCCGGGAATTTGGGTCTATGGTCTGCTGGACTTCCAGGCAACGAATGAGATAACCGATCAGTCCCCAGACTGCCATTTGTTTCGCCTGAATTCCACGTCACTAACACAAATATGCAAATCAATGTTCATTTCAACCTTTCAAGTGTGTCAACACATGATTCAGTTAGTATATGATATTAGTCCATTATTCTAATAAGAGAATTAAAAGTATGGCACAAATAATTTGAATTGAAGTAATAATGATCAAAATTAATCGAAACCCTGTACATAAGAAATAAAAATTGACTTACAATAATTTCTAATTTAAAGTGAAAATTAAAATGGTAATTGATTGCAGCAAAAAAGCTAGTCAGAGAACTAGAGTAGTATACAACTTTATAAATGCAATAATTATATGAAATTAATAAAAACTCATGCAGTTTATATTATTTCAACCAATCAATAATTAATTAAGCAAGCAATTTGGCAGGTGTTTAATAAAGCTGACCTCTTCCATGGAAAGAAGCCCTGTGTGCAAGGGAAGAACGCCTATTAGCATTTCGTTGACGTTCTATGTCTTCCGACAGGTCAACGTCAGGTATGAACCCGGCAACGGCAACTGCCATGGCTTGAGCTTGAGCTAGTTTCAAGCCGCCAGCTATTCGAGAGAAACTGGGTGATGCGTCACGTCCTATGCAGCCAAGACGAAATGAACCACCACCTATTGATCTAGGTACCCGTCGGGGTGGGGGTGTTGGTGGTGTCAGCTCTGTACTGTATTCATCTTGCAGGCTGCATGAGTAATGCCCCAAACAAAACGTGTTAGTTTGGCTAAAGAGTGGATTAAGAGTTAATAAGAGTGATAAATGGTGGTGAGAAACAGCCAGGCACTAGTTCCTATAGGGCATGGATGACAATTGATTATACAATGCACTGTGAAGGTTTCAATTGTGAAGAGTTTTGAAGCCTTTTTGGTGAAATGATGCAGAAAAAAATTAGTTTCAGAGGATATTTATTCCATCATAGAAGAATAAATGTAATATCAGCTATAAATTTTTTTTTTATAGAAAAATTATTATATCTATATTTTCATTTATTTTGACACTATCTTATCTTATTTTGGGTGGTTTTACCATTAACGTAGTTATTATAAAGTCAATGGTTTTACCGATTTATTTTGTATTGGTTCACCTTCGATGTATGTACATACGCAGCATTAAAGAAGTTAATTCCATAATGATTTTTACATCTACTAATCACACATATAAATCTAGTTTCTTATTGACGTTCAGGTTTCGAACTTAACTCTTTGCAAACTAGCATGGGTTGAATTTAAGTAATCGGCCGCCCTTCTTAAATTTAGGCGGCACCACTTATTGGTTATATGGTTTTTGAAGGGTACAGGAGAAAAACGATCAAAGACAATTTCTTCACTTTTGAGTTAGAGGTGCCATCTGGTAGCATTCTGCTTGATCTACCCAACTACACAATCAAATCATGACATTCTGATCATTGTCAGTGCACTTGAAATATCATGTTCAATAGAAGAACGATCAACGTCAGTGAGAAACTTGGGAAGAATGATCAGAATCCGTACATATTGATAGATGCGCCATGCAGTGCAGTGTTGTTGTGTCATAATCAGGGTTATGCTTTTGATGTAAGTGATTGAAATCGATGAATGTAAACTGACTTCATTATCCGATTTATTTTTCTCAAACTCGGACGAAATTCTCAGTAGTTTTAAGTTTTAACTACTTATTGCATTTACTAATTGATTTTATTTTTGTTCTCAAATAACAATAGCTTTCAAGACCTAGTAAATAGTACTAACTGTGTTATTAATCTTTCGAAATAAACACTGTTTTTACTTTGTACTTTGTAGTTTGTATAGGCCTAGTAGCAAATTGACATTGATTGTTTTTCCCCTGTAATGAGATGACATTGATCGTTTTGACATTTGACAGTATACTGTTAGCGCTGTAATTTTTGGGGTGCCTTAGGTTGGCATGTATGTCGAAGGAGACACACCCCCTCTGAATTTCGACGATAAAGTAAAACGCGTCTGTGTGACATCGTGATGTAACATTATTATTTTTTTAATTAAATAAACGTTGATTGTGTATCAATAGTGAAGTTTTCTTTTAGTTAAGATCAAGAACTATATCTTTAACAATACCATCGATTGCTAATAATCGTTGAAATTGTTACAGAATTTTTAAAAATTCATCTATTAACAACAAAATAATTTGCTCGTTTAATGAAAACTTGTATTTTAATTTTTATGTACTTGCTAAACACTGACATCTCAAGTTATGGTAAAGATATAAACTACAAACAAATCTATAGCATTGTAAATATGATTCTTTGTTTTCCACGAAACCAGCTTTTCTGACATTGATTGTTTTCATTTGCATTGCTTGTCAATCCATGTACAGCTTGAATCAAATATGAAAGTCCTTCTATCTGGCTAAACCACTCACCCGTCCCTTGTGATATTGCATAGGATTCAACAGGTATCATACCAACAGAAAATGGACTTTTACTTTTGGTTCAATCTCCACAATGCTACAAATACAAGGCAAAGTGTACATAATAAGTAATACCTGGTCATGGATAAAGTTTTACATGGGACTAATGTATTTCATCTTCAAATATGATACTGTACAAGTTAAAAGATGCATGCACGTGTGTTGAGAGATGATATTGAATTATACGGTGCAGAATATGCGACGCTTTGCATTTTGCTAACCTTCGAGAAAATACCCAGTAGTTATGAGACCTAGTACTTACTGCACAACAGAAAAGTTGCAAGATGTTAGTCTTGACACGATGTAATTCAAGTAATAAGAGTAATTTGTAGTTTCAAGAAATAATTTTTTTTGTAGTAAAATAGTGCTGTATTCACAACACTACAAGAGCAAAACAAATGCCAGAAGTAGGCGGTGCTGAGTCTATATGAATAAAAATGTTCACATAAGGCAAAGTTGTCAAGTACAAAAAGACGTAGGGAAAATTATATTTTCGTTTGTTAATTGAACTATGACTTACGAGTTATGATGGCAATGGGGAAAACTATTGTTCAAATGATGAATATTAGCATTGTGCATTAGTAGAACGAGTACCAGTGCTCGGTATTTATTGTTCAGTGGTTATTTGGAATAACATAATAATTGTAAATTTGTAATGTATTAATTATAAAAGTGTGGGACTAATTCAAGAATGTTTTCAGAATAAAAATAACAAATATAAACTTGAGTCAATTGCTCAACAGCTTTGTGGAACATATTTGGACAGGTCAGGCATTTAATTGACCTCATTTTGTACAAATGCTCGAGGAATACTTGGGAAAATGTTGGTTGGCTAATATAAATATACGTTCTGGAATGCAAAGCAGTAATTAACCTAGTTAATCTAAAATGAATGTTGTGTTAGTAAAAATGTAAACAAAGCCATTCGATCAGCAAATCCCACTCTATATCATGTCACTTGCCCTCTAGGTGAACACCCCTTTACCCCTTACCGTAGTGATTTGGGTGTAGAAACTGCCCACCACCAACCTTGCTGAAAGTTTCATAAGATACATTGATAACTTATATTCTGAATTATTAGGCCTAGTGTTACATTTATTCAGTTATAGTTGAGAAGAACAAGGAGGCTTGTAAAACAAATATACAACAAATCGCCAATTTCAATCAGTTAATAAGCTAGCGCATACAAAATACAGTTGAATCACTTGGAGATTAATTTGATTATTGTATCTGCTTCTTATAAAATAACAAGTATTGTTTTCATGTCATATGTGCATGTATACATTATGATGAATAAATAATTGAGAGCCATTGCGCATTGTTGATAATATTACGTTTTGCATGCCTGGTGAAAAATTGTTCAAAGATTCTCTTTAGGTAAGAACTACGATAAGGTTTCATTTTTGTACGGCAGTTTTCGTTGCCAATCGTAAAACTTGCAGATTTTGATGAACTATGCCAGGAGACTCCGAACCCCCCCCAAAAAACTGATTGTAATGTCTTCTGGCATAACGTTGCCGGTTGCATTTTAAAATGCATAAGAACTCTTTCTGAAGATACGAATATCTGAATATAAGTCAATGATTCTGACCTGGAGAGAATCATCTCATAATTCTGATACAGCATTCTACAATTAATATGCAAAATAGAGACGATCGTACTGCAGCTTACGTAATCAAAACATAAAACAATGTAGTAACTTACTCAATCACATGATACGGTCCGTACGACCTCTCTGGGTCTCCATTGGAAACTTGCAGTGGACGAAGGGGTATAGCTTCTTCTTCCTTTGAACCCCCAATGTCTTGCATTGACACAGTACTGGAAGATAGAATGGAAAATCTAGTAGATTACACCTGAACAATTTGTATTCTGGTAATGCCAAATGAAAAATAACATACAATATTTTTAAGCACAATTTTGGAGCCAAAAGACGTACATGTCGACGAGTTGTAAAACCCAAACATTCATTAATAATTATATGTAAACCTATATTTATGCAATGTACAGATCCAGAAAGGTGCAGTTAAACTAAACTAGCTATAGGATAATAAGTATATGTATATCATAGCGTAGTTAGTACTGTACTTAGTAAGTATTTCTATATTTTTAAAGCATATTTATCAATCAAAATTAGGGTTGCCAGTTGATATTTAATAGACTGTACCAAAATAGTTTGATGTTCATAAATTTTAAACAATCGTAAGTGTGACTAGTATCGATATAATCGATACATCGATGTATATTTTCAATTTGAAAAACTACCCAATAAAAGAATGTAGCGGGAACATTTTTTTACACAATTGGTCAACACTTGCGGTATTGAAAAATTGAGAATGCTCAGGCCTACAAGTCATTAATTTTGTACTTACCATTCATTCTCTTTCTGCAAGTTACTTTTGTGAGTGGTTTCTATTTTCGAAATAATGGAAGAAAACACTGGCATATTTGAATTTCACTTATTCAGTTTGATTATGGTATCATATCTGAAATGATCGACAGTTTTCTGTTTATTGACTATCAATATGATGTCTGTATCAACATGTATGTAAATAGTTTCTTTGCTAATTTAAACGAATTACTACTACAGGCTGTACTACTACTACTAACTACTACTACTAATGATTATTGACTATAAAAATTGTATCAAAAAGCACCGCTGGATAAATTCCATGATTTTAATGCCTGAACATTTTCCATTGAATATTAGGGTTGCCAATTGATATCGAATATTCCGATTGATTTTCAATATCAAGATTTCTATCGAAATTGACATCAATTTATCTGATTTTCGATTATTTTGACATCAACAAATTATATTAGCATTCAATATCCAATAAATAAACAGCGCGGGCTGTCAGTCGTGTGTCAGATTGGCCATATCGTCGACTTGAAAGAACAAGCAGCAAAGCAAACAAACCAGCCTGTCAACAATTTTCATCTATGATATAATGTCTGTCTCTGTCTATGTCTCAACAATATATTCGCATCATCATTCAATACATAAACCCTGCACGGACCTCATGAACTCACATGCACTTGACTATCATTATTTACTCCTGCCGACTGCCGTAATTATTTCAGGAATATATAATCGATGAAGGGGAAACTTTCAACTACTGAGACAATTGTGGTCAAGTGGCTAGCACACTGAACCATCATTCAGGAGACTGGGGTTTGATTCCCGACATTGTCAATCATCCTGACAGGGTTTTTCGTAGTTTCTCTCTGTCATCAGGTTAATACTGGGATGGCTCTTCAACAAAAGGCCACGACTATCCAAAAAACGCCCTACCTTTCATCTCGTCATTTCATTCATCATTCACCAACGTCAACAGATCTTAGTCACTCATCAGTACGGTGTGTCATTAAACTAGGGTTGCCGTTCGATTTTCGACTATAGATTTTCGATTCGATTTTGATATGTACTTTTCGATTTTCGATTCGATCGATATCGAAAAGTTTTCGAAGATCGAAAGCTTACAACAGTATAAGAGTAGCGCGAGGCATAACAAGTAATGCTCGCTTCCATTGACGCCCATCGTTTCGAGATTTTCGAATGGTTGGTTGTCTCGAGTTAATACTTGTTCTGCTGCACGTGCGTCTAGTCCTTATCTAGTCGTTTTGGCGTGAAGTGTGGTTTTGACTTTCGACAAGTGTGAAGTGATTGATTGACTCCCGAAGTGTATTATTGCTTTTTGAAATATCTATTATGACATATGAGATGAGATTATACATGCGGGGCGGAGGAGTTTGGTTTGGAAAAAGTCGAAAAACTATGCGCGTAGATGATAAGAACGTAATCTTAGATGAAAATAGTGTTTCCAGTCCAAGAGAAATCCAAGAGAAAGAAGAAAACTAAAATATTAAAAATTGTCTGGAATATAAGCCGAGGGTTTTTCTCGAAATTTCAAGCCTAAAATTCACCCTAAGCTTATATTGAATCTTGGCCTATAATCGGTAAGAAATACGTGTTTTGCTCATTTTGATTGGGCGTACTGGACCCGCACACTCATGACAATGAACTCAACTTGAAATTGCGAGATATTCCACTGAAAACACGTTTAATAAATGTTTTATCATGAAGAAGCATGATTTTTCCATTTTGATCATTTTTACTTGACCCGCAATTCCTACTGCGCAACAATCTTCTGCTGTGTGTGGTCCGTCATTGTCTGATCTTTACGAGCAACGAGACAAGACAAGACTAGCGTGAGAAAACACTCGGGACGGCCGAGCGCCAATGGAATCGCAATACGAAATTGACTGAATTCTACTCCGGACGTGTTTATTTACGTCATTATTTGTTAGTCGATTCAATGACTCTGAGGAGAGAACCTAGTTGTGTGTATGGTAGCATTATACTTCTATATAGCACGTGCGGGGTATATAAACATGGTATTTTGTTACCTAGCACGTTTTATTTTTATTCGATTTCGATTCGATTTCGATTCATCAATTCGATCGATTTTTGATAAAAATGCAATTGATTTCGATTCAATTCGATCGATTTTCGATATTGTACACTTCGATTTCGATCATGATTTTTTTATTGAACGGCAACCCTACATTAAACCCAATATGAATGAAAATACAAAAAAAAAATACAAACTGAAACAATAAATATTTAATAAAAACAATACGTTCATAATGTGTTCAATACAACACAAACATCTTTCTCAAGAAGTATATTTAGGGAAGGTTGAGGACTTGTGACTAATCTTGAGTTGAAGTGATACGCTAACAAAAACAGTCGACCATTTAGTATGGTTCTCGATCCTCAGTCGTTTGTTGACGCTTGGGTGTGAGTGTCCATTCAAAAGCGGGTGATCATCACTATGCCTCAAATTGATTAAAGACGATTAAAAAAAACATGATTCAGACCTAAAAACTTTTTGATAATTTCGATCGATATTCAAGTTTGACATCACCACTTTGATTTGATATCGAATGGAATTAATAATATTTCAATATTTATTCATTTATATTGGGATAACGACGCACTCTACTGATGACTACGATCTATTGGCGTCGGTGAATGATATATATGAGATGGTGGGATGATGAGATGAGAGGTTATTTTATTAGGTGTTCTTAGATAGTAGGGAGGAGTTAGTCGTGGCCTGTTGATAAGGAACCATCCCACTATTGACCTGAATGACAGAGGGATACCACGAAAAACCCCTGTCAAGATGGTCGACCATGGCGGGAATCGAACCCCGGTCTCCTGAGTGACGGTTCAGTGTATCAACCATCAACCACTCGTCTCAGTTATTTCGATATTTTTGATCGATTTTTGATTTGGTACATTTTGGTATCATTCACATGCTCTTGATCGATAGGCAAATCCTATTGAATAATCAACATTTTTACCATTTTTTCATATTTTATTTTTCCATTTTCAATTTTTGTGTATAATTTTCAATGGTTATCAATGACAATGACAGTAGAATGTCAGTATTGACATTTCGTCACTCTTCGTAATCTTTTCAAAGGGAAAAATGTTCGGCAACTCCCCTATTCTTGAAAATAACATCTACACCATTGTCATTTCACCACGTTACGAATTTTGTTTTCAAGGTATTCATAATTTTATTTTGGTATCTTTCTCCACTTTGTATCTTGCTCTTACCTCGCAATCTGTGGTATTAGGGCCCCTCTCGTCATACTAGTGATGTGGTTCATGCCTTCGGTTACTGCTCTTTGAATTGAGTTGTAAGGCAAATAGTCTATCGAGTTTGTTGGCGATACCTGAAACAGAATCATTCAAATCAACGTCAAATAAAGAAAATGAGTCAATGATGTGGACGCCACGGTAAGATTAGTACTGTTAGGGAAGCCTCTTACCTGTTGAGTGAACTTACGTTTGAATGTTTCAAGGTGATATCTACACCTAGAAATTCATTTTTGCAATTTTGTACTCTGACTCTTAAAATTTTGTGACTGTGTTTCTTGTCAAAAAGTATAGATAATTGAAGAGAAAACTGACTGAAGAAAGAATAATGAAAACAACACCAATTGCTGGGAATGTTCAACCATGATGGAAAGCATGTTCACTTGAAACACGATATTGAAGTGCTGGTCTTTCTGATGTACCTATTTCTTCAGAAGACAAGAAGGATACAGTCGGTGTTTTGGACTCAAATCAATATTCTTAAAAAATAGTTTCTATTATTCAATATTTAATTAATTTCTTTTTTAGTTGCAGATAATAAAATGATTATTTGGAAAATCATAAAAAAATGCTCTATTGAACCAATATCAATCACTGTAGTCCAAAACATATACAATGTATCGGCTTTTTCAATAGAAAGCCGTCATCTTGATAGCTGACTTGAAAATAGAGTCATCATGGTTTAAACATTCAACAACGTAGGAAGAACAAGTTTTGAAATAAATGCGGTAAATGCGGTAACTTAAACCAGTGAAAAGTAGCAAAGTTGAGATAAGTTGAAATGATCATAAAAATAACCATTAAAGATATATAATCAAGCTGAATGAAAGACAATAAATTACTATAGCCTACAGGAACGAGTAAATTGAAAACATAAAAAAAAAAGAAGAAATATAAGAGTCGGTCATCTCAAAGGGTAGATTCCACCACCTGGAATGTATTTTGAAAAACTGAATCAGTTAAATATGAATGTGGGAGAAATTAAGATGACAACCCAACTTTTGAAGCTGTTACGCAAATTTTGTTGGGATATCAGATATAGGCCTACCTATCAAGAGGGGAGGAGAAAAGAAAGTAGCCTTGGCAAGCTCGGAATACTGGCTCACATAGAGTCGATTTGCCAATCTATTGCATGGCAGGTCATCAGCCCTCTCTTGTGACTTGAACACTGATCATTTTGGGGTTAGGCTTCAGAAGTTCAAGCAAAACAGTTGTTTGTGAAGATATCTTGGAAATTATTTCCTATGATAATAACGGAATTTGATTACGACCATGTTCAATATAGCTGTGCGATTCTCTAGCAGAATGATGTAAGTGCCACAAACTATTTTCCTGAGTCTCAAACGTGACTGTTAAAACACCCGAGTTGAATACCGTTTCAATATATTTTAATTAAAAAAGATATTGATCCGTTAACAAGGAAAATGTGAAAATTGAAAATCAGATATAAATGACTTTAGTGAAAGCGTACTGTTGAAGAAATAATAACATGAATTGAATATCATACTCTGAACCTTTCAGCTTCTCACATTGTTTATAATCCGAGGTTTGATCATCTGTTCAATTAAATTAGCTCAAACGAAGACCAAAACAAATGATTTGATATTGATGATGAATGATTACAATCCTTGTAAACATTACAGAAACTGTGAGTTCATTTACTTTCAAAGGGAAATCAAGTTGGGATTATTTCTATTTCAACTTGTTTGTCTAGATAATAATGGACTTTTATCAAGTCTCCTTTTATGAATTATCACGAGAGAAATACTTATTATGCTCATGCGTTTTCAACCTAAATTCTACATTACATACAGACACACACATTACATACATTCTTTTTAATAAAATAAATTTTACAAATGATTATACGAACTTTATTTCAAGGAGAACGGTAATTAAAACTGAAAATAAAGGCCTGAAACATTTGAAAAGAGTTCATAGGATAAGGGTCATTTTTCAAACTGATAAAAAAGCGATCAAATGTGGTATATTCTACTGTATATACCTGTTTGGTGACACGCATACAGTGCAATTAAATGATTCTGATCTGAGCTAATAAAAAACAAATACAACATAAGAAATCGTGAATCTTCAGTATAAGAATAGTATAAGTGTGATCTTAGTGAATTGTGTTTTTTTGTTAGTGCTTATTATTATACTTCCTACACAAGGCACTTTTTATTTTTTATATTCGTTTTGAAAGGAAAATAGAAGTACCCTAGTATGAAAGAGTTGAAACATTTACACAATATTCAGAATTGTTTTCGTTTGCTTAACGACCCCACCAACAGCTAGGCTATAGGGGGGTAATATGCAGAATCAATTCATTCACACGAGTATAGCTTCATCCAAATGCATGATTCAAGCTACAAAAAGCCTTCCTCTATAATCTATTTGTCACCTCTCGCATGTTGAACAGAATTATGCGACAGTGACAGAAGATTCAAAGATTCAGGTAAATTGTCTATAGGGTAAAGTGTGTAAATTGATACAAGATATGTAGCACAGACAATAAATTTGGCTACCGGCACTTCAAGACACTCCACTCTAATGACAGAACGATACCAAATTTTCCCTGCACACCTCCAGTTCCCACGCCTCTATGTTGGCAAATAGAGCCACACCTGGCTACTGTCGCTATGGGCTGACCGATAGTACAAACCAGCATGCTTTTAGCAGTTAGGTTAAGCAGTTACGTGCCAGACTTCATGGTGAGAGGATAGAAGAGTGCAGAGGGGAAATAGTGAGATAAAGAGCAGGAATCAGTTTTATTTTAGCACTGCACAACTTGTCTTGAAGTACGTATATTGTTTATGTATGTAGTAAAAGTCAAAGGGGCATGATGCAAACAGGAGCAGGAAGCTAAAAGACATAGATCACTAAGAGGTCAATAAAATGAATGGAGATATACCGGTGAGGTAAATGATAATCGTCCTCAGACAGATGGCCTACATCTAAGCACTTCAAGGAGTAAGATCTATGCAATGCATTCATGAACTTATAGATGCAAATGACTCAATCTATACGATTTCCCTACAGAGACAAAAGATAAGAGAAAAGAAAGTAATAAAATGAGTAATTGACGTGAAGTATGCCCAGTCAACCAAGTCTACCATGCTGACATACAAACTGGCTACCTTTCTAAAGTTTCGTACTGGGACATCCAAGTGATTCATCTGCGGAAGAAGAAAGTCGAGGAATATTCACATCTAAGCCTACCTTTCTCGTGTGATTTGTCACAAACTGGCAAAGTGTGGGGTTTACAATCAATACAGAGAGGTACATTTATTGGTAAGATGAGGGGTATAAGTGAGAAAATATGTAGCGTTAAAGTCTTTCATGTGTACATCTGATGCAAAATATTGTTGCTAATTGTGTATGGTTTCATACTTGTTGAAATTATAACAGTCAAATGCAATGTTACAGTTGATACAAATTAATTTGCAAGACGTATTTAGTTCTCAAAGTGAAATGAGCATATCCTGACAATTGAAGGTGATAATTAGTTTTTGTTTTCATAACATCAGTCTTGTCAAGAAATCTTATAAAGTAGAAGATAAAAACAGTGAAATTATAAATGGTTCAATAAAATATGTAATTTTTGGTACTTGAGATAGTAACTTGGCATCATTTTAATAAAAATAAGTCATCCAAATGACCTAGACAAAGATCTAGGTCTAATTATCTTGCATTTTATTTCCTATTTTTGTTTTAACCCAGATGCTTCCACTATCCCACCTGTAGGACACCTGGAAATACCTTTTTTCCCAATGGTGCATAACACCTATTTTTCCTACTCAGGACCATGAATTACAAAAATTAGGTTTTTGAATATATTGTAATGCTTTCAAAATAATATTTTCACGAATATATTATTAGATCATTTGGCTACTAGATATAATGTTGCCACAAAAAATAGGGTCAGGTCACTTTTTACACAAAAAATATCCTTTGCAAATTTGGTGTCCTCATAGTAGGACAGTGGAATTACAAGGTATACACCCATAACACATATACTTCCCATCTTGTGGACCACTTAGCCTGCTTGAGATTCTCAACGTGCTGGAGAAGGACGGTGAAGTATGCGTGAAGGAACAACGGTAACAATATTTCTGCCGACAAATGCTTGTAACGACTTGATTGTTGAAGATTCAACATGTCGATGTCGAAAGAACAGGATCTCAAAGTGTCCTCTGACTGAATCAAGACTTCAAGAACGGCAAACGAGTTGCAAGAAATGCTATTCGAAGTATGAGAAGGTTGTGAGAAGTGTGACATCACTTTACATGTTGAATGTTTCAAAATGTACCGTAGGCCTACTATGTAAGTTTAAAAAAATGTGTATGAAGAAAGAGAAGTTCCCTATCAGAGAAGAATGCGTATCAATATAGTAGGCCTACCTATTCACAAAATGTTCCTACAACTTCCCCATGGACTATTCGTAAGACACTCAACATTGACGAAACTAAAGTAAAAAAAATATCAATTTTTTACTCACTCATATAAATGTATGTAAGCAAACTAGAGTAGAATTTGCATTTTTTTTTCATCATGGGAACATCTGGGAAAACTACACACAAAAGGTTATGAAAAATCTCATTAGATTATCCACAGTTATCAGCAGTGCGAGACTTACTTTTATTTGCGTTGAATTCAGTTTGAGTGATCGCGCACGATGACCCCGTCGCATTGATGACCACACTGACCCAAAAAGCGAATGATTACGCTGAAAACAGAATTAAGATTACATTGCTGACAACAGATTCATGAGCCACTTCCTATCTTATCTTATTGTGTATTTTTTTAATGGTTTTCTAATAATAATTATAATAATAATGATTAAGATCTATTGGCGTCGGCAAGTGATTAATAAGATGACAAAGGAAAGATGAAAAAAATTGTCAGTTCATCAGGTGTTTTGGAAACTCAATGATAGTGGGGAAGAAGCGGTCGTGGTCTGTTATCAAGTAGCCTTTCCAGCATTCACCCAACGACTGAGAAAAACGATGAAAAATCTCAGTCAGGATGGACCCCAGGCTCAGGAAAAGAACCCGGTTTTGAAAGGAATCACTGTTCAGCGCTCTATAGTTACTGATCTACTCATCTCTATTTATTTACAGAGTAGTTATGAGATTAAGGCTGTACAAAGTATCATATATCAGTTACAATGAACTAATAGTTCTCGAATCATTCTCATTTAATGAAATCTAATAAACATACCCTGTGCATTGGTTCTGGATTATCATCCAAAAGTTCTTCTAGGTTGCCGGAGATTGCACGCTTGAGTTCCGGGCCAGCATCGTGTAGCGTGCGCAGTCCAGCCTAGCAGGGAAAATTATTGGTAATATAATAGCGAGTGATTAGATGTTTCAATTACTGTTCTTTCAAAAGATAAGGATTTTCAATTATCAGTCAGTCAAACTTTCTTACCTGTAATGTAACTGTATTATGTGATTCTTTATCCCCGTCTTTTCTCTCTTCTTCCTTTCTCTTCTTGAAGCGACGGAAATAATCTTGAATTAGGAAAGTTGCATAAAACTTGCCTACTGTGACCTCATCGTCCACTGCAATTAAAATCCAGATCAGTTTTGTTCAGCGCTATTTACTAAATAACCAGTTCACTATTATTTTCACATTAAAAAATGATTACATCAATATTGTGCAATTATTTGTTCTCATCTTAGGTAAGCCTATAATCAACAGGAAGGAAAAATTAAGAACGAGGAATTAGGAAACAAACATACCGATAGGCCCTACAGTAGAACCTCTTTAATAAGTTTCTCTTCAGCACATGTACTATGTTTGTAAGATTTATTTCTGATCTCATCCATTATGCTTCCTTGCCCTAAATAGTTTCTTGAGCAAGTTTTTCACTTTCATTAGTGTTTTATCTGTTTCCCTGAAAAACGTAGGCCTACTGAAGAGGCCTATATACCGGTACGGTGATTAATTAAATATTGGAAAAAGAACTCTTAATCTATTCATTTTTTATAGTGGGTTTAACAATGCACTGTACTGATGACTGAGATCTATTGGCATCAGTGAATGCTATATGAGATGGTGGAATGATGGGATGAAAGATATTTCATTAGGAAGGAGTTGGCCGTGGCCTGTTCCATCTCAGTTTCTATTTAGTCTATTATTGATATTTTCCGCTCACCTCCGGGTGGTGGTACGACTTGATCTAAAAGCTTCGGACTTGTTCGCTTCCAAATCTTTTTGATGACTGCTCTCAATTCTCCGTTGGCGTCATCGATATTGCCTTCTGTTTTTATTCGCAATGACGTACGAACAACCGCAAACAAAGTTGCGTTAAACAGAACTGTACCGTCACTGTTTAATGGCATATTCATAGAAACAAGTCTCTGTAAAGAAGACATTGGTATACATTTCTGAGAAAGATTAAAACTTTACACAAGGTGATACAATTCAATCAAGAGCCCATAGAAGTCGATTTAGGGAAATATAAAAACGATTTGTGACTTTGATTGTATATTGAAGTTTTTTCATTATAAAAAGAAATATTAATTCAGTTGGAATCAACTAGGAAAATACTAAGAGTGGATTTCGAGATGAGTGGTGGCAAATTAGTGCAGAACTGATCTCAGTAATGATTGAAGTGAAACTAAAATGTAGTATGAAATATTGACCAATATAGCATCCTTGAATTCAGCGAATATGGTATCTGGGAATGTTTTTGAACAAATTCCTTCTTCAGGTGAGCGTAGGGATGACTCCCATTTCACATACCGAAAATAATCGGGCTTCGTTCCTATTTTTTTTTGTATGTGGCATACAGGTCAGATAAAGTGTTTTTCTCTGGCTTATGGTGTCATACCAAAATAGGTTCAGATTGTGGATTTTTCTTAGCAAAATTGGTTTGATGGTTCATTCAGAGAAAATTGGAAAATTTGAAAATTCCCCTCAAAAAGCATTGAGTAGAATTTAAAATTTTTCAATTTAATCCAACTGAAATGAAATTTTCACTGAATCTTGATATTTTTGTTCTAATTCATGTTTCCATCAATTTGATAAAAATTTGGATCAATCGTTTTTAAGAAAATGATTATTATAAGGAAAAAGTGGGAAAAATGTCAAATATTGAGTTTGAAGTTTGTGAATGATAATCATTGCATATAATAACGAGGGTCATGAGTTTCAAGGAGAGGCTTGATAGTTTCAAAATCAAGGTATGAATATAACTTTCGAGTATGTCTCGCTCATCTTACAAGGTATGTACTGCATTATTCAAGTCTATTTTGTTTTAAGATGGGTTATTTTACTTATTTATTGTAGTCACAACATTTCAATCACATTTTTCATCAAAGTAGTTTACCCGATTATACTACAGAACTAACGTTCAAGTTTATCTAATGAACCTTCAATATCATATCAACAGAATCAATCTTTAATTGAGCCTTGAAAATAGATTGTGTATTTTCCGAACAGTCTGAGGTGTGATAGTGCTCGGATTCTGAGCTTGAGTGTACTAATGAAGGCAATAACATTTCAGTATTTTATGCACATTGGGTCTTGTCGTTTCAGTGTCAAATATGGTCTATAAATGTGGCTTATGTGTTACGTTGGTTGTTACCCTCATGAAGTTTGGCCATTTCATAATCAATCTTTTACAGTGAATCTAAAAATTAGCATTCAAATAGAAGAAAAGTTTATCAATTTGAATTCATAAAAATAGTGCAATTCAATACTGGCGCAATTATTAGCATCAATTGGTTATGCAAAATAATCTAGTTGATCTATCCAAATATCTGATTTATTTCTCATTTGTTGAGAGATTATTCTGTCGGTTCAAGGTTATAGATTCCTGTTTCGCTACAACTAACACTAACAGGAAGCACTCACTTCGTTGGCAAGCAAACCTACCTGCAATTATAATCTGGCATTTCAATTACGAAGTGTTCTTCGCATTAGTACAGGAGCCTTATTCTCGACATTCATAAAATGTGAGTTGTCATTTGTGAAATGAGTTGAGATAGCTTTCTGACTCATTTTCAGTGGAAGTAATGGAAGTTCACCAAAATTTCACTCATTCCACATTTCATATAAATCTCGACAAGAAGGGTCCAGTAGTAGTTACATAACTCATCAACTCATCTCTTATCACACGCTTCTTAACGAGAGGGACTCAAAAAAAAAAAAAATCAATTTCACAGCCCTGTAATCACACTCTTGGTACTCAATATTTTTAGAAAGACACGTGTTTTTTTAGCATGAAAGTAACTATGATTACTGAAAATAAAGTCAGTTTAACCTGATTTTGAAATTGGAAAAATGTTCGTGAGTACACAAGCTTTTGTTTGAGTGAAGAAATTGACTTTTGTTAAGTTCAGTACTATATTTGGAGTGCATACTTTAAAAAATGAGCCAAAATGAATTATTATTGTTGAGACCTATTAATGTTGAAGATCCACTTCAAGATATTAGTAAGTGATAATTACCTTGCAAGCAACACGATGTGGACAAAGTTTTCCAAAGCCCAGTGGCGGTGAAATCTTTCTCAATAGTGTAACAACATCGAGATGTTTTATACGTCCTTTGGCGTCTGGATCGTATTCACTCCACAATCTGATGAATTCGTCAAGATGATGAGGACCAAGAATGGACCAATCTCGAGTTAGATAATCAAAGTTGTCCATGATGACGGCAACAAACAAGTTGATGATCTTGAAGGTCAAACAATCACAACAATAATAATTAGTAAAATATGGCCAACCAGGCAATATTAAAAAAGTTGTGATTGTAATTAAATTACAATACTATCAGTCTGCTATTAAAAACTGCAGAGCAGTTTGCTTAGCAGCTCTGAAGATACAAACAACAATGTACACACTAATCAGATCAACATATACTGACAATGTTTACTAGCCATTAGTGAGAAAACGATTAGTATTGTGAATGTGGGTCTATTAAATGAATTCGGGTAAAAATGCTGCAATCTTCAGGTATATAATAGAAGATAGGGGGAGGAAAATGCGTAGTAATCAAACAATCTTTAATGATTGATATCACTATAATGACTGATTGATAATTAATTATATGATATGATTATTTCTAAAATATAGAATAAGATTGTAAACGAAAATTACGGCAGAGTGATTGCATACAGCAGGAAAGTACAATGCTATAATACTTGATACTTACTAAGAATGAGCATAAGACATAGAACGAGATGAAGTACGGAAATGCCATGTCAGATCCACATGATGGTCCGGTCTCATCTGATAGCGCGTCACATCTTACTTCATACGGTCGGGAGGAACAATCCAGCATAATGTCTTGCCAAGCCTCACCTGAATATCAGAGAGTAAGCAATATGATTCGTGATTACCATCAGGTAGATGGAATAGCGTCAAATGGAAAAACGTCAAACCATTTACATAACATGTTCTTTGCAAAACTTGGGTTTTAAAAGCGATTTGACATTAATCCAGTGGAATAACTGAATATGATGAGTGATGACTATATCAAAAATAACAGAAACTGTATTTATTCTATTGTTTCTAATTCAATTTATTAGAGAAAACAAATCTATTCAATGATGGCTGTTTATCTTGACGATAAAAGACTAAAAAAATCCGGCTTAATAATTGATATATTTTGGTATTATAATAATGTCGGAATATTAATGAGTTATAATATATGACTTGCTAATGATAATAAAAACTCACCATACCATCTGGGTTTTTATCATTATCTTTGGGATAAAAGATAATTTTGTTACCAGGTTTCAATGATAATGGGAATAAAAACATATTTTTTATTTATTGTGATATTTGTAGAAATATTGCTTGCCCCTAGTTCTCGTCACAGGGAAATAGTATATTGTACATACGCACCTGTGGCGGATCGGAATAACACCAACACAGCTTGGGGAAAAGTCTGGAAATTATTGTTTCTGTGTATTGCTGTGGTGGAGTCGAGCGCAATTTTACCAAACATCTGAAATAAAAAATTATATATTTTCTTTCAACTTGAAAAATATATCCTTCAATTACGCGATGACCAATATGCCGTAATAAGAAATGTAACTGCTCCACAGACTAGACTGTTTCCACTCCAGAAGAAGCCGAGAATTATTTTCATAGGAATTGTCACATTCGCAAATTCTTTACCATCTTTTTGAATCAAGTTGAAGTTTGATCGTGTTTATTTTTCTCATGAGGAATAAATATTATTCTCAAATAAAATAATAATAATGACACTAAAAATATTAATTTCAATAAATACTTGTAACCATGAAAGAGGACGAGAAAATGCACAGTAGTGATTGGGGAAGGGGGGGGGGGGTCGTTTGGTACCATCTTCCATCGTGGCTCTAATAATAGCAACAGTAACATTCAGTGAAAAATGACTCCTGCGGGGTTTGAACCTGTGACCTTTGGGTCATAAGTCCAAGGCGCTAACCCTGTCTTCTCTGCGCATGTACTTCCAGTGCCGACCAAGTTAGGTCATCAAAGGTGTTTCCTGACATTATACAGTCCTAGTTTATATTGAGTCAGTTTTCTGCAGTTGATTTTGATGTGCGCACTCATTTATTTGAAATTATATAGGAATACACATTGAATTTTGACAGGGCTAGGGCAGAACGCTTCTGACGATTTCAATCCACTAGGCCGTTTTTGGTGGATGTTATTTGTATGGATATAATTTGAAATTTCGTGTTTCAAATCAAATTGTATTTAAGCTTGATTCTTGTTTCTCAGCAATCGCCGTGATGGAAACCTCTCTGTGCTGAGTGGGCTATACGAATAATAAATTACTAGATGAATACATAATACAATACATTACAGAATACATCACTTTTGATATAATAATTCCCCCGTGTTCTTTCATTCATTTTATGTATTTATTCATAATAGACTGCCTCATTTGATCATTCATATAAGCACATTCATAATATAGATTTGCAATTTTATTAAATGTTTTATATTGCTTGTTATTCTGTGTCTTAGGGCAACTCTATTGTGAGCAGAGACTGAATAAAGTTTTTTATATTATAAGCAAAAGATTGAACTGATCTGCGAGGATTCGGTCAGTTTAGCTTTTATCACAACAGTCATACCGGTCGGAGTATTCAATATCGTACAGCCCTCATAGGTCACTGTACCACAGACTGCTTGCACGTGGTGGTATGAGTCACAGAGAAAACCTCTAGAGAAGAATGGAATTGTGATGATCGGATTACATTACTAATCGTATTGTCTACGGTATTATCAATAAGCCAGTCTGCCTACATCTTATGTCCATCTTATGATTACAGTTTCATTAAATCTCAGGATGTTTTGCTTGTACGCATTAGTAGTAGATTCCGTCCCGTGATAGATTATCAAAACAATGGTTTTGTTGTGCTAATTATTAATATTTAGAACCTTGTTTTGTTTTGTTGTATGTTCGATGACTCACTAGTTTATTACTTATTTATTAATTTTCTTCTGCGTAACTTCTTCTAGGCAACACGCAGACAAGAGTTCCTCTCTCATGCGAGTTTCTTGTTGTGAATTTTAATTTGAGAAGAAACAATTGAAAAATGTATGTATTTATTGTTCAAAAACAGGAATAAAATAATTTAAAAATGAAAAAAAATGAAAATGACTAACCTGCATTCCAATAACTGCGTAAATGAAGAACAGCATGACAATGAGCAGCGCGACGTAAGGCAAGGCCTGAAATGATTTGATGAAAGTCCACAATAACGTTCGAATTCCTTCACCCCTGCTGAGTAGTTTCACCAATCGCATGACGCGGAAAAGACGGAAGAAGTTGATTGATATTATCCCCGATCCTGGCTGAAATTCACAATACAAGATTAATTCGTGGTATTGATTAAATCTTCAATCTCCACATTCTTTTCACCCCAAAATAAGAGATGAAACGAAAAACATTCTTTGCATGTGAACACCTAAATCTCTACCTTTTAGTTTCAATACATGTTTTGTAGATTGATTTTCTAAAATAAATATCAAATACAGGACAGAAAATGAAGTAGGTGAAAGTAAAGTACACACCAATGTGCATTAACTGTCAATATCGAACTTTTCTGACCTTTGCATTATATTTTCACATTGATTCATTTTCCATAAATAAAGCAAATCAACCGGGACGTATTTTATTGATGGAAAACCTATTGACAAAGTAAGCTTCACCGCTGTATAGAAATGTTGTTAATTTATTCAACGAAAGAACGAAGTAATGCTTATTTTATTTGTGTTAAAAGAGACGACACTTTTCGATAACGATTAGTTGTTTTCTGTACATAAGTTAGTAGCGTCTTGACGTGCGTCATGGCATAATCAAAGGTATTGCCGTTTCAGCGACGACTCATACCTTGAATTTCTGAAGTATGTTTTTCAGTAACGTTGTCTTCTTGGCTAATTCGCAAGCCGTCTTGATTTCCATTATCTGGGATTCTGACTTGCAGTTGAACTAATAGTAAAGAACAATTTCCTCTCTTTAAAAAATCAATTCTCACTTTATATGCAGAATCTAGTCTAAGTTTTTTATAACATCAATTCTCAATTGCAGTTATTGACGGGATACAGAGCACAGCATTACGTTAATGACGCAAGACAATGACTTTTTCTATCGGTTCAACTTTTCACTCTCATTTTGATTTGAATTGCACTGTCAATTTAGCATCGACGATTCTATGATATAACATGGTATAAAGCATAGACATGGTGGTCATGGAAAAAAAGTATCAGAAGTTATCAGAAGTAATGAGAAGCATAGAATAGAAACCGTGTATGAGATTGCCCGTAGGTGCTACACATTTTGGTAAAGGTACCATATTTACGAGCATTTGAAATAACGTATACAATATTCTATTGTCCACGAAAGAGGGTCGTCCATCAACTAAATAATTGTAAGAACTTCAGTAATAACATAATCTCGCTGTAACTTGAATGATTTAACTTTTTAACGCTTGTGAAAGGTGAAAGATGCAGTTGCGTTCCTCATCGTACTGAAAAATCTTATAAACCTGAAAATACCTCACCTATCTACCTATCTAACTATGTAACTGAATACCATCATCTGCCAGTGACATATGTGTTGGTAATGTTGGTGAGCAACTTTTTTCTTTCGTGGATACAAGTGTGTGTGTATGTTTGTTTGTGTTTGTATTTTTTAAATACAATTTTATCTCGTAAAATATGCCCTGGTCATTTCCTAACCTTATGCGCAATTAAGCCGAGTTATGGCGTTTCTGAAAATAATAGTACGTACCGAGACAAAAGTTATAGGAATTACAAAGGACCTTCAGTAAATTATGTATTTCTTGCTTCTGTGTCGAGCTCAATGAGATACACCTAGAAAATGTAAAAGTCTGCGCCACACGAACATTCTATTATCGCAGAGAAACGTACGTACATCATTACACAATAACGTTAAAATCATTATACGAAGGTCAGATTTGCAGCTAAAGAAGACAGACAGATAACATACCTTTTAGTACAATACCTTTTGAAGAAGAGGAAGAATAAGAAGAAGACGAGAATAATCTAAATAGTGATGAGAAGTGATAACATAATAACAGTGAAGGCAATGGCAGGCATCAGCAAAAGCTACGTTGTGCATTGAACCAGGCCACTTGGTTAGGTTAACAACGTGCACACACATGGTGCACAGTGATGCAGCAGTCGGTGCTTTATATACAAATATGTCACATCAAAAACTGTATTATTTTAGTAGTATTTAGTTAGGTTTTTCACTTATAAGTAGATTGGAAATGGCTGTTTATGGAATTTATGGAATTGAAGTAAAGACGATAGATAACTCTACCAAGACACTTCATTTTTATGGCAGAACGAAACCGAATTCCCCTTCACACGTCCAGTCTCCTCATCTGTCTGCAGTTTGTGCTGCTTCTTGAAGTGCTTTGCGGTACTAGTGAGATATTACTGGCAAGAATTCCATGTGATTTACACAGAAATATGTCCAATTAGGCAGTTATAAGGACGACCGATAGCAGAACAATTGTGCACGTTGGTTGGGCTTATTAGCGATCTGAAATCACTGGCATATGAGGTGAAAGGGAGTAGAAATAAAGGAATGGAGATGAGTTTTATTTCAATATCGGGTGACATGTCTTGAAGTCTATTTATCGTCTATGGTGATATGTGGAGGATACATTGATGTATATGGAACTGATGAAACTGAAGTTGTCATCATAACTACTCCACACCGGCACCGCTTGCTTGTCCACCCTCATCACACACTTCAAAGGAGGTTGCTGAAGATTGCGCTATTCCATTTTTCTTGTTCCCATCATTCGGAACGTGTGATTTTTGTTGATCTTAACTATTCCGTAAGAGAATACCTTATTTTTTCACTCTTCAGTTCATACGATTACATTCCCCAGCGACACGTCATATAAAAAGTAGTACAGCAGTTGAAATAAGTATGTCCGAAGAAATTTAGCACGTTATTTAAAGTTGGAAAATAACTGACTAATAATGGACTTCATATTAGAATCTGCGGTTAAACAAATTAGTAGGCGAAAATGTACTCAACTAAACATATAACTGAACGTAGTTAGTGTTCGGTTCTTGAAGGTAGTTTTAGTTCACTGAAAGTTCTTTTTAGGCTTTCCTTGATATTAAATAGACGTATATATTCATCTGTCCGAGGAACCTAGCTTATTTGGTGTATTTAATATTGTATGAACGCAAGTATGATCAATTGTGAATGCAAGCTGG
>OZ023327.1:72463669-72471055 GCA_964007535.1 Brachyptera risi | reverse complement strand
CAACATTAAATAAGCTTAGCTGTATTTTTATAATTGAATCAACTCAATTGTGGATGCATGATGTGGCTGTAATTGACCAGATCATCAGAAAAATAGATTTGAAAAAAATCACTATTCCCGTTTTCCACATGATAAATCCTCATATGTCACGATTGTCTTCAATGTATTCGTCGAGGTGGTCGGAGGTTCACGGGTAACCTTTGTTAAACTTGAAGATACCACAACGTCCAAAGTGAACGAGCTGATGATAGTCGAGTTCTAATTGATTGACGATATATTTGGACCAGTACAATGAGCCAATGTGAGTTGATGACGTTAACTAGAATGTTTGATTGTTCAACGTTGACGTACGCTGCAATTGTCATTGACTTTCGTCAATATTCGTCCTCAAAAAGTGTAATATGTAACGATACGCCAGCATTAAACACTATTGCACGTCATCAAATTTTGGCGAATTATTCAGTATACATGGTTGGTCAAAAGATTTGTCGACTTCATGTTATATAATGTGTTATTATATATTTACTCGGTGTTTCAAATCTCTCACACGATTTCTTTCCGTGAGTGAGTAGTCCCGTGTATATTTATTCTATACTACGTTTCACGTAGAAAAACAAAAATTATGAATTAAAATGAGAGCATCATTCAAGTTCCAAACTTCACGATAGAAATAATAATATATTTGAAATCGTATGTAAGTAAGGAAAATTGCATTTTGAATCTGTATACTTCCTCAGTGTTGTTTACTTCATTGTTATGCTTTAGAAAAGATATTGAACAATTGAAACAATTTCAAATCAGTTTGCTCTTTTATTCTATCTGTTTCATTCTAAGGCTGTCTTACATAAAGATATACTGTTATCTTTTTGTACAGTATAATAATTCGAATACGGTCGACGTCGTTGAAATCTTTCATTTGTACGGTACTCATAGTATTGATAGCATTACCATAGATTATAGATAATACTTATAGTGTAAGCCATATACCTGTAGTGTAGTGTATTTAAAGGCTGTTTCCCGTAGCTCATTCGGTTAAAGAACTGCTGTATAGACAATGAAGTCGAGTCGGGTGTGGGTTTGAATCCTGCATAAGGTATTTTCGTTTTGTTAAACGTCATCTCACCTTTCACAACTTTGTCATTTCAATGTCATCAGCTCATTCGTACCCCATATAACCTAGCAGTTGGTGGGCTCATTAAGCACCCTTGAAAAAGCATCTGAGTATGTTTTCCAGTATATACATGACTTGAGTCTGTCTATCGTATATTGTATGACCTTCGAAGTAATATCCGAATGCTGTTTCTAATATTGCTGTAGATCTGTTCAATCTTTAATGCTCCTGTAAGCATTCTGTGCATGCTATCAAGTCAGTGGTATGGCCCATGATAGGCCCGAACAACCACTTTTCTGTTCGGACCATTCCGTTAGAACACGAGCGTTTCCAAGCGAGCGTGACGTCATCTGGGCTCCAGACTTTCGGGCTACCGGTTGATTGTGCACGTCTAATGAAATGCTGGTTAGTGATTTGTTGTAGATTTGATTGGTTAGTGACAGTAAGTTCCAATTTCCAGCGTTTATAGTCACCATCTGACGTCCCTCGGTACGCTCAGAGAGTCCAAAGAATAAACGCCTCCCCTACTCTGATCGAGACAACATATAGTAAGCATTCTGATAGTTTCTTACGTTGCATATTCAGTTATTGTTGGCTTGGTATTGGAAATATTTTGAATTCTCGTATCAGTGTCTTCACAGGAATTGATTTTATCTCTAGGCGCATGCAATATTTCCCATTTTTTCTGCCAAAAATGACGTTTTATCTGATTTTTCATTCGTAATAATTAAATGATGTCTCTTTCATTTGCGTTGTAAGAGAGGTACGCCATGCTCAATTCGATATGATAATTGTGGAGGTTATATTTTTGTAATAATATAAGAATATTTTGTAACCGTGGACGTAACAGCAAATATCACAGGAAAAGAAAGTGATCGTTCACCTGCAATGATGATTGGAGTCTATAGGGATCGAGAGAGGATCTACTGATGGTCCAGTGAGAGTTTATTTCATCCGTAACAGGTTACGAGGTTTCATTAATTTGTTGCTTTTAAAATAGAATTAATCACATCAAATCAAAGAGATGTATGCAAATTCCACTCGTCAAACACCATGCAAGACAAAAAATACGACTATTTATTTTTAAAAAACAAAATACAAAACAATGTAATTTTTGAGTGAACAAGGTTAGTCATGGTCATTCGATGTTAGTCGTTATAAATATAACTGTACCACATACTTCTCCGGTTCAGTGATATCGTCGAAGAAATGAAGGGCTATATACGTTGTTCATGTAACACTTGATGTATAGAATCAAATCCTAAAAGAGTCATCTATAAATATAATACTAAATTAATACTAACAATTGAAGATTTATGAAAAAGTTTACATTAATTGACTGTAAATATAATTATGTCTATGTCACACTACATGTTTGATTTGGAGAATCAATGTCTGCTATCTAGATTTGACTGATACCCCACACCCACACCCAGGGGTCGTATTTGAATTACTTCAGGTTTGGGTGGAGAATGTTCCAATGTGTGGCTGGTTATATTGAGGAGGGAGACATTTGTGATATTATATTTTGTTGTGAGATATAAACTATTTTTATCAATAATAAATTGCACATTACATGCTGATAAAACAGTACATCAAGAACCTGTTTAGTGCTCCATGTTCCAGCAACTCTTCAGATACACTTCATTCAGTCTAGATATCCACCTTCGTTTATGAACATGATTCAATTCGTTCAGTTTTTGAAATAATGTTCCATGTATCTCTTATCGTGTTTGAATTGAAAGGAACTCTAAGTGATTGGGAGAAATGGGGAGAGAGGGGGGTTATATATTTATTGTGACGTAATATTAGAAGTGGAGAATTCCCAAGGTGACAAAGTGTGACAGGGAAATGGGGAGAGGTTGAAGAGTGTCCTAAATTTTGTCGTAATTCAAGTAAGCCTCCCTGGGAGATTTTGGTGTTGCCAAATGAATACCAAGTTATCTAGTGGTAATCGACCCATTTTACTTTAAAATCCATAATTTTAATTTGTTTTGAAAGTTTGAATCTGGTTTTGCCTGACTACTATTGTATTGTTATAGTTACTGTTAGTACACTGCAAGAACACAGCATTCTTAGTATTTGTACTCACGTTCACCTCAGAATATACAATATCTATAAAACTGCCCAGAACAATGATGAAATCGAATACGTTCCACGCGTCACCGAAATAGTTCTGAAAATGAAAAAACATTTCAATCAAAATATAAAACTCGAAAATATTCATTTATATTTTTTTTCTATTTTGGATAATTTGTATATATATTCATTTAAAATCATACATAAACGAATGAATGAATAACTGAATGATGATGAGAAATATAAAGGAATTAAAAAGGAATCGGAACATAAAATACCAATGAATACAAGAAGAAAGAAAAGGAGAACAAAGAAGAAGATAATGAGATAATGGAGATGGTACGAAGATTGGAGATTTTTCTCTTCCCCGTGCAAATGCTTGAATTGTTCACAATCCCTGAAATTATTATCTCAAGATTTATTGTTCGTTGAATGAAACACATATTAATGAATATTCTTTGGGTAATAAGATCGCCCTTGTAGTGCCTCGTCCGAACGATCCTACCTTTCATCCTCAGCCTCAATAGGTATTCAGTCATTTTGAATCAAGTTTCGATGTTGATAATATGATAATACACATATATATATATTCATATATATATATATATATATATATATATATATATATATATATATATATATATATATATATATATATTCATATATATATATATATATATATATATATATATATATATATATATATATATATATATATATTCATATATATATATATATATATATATATTCATATATATATATATATATATATATATATATATATATATATATATATATATATATTCATATATATATATATATATATATATATATATATATATATATATTCATATATATATATATATATATATATATATATATATATATATATATATATATATATATATATATATATATATGTATATATTCATATATATATATATGTATATATATTCATATATATATATATGTATATATATTCATATATATATATATATATATATATATATATATATATATTCATATATATATATATATATATATATATATATATATATATATATATATATTCATATATATATTCATATATATACATATATATATATATATATATATATATATATATATATATATATATATATATATATATACATATATATATATATATTTTCATATATATATATATATATATATATATATATATATATATATATATATATGTATATATTCATATATATATATATATATATATATATATATATATATATATATATATATATATATATATATATATATATATATATATATATGAGGTTTTTGAAACTTATGCTTTCACGACCCGAATTATTTATAAATGGCATTATTTATATGTATATATTCATATATATATATATATATATATATATATATATCTATATATATATATATATATATCTATATATATATATATATATATATATATATATATATATATATATATATATATATATATATATATATATATATATATATATATATATATGAGGTTTTTGAAACTTATGCTTTCACTACCCGAATTATTTATAAATGGCATTATTTTAGGGTTATTTTCGTCGTGTACGTATTGAATTATAATATAGGTTAAATGAAAAACCTTGGATTATCTAACGTTTCAGTTTTAATGTTTAAACCTTTCTCAAAGAATATATAATGAATGTTCACATGATTTCTACAACAATATACCTCGTTGTTATGGTTAAAAAACAAAAACTATCAAAAGAACAAAATTGACTTGCAAGCCACTGCTTCTACTACTCTATGGTCCGTCCATGGTTTCTTGATTGTTAGATCTCCAGATTTTTGATTGGTCTATTATTGCATCTGATTTTTACTTCTCAAATTATAAGGTGACGTCCTGACTGTTTAATTTTGGCTATGATTATGTGCTGTTGTGCTATTGTTCTATGGTTTCAATCGAGCGAACTTGCTCAATTTTTTCAAAATTGGATCTACCAATCAAGAAACCATGGACGGACCATAGAGTAGTAGAAGCAGTGGCTTGCAAGTCAATTTTGTTCTTTTGATAGTTTTTGTTTTTTAACCCTAACAACGAGGTATATTGTTGTAGAAATCATGTAAACATTCATTATATATTCTTTGAGAAAGGTTTAAACATTAAAACTGAAACGTTAAATAATCCAAGGTTTTTCATTTATCTATATTATAATTCAATTCGTACACGACGAAAATAACCCTAAAATTATGCTACTGATAATTGATACTGATATATATATATATATATATATATATATATATATATATATATATATATATATATATATATATATATATATATATATATATATATATATATATATATATATGTCTATATTGAGTTCTATGACGCACTCTAATGATGAATAAAGATCAATTGGCGGGGAAGATGAGGTGAAAGTTCATTTTATTAGTATGTTTTGGGAGTGAGGAGAGAGTGGTCGTGGCCTGTTCTCACGGAACTATACCACTATACACTTTTATTACGAAGGGAAACCACGAAGAATCCTTTCAGATTGGTTGACCATTCCGGGAGTGGAAGATCTAACAGTCTCAGCAAACTTGATAATATAGCTCTCGCATTTACCGATGGAAGTGGTTTGAAATCAGTATGTCGAAGGTTATGTTAATGGAACAAAACTATTCATGTCACATTTATGCGTAGATTTTATGTAGATGTAGGTCTACTCTATCTTCACACATTTTTTTGTTTAAAAATCATAAAAGATGGTGAGCTTATTGTAAACAATAGGCAAAACTTATTTCATGAAGTTGATGGAATGATGGAAAAATGAAATATGGAAAATGATGGAATATAAAATGTTTTGTGAATGAAAAGTGGAGGTGCCGGTTTTCAAATTGAAAAGATAAGCGCAAGGGAGAAACACAGCAAGAAGTGGATGTGATGATGGAATATGGAGTGGTTCGGTAGAGTGATGTGTTGTGGAATGATTATTCACATAAACGATCTTCCAAATTCTGTAACAACAGCAGATTCAGTACTATTCGCTGACGACACAAAAATGCTATTGTTAAATCAAAAACCTAGACCTAGAGACCTAGAGTCAACCACTAACATGAGTAGATCATTGCTAAATAACTGGTTTGGTGCAAATAAATTATTCCTCAATCGAACAAAAACCAAACTTATTCTCTTTGATGCCAACAAATTAAATATGCTCAATTGAAAAAATGACGTCAAATTCTCGGCTTGCAGTAAATGTTTAGGACTCGACATAGACAATGAACTCAGATGGAACGATCACTTGACAATATTGAGCAATAAACTCACAACAGCAGGCCACGCCCTCAGGGATATGGCAAAACTAACTCTCGTAACCATATACTTCGCATATTTCCACTCAGTAATGAGCTATGGAATTGAATTCTGGGGTAACGCCACTAGAAGTGAGAGATTATTTCTTATTCAAAAAACAGTCATGAGGATAATAACAAAACCCAACTGGAGATCCTGGGCTATGCCTGTCAAAAAGGGTCAAAAAGGATCAAATAAAAATAATGCCCAGCTGTGAAAAAAAATTTCAAGACCTTAAAATAATGACATTAGCTTCCACTTACATATACAAAGTCCTTGTCTTTGTGAAAAATAATTTTAATGCTTTTCCTACATTGAATCATCAGCATAATACAAGAAATACAACTTTAATTAATCTGAATAAACATAATCGCACAGTCTACAGCAAAGGTCTCCAATTCACAGGCAGTCAACTACTCAATGCTCTCCCAACAAATATAAAAGACCAACCCATAGACTAATTGTAATCGATTGTCAAAGAGCATCTGATTAGTTCTATTCTATTCAAGAATATACAGACTGGATTCAGTGATTATTAGGATGATAGAAGAGATTGATGTGTATTTACTTTAAACTTATGAATATCAATTGAATATTTGTCCCACTAATACTCATTATTCTTATTGATATATTGTCACATATCATATTGACCCTGTAGCTTGTGAAATCAGGAATTTAAAACGAAGACTGTTCGAATATTTGAAAAATAGGAAAGATTATTTTCAGTCAATTTTATTATCATATTCTTATTATTTCTAGCACCACCATTATTACTTACTATCTATTCTATTATTTCTGCTAACTTACCTAAAGTAGGCCTATATCCATGTTCTTACACACTACTTAT
>OZ023327.1:72401169-72461169 GCA_964007535.1 Brachyptera risi | reverse complement strand
AGTTGTGACTTCAACCTGAATGTTCAAATTATATGTTGTACTTAAATTGAAATTATAAACAAAAACAATGATGTAGGTAGTATATCTAATAATTTGTGTAGTCATTATCGATTAGTGAGATTCGAAGTGAATTATTGGTGATTTAAATAAAGATCTGAAAAGCCTTTGAATAAGATGAACATTTCATAGATGGGTATAAGATGGTGAAATTATTACTAGCGATTGAAAAGAAATAATTAAGAGCATTTCGGAAAGAATATGAACTGTTCTAGAACTGCAATTGACATTGTCCGATTCTGGATCTTAGTCTTGACAACACCAACAACGATCCAGAGTTGCCAACTTTAGTTGATCAGGTAGGGAATGAGTGGAAAACGGACATAGAGAAGGCAGCAGCTTTAAATAGATTCTATGGGGAAGTGTTCAATGCGAATGGAATTATGGGGGAGGAGGAAGCAATAGAGGGGGATGGGGAGGAGGTTCTGCTTACAGAGAGAGAAGTGTGGAATGTATTAAGGAAACTTAAAAGTGGGAAGTCGCCAGGCATAGATGGGGTGCAAAGCGATCTACTGAAATTAGCGGGTAGGGGAGTTGTAGGTTATTTGCTAAGGTTGTTTCAAGCTTCACTCACAGCAGGTAGAGTACCGCAAGTTTGGAAAAAAGCGGAGGTGGTTCCAATTTCAAAGGGAGGGCAAAGGGGTAGGGTAGACAACTACAGGGGAATTAGTTTAACATCGCATGTGTGTAAGATAATGGAAAGGGTGGTTATAAAGAGAGTAGTGGAGAAGGTAGATGAAAGAAGGAGTATTTCAGAAGTGCAGCATGGGTTTAGGAAGGGTTATTCATGTGAGACGCAGTTGTTAGGTTTTGCAGAAGAGTTGGCTGGGGTAGTTGATAGGGGGGGACGTGTTGATGCAGTGTTTTTAGATTTCGAGAAGGCTTTTGATAAGGTAGATCACAATATATTATTAGGGAAGTTAAAAATGTCCGTTGGGAATGCTGGGTTGGTTAATTGGATTGGAAACTTTCTTCAGGATAGAGTGCAAAGAGTTCGGGTGGGTTCAGAGGTTTCAAGTGAGACTAAGGTTACGTCAGGAGTTCCACAGGGTAGTGTGTTGGGTCCCTTATTGTTTGATTTATATATAGATGATCTGACTAGTGTTGTTGATTCGAAAATAAGGTTATTTGCAGATGATTGTGTGTTATATAGGGAAATCATTACAGAGGAGGATGTAGTAGCTCTTCAGGTAGATTTAGCGGCAATTAATCGTTGGGTTCAGTCAAATAAGATGGGGTTGAATACAGGAAAGTGCAAGTTAGTCACATTCGGTAAGAGAAACATAAGGACAGATGTAGTGTATGAGGTAGGAGGGAAGACGCTGGAGTTGGTGGAAAACTACAAGTATTTGGGAGTGGTATTTGATAGGCGTCTAGGGTGGGGGAGTCAGATTGAGAGAATAGTGAAAAAGAGTATAAATGCACTAAACTTTGTAATGAGGCAACTTAGGGGGGCAGGTATGGAGATTAAGGAAAAAGCATATTTCTCGTTAGTGCGTCCCATGGTAGAATATGCTAGTTCAGTTTGGGATCCTTATAGATTAGGTGAGATAAGGGATGTGGAAAGGGTTCAAAGGATTGCTGTGAGAAGGGTTACAGGTAGGGTTAGGAGGTGGAAATGGGATGAGAATGAAAGGGGGGAGAGGGTAAGAATGTTGGAGAGTCCAACTGAGATGATGAGAGACCTGGGGTGGCAGAAATTGGAAATACGGAGGAAGGAGGATCGTTTATGTAATTTCTTCAGGGTAATGGAGGGAGAGGGGGGGTGGGGGGAGCTGCATGAGTTGATAAAAAGAAATAAGTCAGGGTATGGAGGTAGGCGGGGTCATGATAGAGCGGTAGTCATAAAGGGGGCTACATTAGATGTCGGTAAATTCTCTTTCTTAAATAGGACAGGTAGGGACTGGAATGGGCTTAGTAGAAATGTTTTTGAAGGGGATGACATCAGGTTAAAGTTATTCCGTCAGAGGGTTAAGGAGATGGTGGGATAGGGGTACTTAGGGAACTTGCCACCGCGCATTTATGTGCATTTGCAAGAGTTAAATAATAATAATAATAATAATAATAATGTATAAAAATGCTACATTCTTGTTCTTTTTCTGTTTATAATTATAACTCACCTGATTTTTATCGAGCTCACAGTTTTTGTATTCTTGTTCACCTTCATTTTGAAATGTTACAATAACGAAACCTACGAATATGTTGACCATGAAGAAAGCGATGATAATAATGTAAATAATATAGTATGCAGCAACAATTGGTCGGAAATTATGGACTGGTCCCCTGTCTTCCATATTGGAATCGATTGATACATACAAAAGGCTGAAATCCAACAATGTCAAACAGTTACAAATCGCATCTGACAGAAGTTAAGCTCGAGAAAGATTTGGTCAAGTCCCACTTACCCTGGCCACCCTTCAAATGTGGATACAGTGAACAATGTTAGCATGGCTTTTGCTACATCGTCGAAGTGAAATCGATTTCTCATCCACATTCGATCTCTTACTTCAGGCTGATTTAAATCTCCATCATCAAATACTAAAAATGTCCCTCTGGAAATACAGATCAAGTCTTTTGATACATTTTCACATTCATTAGGTACTTTGATCAAGACATGCTGAGAATTATTTAATTTACACACCTGCAATCTTCTTCAGTCATTTTTGAACCATCAGTGCACATTGAGAATTTTCCCTGTAATTATAACCATATATTAACTATGAACTATTGAGTATTTATTTTATTGATACAGAAAACTGAAGTTAATTAATTGTGATTCAATTGATAACAGAAGCCGACGGCCTATCATAAAACAATTGAACAATCTTCCACCACCACTTTAGTTTGTACTTGAACAGTAGATACCACTCATTGTCTACTCTCAATGGTGTTTCAAACTAGAAAATTGCACTGATTATATTCGAGTACATCGTGTATGAAAATACAAGTCGATTATCAATTCTGGTCTCTTTCTACACATTGCTTTCAATTTCATCATGCAACTTCGTACGCCTCACTGTTTTAAACGCAAGCACATTACACACTCTAAATACATATATGTATAGCTTCCACTTTCGACATTTTCATAATCTGCCTGGAGAATAGTATGTACAATTGTATATTCAATAATCAAGCTACATAAAGAGTACAACCTATTTATATTCGTTACAGTGGTGGATGGTTTGAAACGAAATGTCATACACAGTGCACTGTTTTACCCACGTGTCCTCTATTTTAGGTACTAAATGGGTTTGGAGTGGTAAGAGTAGGAATATGTATGTTAGTACATCAACGAATTCGATTCATACATGACCAACGATTGATGCATTAACGTACGCTTGCAACAAAGCAACACTGTATTTGAAAGAACAAAGAAGTATACAGAAATAATGAAGATACACTATTATGCAAAATAAAACATACGGAAGTACACCACTGGATAGTAGCAGTCACAATTCCAAGCAAAACATCATGTATTCTGCCGTAAAACTGTCACAGATACGTATCGGTGGTGTTCGTCAATTGTTATGTACGAAATATTTAATAAGTAGAAGCAATTATGTCATAAATTACTAGGATTGTACATTTTATACATCTAAATAAACTCAGTCAGAATACTATTCTTGGAAAGAATGAGGTGAACAGTGACGATAGAAAGAGATAAGAAACTAACAGTGGTAGTGGATGATCATGAGAATTGAAATGAGCCTACACGTGGTGAGTAGAGATACAAAGAGAGAAGAGAGAGAGAGATAGAGACAGACAGAGAGTGACATAACGAAGGTGATAAGAAAAGAATAAAAAGATGATAAATAAAATAGAGTAAGCTATGAAAAACGTGACCCTTTGCCAGTGGATGTCGCTTGGCTTGAAAGTGCTTCAGGCTGCCAGTTTCGACTGTGCTCGCTTGGCTCCACAACGGTCTTAACAGTACAGAACTAGAAGTTAACATTGCTGCAGTGAAAACGTGAAGACACAGTACGTAGCACTAATCACTCGAACGACACATGCCCATGCTCGTGCACATTCACTAAAGGCAAGAGGAGTAACTAAAGACATGGAAAGCAACTATAGTAACGTGGTACCATGCAACATTTTACCAAAACTGTATAGTTGCTTCGTTAAGACGGGAAACTGAATTTTTTTTGATGGACATCGATATTCGAGTTGCTCCTGACCATGTGGTGGGCAATCACTTGACGCTTCCAAATATGCATATTAACAATTGCAGGCTAGAATCCTACAGTTTCTCGTCTTGGCGGAGCCACTGTACAGTTTCCGATAGTACGTGCTGTTGATAGTGTAGCGTTCCATGCCGTGTGCAGAGACGGTGGTGCAGTAGCTTCTACCACATGGAAAGACATGAGGCTTAGCTGGGAATTACCTTGAATAGTTGCACTCCAATGACGGCAAACATGAACTGCAGAAGGTAGGTTACCAGCATGATATTGCCGATCGTCTTTATCGCTACTATCACGCATTTCACTACGTACTAAGGGACGAGAGAGAGAGAGAGAAAGTCAGTGAGCTAGCCCAGGCAGGTAGGCAGGCAGGCAGGGTAGCCAATCGAATGCACACACACCCGGGGCGGGGGTTCGAGGATTGGTTTCACGCAACACGAGGTCGGAGGTGATACGCAAAGCAAGGGAGGCTGATTAAGATGTCAACGGTACAATACACAGACACATTAGAATATCTACATTCAAAAAGAGAAGCAAATCAGTTCGAAGTTGGTATCCTATTATCTCTGTGTTGTTCGCTCAACATCACCTCTGTACTATTGAAGGTCAAACCTAAGCAACATGTCTGACAACGGAGATATTGTTGAGGAGGAAGGATATATTGTCCTTGATGCAAGACTTCGATGATGAGTCTGTGATGTCACCAATATTAATACATTAACAACATTTTGTTTATATGATTATTATTTTACTAACTTGTGCGGCCATCTGCGTCCACTTTGTCTGCATCTTTAATCAGCGTTGCTTAATCGTCACTCTCCTCGCTCCATACAGTGTTCAACCAATTGAATATAAAAAAATCTTGAAAATACAATTAATTATGAATATATATTCAAGAAATGTTGTCCCTATCTGAAGTGATGAAAACAGAACGATCGCGAAGAAAACATGGATCTAGGTTGAGAGCTGAGAGAGAAAGATCGCGCTGAAGGGAGCCAGCAAGCATACGTCGCGTTACCAAGCCGAATGATTGCCTGTAATGGTTCCATGGCTGAGACTGAGAGAGAGAGAGAGAGAGAGAGAGAGAGAGATATTGCGACGCTGGAACTGGGACGTACGGTGATGGTGATGTCATGGAACGAGATGCTAGGCGAGGATGCTCAAAGCGGGTTCAACGACGGTCCACGTGTCAGTGTGCGTCGTTCTCTCCCCCGTCCCAGACAGCGTTGTCTCAGCGTCATCCACGTCACCGTAGCGCCCGAGTACCCACGCACGCACGCACGCACGCACGCACGCACGCACGCACGCACGCACGCACGCACGCACGCACGCACGCACGCACGCACGCACGCACACACACACACACACATCACTACACGTTATAGGCGGAAGAACGCACGGAGGAGACGCTCTTGCTAGCTTACGGGTGCGTATAAGGGCTGGCTACTTGCTAGTTGCTTTGGTATAGCTACGTCACAAGGGTAACATTGACACGATACATCTCCTAAATCACACTGACATGCAAATGATTAGTCATTAAATGACAACTCACAAGGCTGGGGAGCACAAACGATCTTGCTGGCTGACTCCCTACATCTTCACCAGAAAACACAAACTGACAAAGGGGCCAACGGTAAAAACAAAACAAACCCGTTTACATCACAGGATAAAAACCAAAGGATACAAATTAAAGAAAACGTTAAAACAATGCTGTAAAATTAAATCACTTGAAAATCCAAAATGTAAAAATAAAACGCATTAAATTGATTAATCTTTACCCATAGGTGCATTTGTGACTAAAACACTGATTGCTTTTAACTGCTGCCTACCTTAAACAATTGGACTCCAATTACGGCAAACATGAACTGAAGCAGACAGGTGACCAGCACAATGTTGCCGATTGTCTTTACTGCCACAATCACGCACTGGACTACGTGCTATTGGGGACAGATATAGTATCAAGAAATAGCCTGCAGTGGAAGTGCTGTAAGCTAGCATCTCATCGTAATCATAGCAAGTACACCGCGAGACAGTGGCACGCACCGCAACCTTCACCTCGCTGCAACCTCAATGCCTCTTGATTCAAATAACAACAAGTTACAATGGTTCAAATAATTGACATCGTTAGATATAACCATATGTGATTCACCCTTGGGGCGTTTTCCTGGCTGTTCCTCTTACCTTCAGTCCCTTGGCCCTGTTGATGGCTCTCAACGGCCTCAACACGCGACACACTCGCAGGATCTTGACCACAGAGATAGCACCCGAACTGTGAACAAAACACCATACTTGTAGCCTGCCAGCGTGCAGAGTAGAACACAATGCTCTTATAGTGCAGCAGTAGAGCACATTCTTACCGTATGAACATCGCAATAAGGGACACGCACACCACTAGCATGTCTAACAGATTAAACGCCGAACGGCAAAAGGCACCGTCGTGAAGTATGAAGCCGTAAGAGATCATTTTAAGACAGATCTCGATTGTGAACACAGACGTGAAAAAGATGTCGAATTTGCCCAGGATCTAGAAAGATATCGAACGAAAAACATGAAAAAGTCAACAGAGACCAATCTTCTACATATAAGGTGAATTTGAAGTTGAACTTGGATTTACCTCATTTCTAGGTGTATCTGACCGGAGTGGTTCCTCAGCTGCCAACATAGCTGATGATATCATGATGCATACTAATATCACGTTGCCGAAGTGACTGTGATTACAGAACCAATGACAGAAGACGCGGATCCTATTAGCCAATTGAAAAGCACACATTAAACCACAATACGTGTGAACACACAATAATGATACAACAATGATAAGCAGGCATGATAGATCGTGCATAGCGGACGTGTTTACTATCATGCCACTATTGCACATCTTTCTATTGCCATTTCAATGCAAATCAAACATATTATTATTTCTTAGCAAGAAAACTATGAATTAATCTACTCTATTGTGATGTAGTTGAAGCTGTCGGCATAGGTTTGTCATGGTAACGGATTACACTGTAGTACCACGTAAGTCGGCGACTTTCCTTGGTACTACATTGCACTTTGCCATGATAACCGCTTGCTGCTCATATCAAACATCTATTTATGCCAATTAATTATTAATTATATCTACGTAAGCAGAACTACTATAGGCTTGTATGATCCCATTCACTCGCAATTTTCAGCCAATGTCGAAACGTTCCTGACCGCGATAGACGTGGCTTTATTCGTGGAGGTGCCGGGTTTTTTACTTTTTCACCCAAGTCGTAGAATGTTTTCAACATTGAGTAATATTTTCAGTATCCTGAATTGAAAAAAGTATGCATTTTTGACATATAAGGAAACATTTCACTTGAAAATAAATCTAATTTTTTTCATCACAGAAATAAGTTTCGATTTTGCAATCTTCATCACCCCATTATCCTAGTACTTCAAAATGACTTGTCTGTTGTGATAAGAACTAATCGTGAAACGTAGCACTTTATATGCAAATCGAGAGTTGAAGGCGCAGGCTGCGTTACAAGTGAATGGGACCATAATGAGTTATATTTCAGCCTTTATTCCAACGCTATTGAATACTGTTGGTTCTGGCGAAGCATGACGAGTTGGCAACGGCGTCAAGGGGTGCATTGCATTAGCGACACACATTCTTCTAGAAACAAAAGTGAATGAAATATTAAATTCAATTCTAGTGTGATATCTAAACAATCAATCAAACAAACAACACGTAGTGTCGGGTTTTGTATTGCCGATATCGTCCATTGTTGTCACCTGTTGGTTTGAGAGAAAATGAAGAAAGATGATTCTTGTGGAATAGGTTGTTGTTTGGTCGCCATGTTGAATTCGGAGAGACGCCGTGGACGCGCCGTGACGCCATCTTCCTCCATCTCATCCATGTCTGTGGGTATAAATGTCGCAGAGGATGAGCACATTTCACAACATGCGATGCACATGGTATACGATCACAGTGTTTGGCTGGGGTAGGAGTTCACAACTGGCGTACTGCTTTCATGTCGTACACCATATAATCAACAGTCAACTAGAGAAGACGTGATACCATCTAGTTCAGAATTCGCGAATCAAACGCTTCTACTTGCACATGAATGATTGATTGATTGAATCGGATTATGATATACACCCTATACCTCTTTAAGGAGAACATTCAGTACCACGTGGTTTAAAATGATTCGACGCACCGTTAACTCAATTTCGTTTTGATACCATTTATGTCGCAAAATCCAATTCCCACTCAATTTATTTTTCACGTTTCAATTTTCAGACCATTATATTCTGCGTCGTTTCCGATTGTTTGAGCCTAGATATAATGGGTTGAATTAAAGGGAGACCACGACGAAAGTCAAACCTACGAGTTACATTCCTGTGACATTGATATACTGGACTTTTTAGATTCAAGTCCCACTGTCAAATCTATGTCAACTGTCAATTAAAATATTCATTTCGTTCACAGACCGTCCTGTTATTCAAAGTTCATCAGGAACTAGTCGACTATTTTATTCCGAATGGATATGGTTTGTCGTCAGTCTTGGGAGAGGAGGTGATGATGGAGACCAAACATCATGTTCGTACCCATGTGCGTGTCATCGCCCTCCTTACCTGTTGTCGTGGGAAAAGATAAAGAAGGCACTCCCAAGCGGTAGAGGACGTATCGTGTTTTTCATGCTCACTTCAGACATACGGCGAGGTCTTGCCGTTATCCGGTCTCCGTTCTCATCCTCCTCATCTGAAACGTGGCGGGAGACACGCGGCGTCCGATGTGGACATTAGCCCTAACTACCATCACGTCATCATTCATTTCACTTAGAAATGCGAACTTTTTATCAACACACAAATTAATAAAAAAATCAGCGGAATTTTAAATTTAACATTCATATTCGATAGAAAGTACTTTTGTGCATACTTTTTTCAATAGCGACAAAAGAAACAAGTGATTACTATATAGCCCATACTGACTCGATATGAATGCAACTTAGTGACTACAACTGAGGCGGTATTATTATCATACATTATTGGTGAATCAGTAGCTACTATTGTGAGTGAATTATCAATAAGCGTTCCTCATAATATCATGATTCATTTCCGATTTTCGATCGTTCGTAAAACTTGTATCAGGTGTCAGTTTTATTCATGTTGTTCTCAGCCATTGATTATGCATTCCTTGTTCCCTGACACTGCACGTTGTGAAAACTGGACAGTTTTAACAGAGATTTTATAAAACGAAGTTTTAAACGACCATTGTATCTGACCCAAGATACTTGGAACGTTACTTGGGCACTGGTTGTTGGTCACCATGAATATGGTTCATCCTCTCAAGTGTCAGCGATGTTAGAGCACACATCAGTTCTTTAAGGCACCCCAACTTTCTATAGAGCAAAATGTTCCCACCAGGGTGGTTTCACAGATTATAAAACATCAGCCGTGCAAGATACAAAATCACCTCACATCATCAGATGCAGACAATATCGGTCGAAAATGCTGATGACTCAAATTTTATAATAAAAAAGTTACATGGGAAGATCACTTGTATGTAACAGTAACACTCGCTATTTTTGCCATCGATTTTCACCTCACCGCGTACCGTTACATACAAATAACGTGTGAACATATTGTGAATGTTTATTATAGATCGACAATATTTTAGAAGATACTTCTCTGCACGGTGTGAAACAGTTTCACTACAATATGTTTATCCGGAAAGCCACTACGATCGTTTATATGTTGGGTTGACACTTTGGAATGGTGCGCTGTGGGTGGATATCTCTTAATGTACCGTAGCTACGCGTTCTGCATCACAATACAGTGGACACAAAATAAGAGTTTTGAATATTTTAACTACACCATAAAGATGATTTAAAATTCAAATGTTCATCATTAGCAATACATTCAAGTTGCTTATAATAAGAACAGATAAATAATTTAGGAAGCATTGCAATAAAGAAGTGAAATGTCGGTATTCAAAACAGGAATTTCGAACAACTTCAATCAATCGCACAAAACTATTACCATAGAGGTAATAAAAATGTTCATACTTTTGTTACTATACATACTGGAAGCATGACACATCTGTCACAATTTGAGTCGTATCAGGCAAGAGTTAACACTAGTGTATTTTATTTCAAGGTATGTCAAATATGTATTATGTAAACATTGCTATTCTGGATGAAATGTGAACGTGAAATTGTACACGTGACCCTGGAGCTGGTATCAGCAGTATTAAATCATGGATCTCAACGCTAATGGTCTGTTCAGCTGGCAGAGATGGGGGAGCGATTTCAATCCAGGCGATCACTACTGGAGAAGAGTTGTAAATCATACAAGGAATACAATCGTACAAGTATTTCATAGCCAAAAAGAGCAGTCACGAAACTTGGATCTAGCAAATGAAGCGTGATCTATATGTATACTTCTTGACTGGAATTGTTATAGTTTATTGATGACATACACATTTATCATCGCAGGTGACATGTTCAACATCATTCACAGCAATATGCAATGTGAGTAGGTTTGTTTTTCTTTTATCAATACGAATCATATTGAAAGGAGATGGATGCATTATTGTTCGGAAGACTGACTGAGTAATAAGAGTGATGATGATCCAGGTGGAAGGTTCTGATCTCTTACCTTGATTATCACCCTGCTCGTCGTAGTTGTAATCGTCTTCCATTTCCAATCGCACTTTGGTGTTGCTCTCTGTTTCCTCGTCCTTCTCGGACCTGCAATCACGACACGGCATCAGCTATTGTACCCGCATGGATCATCTTGCCACCGTGTCAAGTATTGTGCAACGAGTTTAAACCCTTTTGACTGTTGGAAGAAGCCTTTAAGAGTTCGCCCCACAACAAACTGACACTCACGTATCTGTGTCCTCTCGATGCCTGTCGTCATCATCAGGATCAAAGTTTTCACCATCCTGGTCCTCGTCTCGTACCGGAGACGCGCTGTGGGACTTTTCTTTCGTCTCAACCTGGATTATAAACATTCCTCTGATTAATTTGAACTTGGGGGAAATCAATTATCTGCTTCATGTTAGATTTATGCCCAACTTACTTCTTCTTCTGTTTCTTTTTCGATCTCAGTCAAGGATTCGGCATCGGCCAAGTTGTCAACAGCGATGGCCAAGAAAACGTTCAACAGGATGTCTGGTTTGTTTTAGATAAAGGATTATTATGTTGAATTTATACTTCGAATTTGAATATTACATTAAACACATAGTAAATAAAGCTGTATCAATTTCAATGTTCATGTAATAATAAACAATACCGGTTTGACTGACCTGATCATTATAAATCGTTAAAACCTGTCTAGACCGAGATATATTTCGGTTCAATTTGCGATGATGAACAATAATCATGTATTCTGTAGGTTGATTAGAGTTTCAAAGTGTTTGATTCTTATCATTTCTATAGTTAGATGAGCGATAGCGAAGACCTCCATGGCACACACTACTTGCATGGAGCTGTGTCCGTATGTTCATTCCTGTGCGCAATGCACAAGTCACATCATTCGACTGATCAACATGAAAGTTTCATCAATACAACTTGACATCTCACTCAGAATCGTGTGAGTATTGGCAAATTTTAGACATGTATAGACTTTTGTCAAAATGTTTCATTTTTGTAAGAATAACATGATGGGAAAACAATTGGAAAAACATCTTTTTTGAAATGATCGATTCTTCTTACGATTCAAATGAATACATAGTTCTCATAATTAAAATAATTTAAGAAAATTGGGTGAGCCATTTTGGAGAAAATGAATACATTCTGTTTTTCCGTCTCTTTTCCATAGAATTTATCTTCTATTTTTCCTCAACCTCTCATCTGTCAACGCGGTTCACATACGGCATTTTCCTAGGAAAATATATATTAATCAAGCATTTGATTTCATTATTGCAAATATATTGCCTGGCAAATTGACGTAATCAATGGATAATGACATGGCAAAGACTAGCCTAGTCATAGACAGCACAGCATAGACATAGCAAACCTTCAATCTATCTACTTTATTATTTAGCTCGATCGCTGTATGCGAGAAGCATTGCCGATAAACTAATTCAATTATTGCACATTCCAATCACGTTATTAACAAATAACCCCGAGAGAGAAGCGAGGTACTTTCAAGGTATTTCATAATGTCATATTATTGTGATAACTAAATCAACAGCTGTGCTCAACCGGTTGGTATCTGTATAATATTATTCTGCCTCAGGTAGCTATACAACATATGGCATGGCGTAATAATTAGCTCGCTATTTGTTGCTTGCACCAAGAGCTTCCGAAATGTTGTAATTCGTGTCAAAGGTCATACTAGGGAAAATGGTTTGTGCATGCAAACTGTGATCAACACGTTCAAGTCGACCAAGCGCGGCTAGTAGTGCACTAGTCACTATTGGTTTGAAAAAAGGATACAATTACCGCATATGAACAGAATGATGAAGTAAATGCAAGCTAGAATTCCAATGGAAGCCACACCACCATATGCTTGTATTCCTACATACATAACCACATTCCAGTCCTCACCCGTTAGAATCTAAAACACACAAACATCAGACTTTTGAAGAGATTTTTATACATTTGATAAACATGTCAATTGGGGAACTATATTCAAGAGAGTTTCAATGCGCTTATAGACAGTTTGTTTTTACCTTTCAATATGTAGAAGTGTTAGAGGGAATGACATCTTGGATAGTTGCCGCTGCAGATAGACATAATTAATTTTTGAACTATTCTTTTTGAAAACTGGATATTTTAATTTGTGTATGATATCAATAATGATTTATTCAAGATTGGGAATGTTAATACAATATCTAATTGTGACGTGAATATGTCACTAGATTCTTTGGTTGGTGCCAATTAATTGTCTAGCTCCATATGGTTCGCTATCATTGGTGTGGCTAAGCATCCACGTCATTCCCAAACTGAAATAATTAATAATTAATTCAAAACACCGGTTGAAAATATGCCGTTTTTTTTCTTCAAAGTTGAACAAAAATATATTGTGTCTATCTGCAGTGGTAAATCTTAATGCAGTGATGCCCTTTAAGTTTTCACTTCGACATTTTCATAACAAATGGTTTGTCGGATTATTGACCTCGTATAACGATTATAGGGTGTGACAATATTATTAATATTACCACTAATATCAATATTAATGATGATATCATTATCATCATCAAAATCACAATCAGTGTCACTAGCACTATTATTATTACTATTGCGCTTATCGTTATATTTTGTACTACATGCTATGAAAATAGCTCTACACTGAAACCACATTCTGGCTTAGTGTGGGCAGTTCAATGAAAACTTGAATAAATAAAGAAACTTCTTGCAAAAAAAGAAAATTGTCATGATCATTAGTTATATGTATGCGAGAAAAAATGATCAGATAGAATGTACAACTCGATCAGAGAAAAGCTATCAGTCCATGCCTGACAGTAAACGTAAATTGTGGAGGTGTATGCATTGTAAAAATAAGACCTCATGAAAGAAAAATCGTGACAACGTCGAACGTGAATACGGCTGATAAACAACAACAACAACAACAGCAACACAAATCTCATCTTGAGAAACTGTTTGCGGACGTGAAGAGATGAATTGGGAAAATAGCCAACAATTAATTTCTAATAAGTATGATGAGCTTGTTATTAATATTAATGAAAGTAACGAAATAATTGTAGACATGAAAAAGACCATCAAATCTGTCGTCACTACAATTAAAGAAAGGAATAAAGATATTTTTAATCTAAAAGCTAGGTTAAATAACCTTGAACAATATGAAAGAAATTCGAACATTGACCTCCAGGACCTCAAGAGTGTTGTTCTTCAAGTGGTTGAAAGAATGAAAATTAAACTTGTGAAAGACGATCTGGAAGTTGTCCCTGCTGAAAAGTATAAAATGATAAGTATTATTGTTCAGTTTGATTCTCGAAAAAAAAACGCGATGAATTTATCGTGAAGAAAAATAATGTGAGATCAGCGAACAACGCCATTTTGGCAAACGGCAATCGAATTAACGTCGACGAAAAGATCGTTCCATTCTACAAGAATGTCCTGCGGAAGGCCGAAGTGTAGCAAAGGAAAAGGGCTTAGCTTTCCCGTGGTTTCGATTTGGTCTTGTTCTCATGAGGGAACATGAATCTGCATATCAACCTGAAGAAACTCCCCGCACTCAAATACTAGCCGTATAAGATCGACAATTATGCGATATGAGATGAATAGTAACTTATACTGTCTTGGCTGTGTTTCCTCCGTTCTGGAATTGTGATATCTCATACCGACCTCAAGTAATCATCGCTACAAACTGATATTTCGCTAAATCGACTCCCATGGACTCTTCAACACACAATATAACTGAATATCACTATTTTCCTTCCTCAGGACCGGCTTTATTGATAACAAATTAGTTCATTGATCAATTATTATCAGATTACTCGCTTTTACCCTTAGTTAACAGTGCTATTCTTATACTTTAATTAATAATTGGCTTGATTAACACATTTGTATTATTCGTAAAATATTCGTAACCAGTTCTACCGGAGTGCTCAACTGTAGAAATGATAAAACAAATAGAGGTACAAAAGAGTAGTCATGATGGACGGCCATTGATTTCTACGTTACCTGGAACACAGTCAGCAGACTTTGCCAAAAGCTGTCGAAGTTGCTTCTGGTTTTGTCTTGCGAGCCGTCTAAGTCGAACTTGCCACCAAACACTTGCATCCCAAGTAATGCAAATATAACGATAAAGAGGAATAACAGTAACAATAAAGAGGCGATGGATTGGATCGAATTTAGAAGAGACGCAACTAAGTTCGAAAGAGATCGCCAATATCTGAAAAAAGAACACACAAGAGGTTGAAGTCAAGTGTGATACATACATACATACATACATACATATATACATATATATACATATATATACATATTTATATTATATATATATATATATATATATATATATATATATATATATATATATATATATATATATATATATGCATATACACATATACATATTTAGTATTTACATATACATACGGAAGAGAAACCCTCCACTTGGGACATGCAAAGCAAAGTTGAAATAGAACTGATCCTCCTCTGCTCTGTTTTCACTCTTTTCTATCCCCTCACCGCTCAGTGCATCTGGCGGCCGCTAGAAAGCGCGGCAATAGGAGTGATAACTGGCTTCATTGTGGATTGTGATTGCCTATAGGCCAGCTCGCAGTGGACCTGCAATGCTAGCAGGCATTGGCAACAGGAATGAAGGTGTGCAGCGAAAATGTAATTTCACTTTGACCTGTGAGTGTATCGTCTTGATAGTAAATCTAGTGAGTCTATGCAAATATGTTTTTTAATTAATTTCCATGCTGCTTAACGATCCCAGTCCCACCAACAGCTAGATCCTATGGAGGTATACGAATGAGCGGGTGATAATGTGAAGATGAAGTGATGATAGGTGAAAGGACGTTTACAAAAACCCATGCCTTATGCTGGACTCGAACTCACACCCAACGTGACTTCAGTTTTAAACACAGTACACGTCAGTTGACTGAGCCACGGGGACGGCTTACGCCAACATGGAAACTAGCATATTTTACAAAATAATTTAGTTGGATGTCGCTCGGTAGATAGATCTTGCCATGATGAAGAATGAATGCAAACACTATCTGGCAAAATTAGATTCGATTACAATTACGTTCAGTCCAATTCCTTTTTGCACTCAACGACATCACATTCAAGGTACGACACGACACGTAATCAACTTTCCGCATAGTTATCTAATAAGGTTATGAAATTGGTTAATTGCGCCTTACATTGATTATTAAGGAAGATATAGAGAAGAGAGTGTGTCGTAGCTACCTACCGTCAAGTCAGTCAGTAAGAAAGGGAGATAATGGGCTTGACGGTATCATTGTACTTACTTGGTCACTTTGAACACACGGAGCAGACGTACACAACGCAACACGGAAACACCTAACGGAGGTATGACTTTGGTATGTGTTAATACTATTTCGCCGATACTTCCGATGACGACAAAGCAATCGAAACGGTTGAACAATGAAACAAAATAACCCTGGAAAATACAACAAACGATTTATATACATTAGCTGAGATAATTTTTACATTTGAATAATCGAATGTAGGCCAATGACGAGAGGAAATATTTTGAATGGAGAGCGCAAGGAAGTCGATTTAGCCATAAATTGTTTTGTTGTTGACCTTAAGAACGGTGAGATATTCACACATTTTGATGTACTAAAGAAGCATAGATCTCTTAAATTCCCAACATCTTCACAGGTAAACATATATAATCATTTGTATATATTATATTCATATATATATATATATATATATATATATATATATATATATATATATATATATATATATATATATATATATATATATATTCTATAGTATTCAAGAATTTGAATTACATTATGGTATTTTATAATTGAATGATTGAATGACTTACACTTTATACTTGTTTTTAGTTATTATTCACGTGATTTTAAGTATTGCATCTATGTTATCATTAATTACCATTAATTATCATTTATCATTAATAGTATCTTTCTAATTCATAGACTGTACTTATAAAATGTTATTTTCATTAGTTTTTACTTCAGTGGACCTACACACTATTTTGTATTCATTTTCATGAGATCTCGTTCTACAGACGGCGTGAAATAATGATGTTTTTTGGATCTATTCAGCTATTTGATATTCGATAACAATTGCAAACTTGAATAAGAAATACCAGAAACATGTAATGATGAAATAAAATACACGATTCTGAGTAAACAGTACAGTAACTGAAATTAAGTTACAATCTTATCAGAATTCAGATTTCGAAAGAAAACTCTTCCTTGAGTGTTGACGTAATGAGTTCCAAGATAACAAGTTTAAAGCATTTCCTAACTTGGAATAATCCCAAACAATATTCCCTCCAAAATGATGAAAATACGATTTCATTTCAGTTAAAATAATATAGAACATGATTAAACGTGGGATAAAGACTTTAAAATTGTACATTTGAATCCGTGTAAGTTATTCAAACTCTATTTAATTTGATAAAGTCTTTCTCATTTGACATTCCATAGAAATGAGGATACGCTACATGTTGTTCTGTGAATTGCTACGAGATCTTGAAATAACTTGACTCATCATTCTATTCCACATTTCTCCAATGTCAAAGGATGAACATGATGAGAGAACATTTTGTATGACTGTAGCAAAAGTTTCCATTCGAAAGTTTGACGGAAAGACATGACAAAGTCATTTAAGATGGAACACCTGCAGAAACTTTGCTCGGTCGGGAAATGTGAGAAGCCTTTGGAAGTAGATACTTTTCTTTGCCGAAACCTTAGGAAATTCAGTAAGATTATCCAAAAGAACAACTCATGTATTTTTCTATCTTGATTTGGTCCTTTGATATTGTGTGGATGATACTAGATAATGTCAGGGGTCAAAGTTGGAAGCGATGTCGCTAATAGATTAGTTGAAAGCATATATCGTGACGATTTACTTGGTTTCTTGTGCTTAATTACACAATCTCCAAGTTTTGTCCATCTTTAGCTGAGGCTATATAGAGCTTAAATAACGGTGCAATAACAACAAAGGTTATTGGCGCCGGAGTTATTAATTTTTTTCATTTTTTATTCGAACACGTTATTTGCAGGGTTAATGTGACTATCATCGAAATGAAAAATGTTATCTTATATTTTCTTTGATAAATCGATTAATGATGATCTCGAGAGTTGATGGTTGATTGTTCACTTGTTGCAAACGTCTAGTGTAACGAACAAGATAGAGATAATCAGAGTCAAATGGATACATTCATTTTGAAATTGGTCCAAGTGAGAGCATGTTGGCCATACATATGGCCCAAGACATACGTTTGTATCAAATAATAGGCCCGATTTCACCATGGTGATAATATTACAGAGTCAATTGTCATCTCTAGCTGTCCTCTACTCTTGACGGAACATTCTTTTGAATGCACGCCAATCAGTTGTATTTTCCCATTGATTTAAGAAGGTGTGCCACCCGATGCAATGTGAATGAGACCCTAGCTAGGGCTTTCATTGAGCTCTGTATTTAATAACACCTACCTGGAATCCTAAACTATACATTTTCAACAACATCTCGGTGGAAAATAGGGCAACGAAGAACAGATTCGTCCAATCTTGAAAGTGATCGAGCCATTTAGGTTGCCGATAATGTTCAGTAGCCAATACCACTGTATTAAGGAACACCAACACTATAATGAGCCAATAAAAAGCTTGTGATTTCACAGCTTTGCGACACGCACGGCGTAGCCGACGATTGTTACGATCAAAGTCTTTTTTCTTTTTCCGCCACCACGATTCTTGTTCTATTTCACCTTCTTCACCTTCAACACGATCTGCAGCCTCCGTTTCATTCACGCCTTTAGCTGGAAGAGAGAAATGCGAATCAAATTACTCCCTCTTTCACTCTCTCTCTTTCTCTCTTGTTATCTCTCTCTCTCTCTCTCTCTCTCTCTCTCTCTCTCTCTCTCTCTTCTCTCTCTCTCTTTCTCTCTCTCTCTCGTCCTCGCTGTTCCTCTCTGCCTCTCTAGTCTCTCTCTCTCTCTCTCTCTCTCTCTCTCTCTCTCTCTCTCTCTCTCTCTCTCTCTCTCTCTCTCTCTCTCTCTCTCTCACTCTCTCTCTTTCTCTCACACACAGACACACACACCCACACACACACCCACACAAACACATACATACATGTGTACACACTTTCAGCAGGCGAAGAAGATATTTTCACTTGGCCCAACGGGGATACAATTTTCGCAACAGCAATCTCAACGAAAATGAAATTTAAATATTACATGTACAGAAATCTACCGCGTGATGCAGACAATAATTGGATTTATTTAAAGCGTTTAGTTTACAATTCCCTAGAATATGAAAACGGTTTTGTTGAAAGTTTGTACCATGTCTAAAAAGATTCTTCTCAATCTTTATATGTAGAAATGTTCTGCATGGTCGGTGATATTTCACGACATTCCCGTGAAGCAAATCGCCGAGATTTGTTCCCGTCAGGAAACATGTTATTGAAGTACGACTTTCTCGCTCAAGTGGAAGGAGCACCCTCCACTTTGACCAAATATGTAACATTTTGCCTTTTCATGTATGCACTTTGTTGACGATCGCCAATATATCCATACTCACAAAGTGTATGTAGATAGTTTCTAGAGCCTATTGTTACTGATTCTATCGAATTTTAAACCGTTCATTTCAAGTTACGAGTGATAATAACTTGTCACTATTCGAGACCTATAGATAGTAACCATGGAACCACACTCGAGGTGACAAATGTAAATCCTTTTGTCTTTCGGAGAACAATTTCCATTCCAGCTAGTTACAGCCACATGTTTCTCCAATTCTAGCCTCATCTCCAGCGGAATTACAAATGATATGTGTATGCAATACGTCTACTGTACAACGTCGGAAACACACGAGACTAGACTAGTACAAAATCATATCTTTTTAAATATATATATATATATATATATATATATATATATATATATATATATATATATATATATATATATAAATAAGAATATATTAAATAAATAAATAAATATATTATAAATATATTGGGTTCTTTAAACTTTCGCGTTCAGTATTATGATTGAACATTTTTAGGGATTTGACGCGTATTATCAGAAACACAAAGACAAATCCGACTATGATATTGCCCTGATATAATGATGAGCCTGTCGCTTCTGAAGTCTTGTCGCTTCTGAAGTCTTGACGCTTCTGAAGTCTTGTCGCTTCTGAAGTCTTGTCGCTTCTGAAGTCTTGTCGCTTCCTTCTTCAGAGTGATAATGAGTGATCATTACCTCAGGAAACGTCATGCAGGCTCATCATTATACTAATACAATTTTATATTTTATTTTGTCTCTGTGTTTTTAATAATACGAGTAAATTCCTGAAAATGTTCGATCATATATATATATATATATATATATATATATATATATATATATATATATATATATATATAAATATATATATATATATATATATATATATATATATATATATATATATATATATATATATATATATATATATATATATATATATATATATATATGTATTCATTATAGTGACGTGGCCGTGGTCAATGGGTCTAGGGGGGTACGTACCCTCCTGGACGCCTTATAGTGTGTTTGGCACCCTTTTAGATTGATTTTATTAATTCACATTTCCCTGGTGAAATTGACATATGTGTGTATGTGACTAATAATGTATACTGAGCTGTCACAATTATCATTGCCCGATGTGTTCATAGGCATATCACGCAAGCATTTCCTATGAGTTCGACACCGACAATAATAATACAGATTTGCAGCTGGTGTTTTTTGTTGTATTGTTGTCTTTGCGATTCCTAATCCAATGCGCGGTTAATTGTGAGTTCTAAGTTCTATTCCTCTTTCACCGCACGGCGGCGCCCTTAGCCATAATTGCAGCGCCCTAATGGAACCTGTTTTAGATTTGCAAGTTGACAACACTTCTTTTCATTTCGAACAGAACTGCCGTGTGGACTGAAGATGAATCCTTCCCAAAGAGTAGCCCCATATATTTCATTTTCAATTATATTACAAATATCGTTATTATTCTACAAACAAACATCTTGCAATATATATTAATACTATCTTGTAATATTTGTTTCCGTTGTGGCACCATCTCAAAGCCTGATTTTTCAAACCCTAAATAATTGTCAGATCAAAGAGTAAAAAAATGTCAGGACACGTTTGAAGAAAAATGTAACATAATCTATACAAATGGAAATCAGCCAAATCCTTAGTTGATATGAAAGCACTTCTCACTTCAACTTTTATTCAGTTTGATTTAAAAAATTGTAAAGAACTTCAATTATGTCGCGTACACAAGATTAACCATGACAGAGGATCGACCAGCTATCCAACCTTGTGCTGATAACACTGAGCGTAAGCGGCAAAACTCGCGATTTTGAAAGAGTATTTGACAACTTTTCCAGAATGAACTTATGAAGCCCAGAAAAAACGTTCGTGGATATAATTCAAAGACTCAGTCTTACAGTAGACTCAAGATTACATCTTGAGTTATTTCATTATTATTTATATCCAGTGTTGAGCAAAGATTGCCTGATGTTCGTTAAAATACCATACTATGTTGTGAAAACTGAAAGCATCACTTCAATTATTCAACTTAAATTGATACTTGAAAATATCTTACAAATGTTATGTAAATTGAAATATAGAAATAAGGAGTTCACCGGGAAATCAGATTTTATTTGCTATTTTCCCAATTGTAGGCCTATATCACATTCATTTATAAGTCATTATTAGTACCGACGTGACGTCACAGGTTCCAATGCAATGCCTTGGCTGACAGTCTGACAGGCAGCTAGCTATACTCTCAAATATCTAATTGGAAAATACTCTTAGCTGTTTTGTATTGCAAATGTTTGATCGATTGAATGTTTTCTTCTTATTTCCGCATGCCGTTATTCATCGGACCATCGATTTATGTCACCACATTCGGACGTTGTTGTTGATTTTACGCACAGCCTAAAATAAACCTGAATAACCAAATCTAATTAACCTAATCAACCTAACCTAGCCCAACCGACCTAAACTAATAAACCTGACCAAATAAAATTTCTAAACTAATTTAATCTAAAGTAAAATTAATTTAAAAGCTACTTACGGCCCGACGAATAGCCTTTTTGATATAAATTACGTGAGTAAATTGCATGGTATTGAATTATCGAAACTTGACATCACTGTTGAGATTACGCTGTTGTTTTCCAGGTGACCAGACATGCATGCACCAGTTGAATGAAAATGCCAGTTATACATTTATAGAATAAATATGTTAGTACATCGATTAGGAATTAATTTCATGCACTTATTCAATGAAAACGGAATGAAACACATTGAATGATGGAATAGCTCAAACGCGAAATTCATTCCGAGTTCTCCGCGATACGGAAATAGCTAGGTGATACATTTTCATTCTTGATACGTGATTTTGTTGATCATTCCAAAAGTCACCTTGAACTATAATCTCATTACTATAATAAATATCAATTCATTTTCATCCTGAATTGGAAAACAAAGGCTGTACAACAAGATTTCGATGTGGATAAAAAATCATCAACCCTATTATATCAATATATAATATATTAATATATTCAATGTTATATTCAATATTTATATTATTATAATATGATAATATGATAATGTCATAATCTTGGAAAATTCTCATCGCTGTAGCCATATTTCATGTAATTTTAACAAACATTCATTTTCCTTGAACGATCGAACTGACAGAAACTTATTCGATCATTTATAAACAACAGTACAGTACCACAATAAATTGTGAATACATGATTATTAAACGATAGATTCATTCAAGAGATGGTGATATTATTCCTACCAGTCACTCGGTTGACTTCAACTCCTACTTGGATTTCAATTACAGTGCCCATCCAATTACCAACGTGAGAGACTGGGAGTAGCTCTACCTGGGACTTGAACCCGCTCATCGCCATGGTTACCAATGCTATATTTAGTTTCACCAACTCTTGGAAGTCTAACAAGTAAGTCTAGAAGTATTGTGAAAAGGATTTTATTGATGCATGTAACCACCCATAAGTATATTTTTTTAATTGTGACTTGACTCAATACTTTTAAATTGTGTCATTTCTTTTTCTTTTCTTTTTCAACTGTTCCAATTTTAATGTGTATATTATATGTTTGTATTTGTTTTGTATCATGTATGTACCTAGTTATATGTACCTGACGTGCCAAATATTTTAATATGAAACTGTTTACACCCTGTAAAAAGAATATTGTAAATCTACTGGCAGAAGATTGAATAAATAAAATAAATAAAATAAATAAACTGGACTTGATAAGACTGGGCCTTGACCAGAAACACATCGTATTTAATTGTTCTTACAATAAGTGCATATTTATTTATTACTACTAACTCACATCACATCCATTACTCACATTTGCCATCTTTATTCCGATCTTCCCCTTCTGGTTCGATGTCTTCTGCTTGTGTTATCCAATCTAAATATCCACGCAGGTCTTCTTCAATCTGCTGTTTCTCCCGGAGTTTGTGGAAGTCACCTCGAGCTTTTGCCTTTTCTCTTTCTTTAGAGAACTCTCTGTTAGAGAAAACATCAAAGATCAGCGTGATTCATATCAAAATGTAGAGTGATTCAAATACCTCTATGATGTGCATTTTTTAAACATGTTTTTCATAACGTAAAATTGCCAGAAGTGGTCGACTTTTTCAGTTTGTTTTCCTAACTGCACCGGAAATAAAATGCATATCAATTTTCGTGATATTTTTATGGATTCATTATCGATGGAAGATATCAATAAAGGAAGACGTATGAACAAATAAGAGATGGATGATTTCTAGAATAATTGAAGTTGCCATGGAAACACAACTGGGTTACAATTGTGTATACTAACACAAGAAGGGCTGCTGGGAAGGTGTGATACGAAAACAGACTGAGAAAATGACGAAAGTGCTTCGGAGGCAGTGAGCCATGGTACTATATTTTAATATTTAATATTTTCAGAATTTCAAAGTAGGATGTTTAATAATGCTTATAGTATTGGTATGAAAAGGTTTTCCCATTTGTTGACTAGTCGAAACCAAACAGCAGTAGTTATCCTGAAAAATATCCTAGTTATCCTGAAAAATATCTTAGTTATCCTGAAAAATAACACTACTGCGGGTAACAAGATATTAAGGCGGAAAAATAAGATGCCATGAGTTCATTCAGCTTCATTAATTAAGACTTTCCATCCATCTGTATGACTGATACAAATGGATAATTTAATTTATGCTTTGTTCATCATAATATCCAACTAATGAAAAGCTGAGTTTTCAAGAGCACTTATTGGGATTTTTCGTGGATTCCAAAAATTCAATATTAAAAAAATTGGCACATCCAAATCGTGATCTATGCCATTTTTTGGATATAAATTTGAACCATTGCGGCTTGAAAGCCAGATTCGTTGAACATTTAGAAATTTTAGGTAAGATATGAAAATATTGACAAACCATGCACTCGCTGCCAAGAGCCAATATAACAATTGCTATCTACGTAGAAAGTATTCCCTGTAACAGCTTTGGTTCTTGTCGGTGTGTGTCTAAAGCCGGCATGAATGTGGTAGAATGAGGGCTTCTGTTTGCTGAACTAACCCACCAACGACTACGTTGTTTAGGGACACGATTGAGCAGGTGATAACAAAACTATGAATTGATGATTTGAAAGGAAGAGCGTGTACATGAACGAATCCTTTATGCAGGACTCGAACCTACGTTCAACTGTGACTTCAGTTTCTAAAGCGGTGCCTTGGTCGACTGAGTTACGGAGGACAGCTTTTTGTTTGCATACTTACCCACTGAGGACACCAAGAATTAGGTTCATAACGAAAAATGCACCAAGTATAACCATCGAAACGAAGTAGATCCATTGCCAACTATTTCCCATAGCATCTTCAATCTACAAAAAGAAGATGATTTGGGATGATTAACGAAGATTGAAACAATAGGTCTATTATATTAGGTCAGTGTGCACAAAATTTATTGACAATTATTATGAATGGTACAAACCGTTAGATCTTGCATGGTTGAATGCAATAAATACTAATAACATGCATGTAGACTATAATACAAAAGCACTATTATGAGATGGGCGTTTAGAATACAAATCCACCCTCATTGATCACTCTAGGTGACGCATTTTTTAGAATGACATTTTATTGATTACAAAATATCAATGGAATCAGTAATAATCAGTATAAATCAGTATGAATCAATCAGTATAAATCAATAAGTATCAATCAAAACAGTGAAAATCAGTATAGTACTAGAGAAAAAATGAAGCACACGTTCTGACACTAGGTTCCTTCAGCCAAAGAATATTGTTTAATGGCTTTTGTCTGAAATATAATACTGGGATACTTACATAATAAAGCACATCCGTCCATCCCTCAAGAGTGACACATTGAAATACCGTCAACATGGCTAGCCCAAAATTATCAAAGTTTGTGATCCCATGGTTGGGCCCATCCCAATTCCCACGACAAACCATGTTCTCACTAATATCACATTGAAATCCCCCATCCCCACACGGATGAGGTTCGTCCATCATTTCATCTGCAATAAGAGCAACGGATTAAAGAGTCATGTCACTCGGTTGAGGCAAAGATTGGGGTATACCATTGCGCAACAAGTGTGAGGGGGGGAGGGGGGTAGGGGGGGGGGTTGTGCGTGTGGGTATGATCAGATTTACGTAGATGATCATGTTGAATATGTTCAGATTTGCGAACATTTGTTAAAGCTAGTACATCAAGTCAATTTTTGCAATTTTGTGCTCTTCGAAGAAATTGGTAAAGAACATCGGAATGGGAAAGAAGTCCAATTATCATATTTATGATTCTAATTACTATTATTTTTTTCCCATTTGCCACAGTCAAATACTGAATAAGTTGGTCATATAGTCTTACTAAAATAAATTTCAATACGGCTGCCTCATGTATAGTGTCCATAATGTCCATAGTGTGTATAATTCTGCTTATATTCATTCTTATTTTCATCATTAAAAATACGATCATTTTCATTTTTTTTTCATGTTCATTATCTTTTTACCTTTTGGATTGAATCATGTTAATAATATAATTTCATTTTGAACATTGTCAATCACAGTATATATAACTGTTTTGTTTCCATCTGTTTAAACCACAGACAAGCCAGTATGGCTTAGTGGACGAGAGTATACATTGTATATGTACATTTATATAACTAATTTGTGACAATAAAAAAGAAGAAGATTGTGTAGGTCTCAATTGTAAAAGGCCTTCGAAATGAATAATGATAGCAAAAATGTGCTCATTTACTTTCATTACACAGAAGTAATTGAAGAAATAACCCCTAGCTCTCTGATGATAATCAAATCGCTCTACGTATAGGAATGCCAATTGCAAATTTGAATGGCACTTCAGCATTCCGTTCCAAGTTCTCTGAGCGAACTCAAACAAATGTATGGGTAATTCTGTTGTCTTATCCATGAATGGTTGAATGGATGAACAAAGACATTCCCAGCATTTGCATAGCTATTCAGGACAGTTCATTCATTATCTCCATCTATATACGCTACGAGACAATATGCTGATTGAAATCCACAATAGCGGTGGGATTATTTGAAACTAGGAGTGTAGTATATTATGCGTTTTGTTTTCAATGGACAACTATGTTTAGCACTCGAATGCATTTATGTACAACTATCAAAGATCAAAGTTGACTATATGCTGTATCCCTGCGCCGAATGGAACTTGAGCGAGATACGATATTACTATAGCTACAGTATGATATATTTCAGACATACCGAGACTTTATACACAACTTGATGTCTATCTCCGTTATTTCGTAATAAACGGATAACAAGAGACTGTGGGAGCAATAGTGATCCGAATCAAGCTTATATCAAAACTAGACTCGTGGGCGATTGAATAGAATAACGGAACTTATTTCAAAATACATGTCTAATGCAATAAAATCTTGCATCTTTTAGTGACGGAAGTGTGATATTCTAATAATAAAGAGCCAATGAGACCAATGAGGACTACCATTTTACTATTCAAAATAATTTTCTACCTTTCTCAGGTTTATATGTTGCTTATATGTATTTTTGTAGGTGAACGGGCTCGAAAAAACATCGTATCCACTCCGAAAGGAGAAAGCAATTGTGTAAATGTTCCAAACTGAAAAGTGGTAGAATGAATGTTTCAAAATGCGATAATTTGTCCCTTTCGCTGGAGATTCGTTGATATCTACCCTTATAAATATTTTTTTTCAAAGCACATTGAGAAAGCATTTTTCATCTCATCAATCTTTTAAAATTTAAACGTTCATACGAAAGATTGTAAACTTGATGACTTTGTTTCTCTTTAATCATATCAATGCATTCAAGTTGAAGGCTTGAAGCTAATTAGGCAAGGTATCGCAACACACATCAGATGGCCAAGCTAATTCGAGCGCTATTGCTATGTATGCTGATCGTGTCCTCTTGTTGGCGCCACATTGCTTGATGACCATGATTGATTATGTCAACCGTTTCAATTCAAGTTCAATGATAATAATAACAATATTAGCAAAATTATTCTAGAGATCGAGGTAGATAGATAGAAGTGAGAGTATTGAGGAGAAAAGGGACTCGACACTGACAGCAGCCAAGGTGGAGAAATATGAACTATAATACTAGACCTGATCCAATACACATGTTGGTTAACTGGGATAGCTAATAATAACACTACTTATTTAATCCTATATTTCACTCACTTGTATTATTATTATAGCATGTGCTGTGCAATTTCCCTGAGAATAACTCCAAACCAATAATGGCATAAATGATGATAACAAAGAGAACTAGGAGCGCTATGTGCAGTAAAGGCACCATGGCACGAAGGATTGAGTTTAATACGACCTGCAAGCCTGCGAACAGAAAGTCACACACAGTTAAGCAAGATACATGAAATACATCTCATACTATTAGTAGTAGAACTCACTTGAACGTAGAATTATTAGGAAAAACTTGGGATCCCATTAGATTCTAAGCGTTGTGTTGAATGCAATGAAAACTTGGCAAGTAAAGTGTTTGGCTTGAAGATTAAAAAAGTTCGTATACAATAATTGATTCATTATTAACATTATTTTCACTGTTCGTACCAGGCCCTACTATTTAAACTCATCATAAAATAATTATTGACCAAAGTGTACCTTACGCGAATCCCCGTCACGTTCCAATCGAAACATAGTAGGAGCAATCGTTTGAATTATTTTTATCGATCATAACGAGAAGTCTTTGATAGTTTCAAATAATCATATTGACAAATATGATATTCAACAAAGGTAAATCATTCCTGAATGGAGCTTATTAATATAGTGAACTACAATATCTGAATCGATAATTCGAGTTTAGTTTTGATAGTTTTGTGTATATTTAAAAATTATTTGCTGTTTATTGACCACAACTGTCAAACTCTAGATGTATACATCACCTCTATATTACCGCAGTAATAGATGAATTATTACTGCGAGTGACAGATGCACAATTTGTTTATTCTCTTATGTTAAAGGGCATCATAACACTGAGATTTGTCGCTGCAAGCAGAACGAATATTTTTTGAAAAATTTTGACCTGGAAACGGCTTAAATCCAATTTATTCTTCAAGTTGATTATGATTTATTCAAGATTGTGTATTCACTTCATTCCATAGTTGTGATGTGTTCAACAGCACCAATAATTGTGAGTTGTGTTCTGCTCGACATCTATGTCACAACTGAAGAATGTTTTGACATTTTCAATTGTGAAAATTAAAATTAATTCTAAGCAGCCAAAGTTTTCCCGTGGTCACCAGAAAGCATTGAAAACATCTTCTTTCTACCAGCAATAGCTGCTCTCGGTATTATTATGCCATGAACACTTGTATTGACTGGACCCAATGCCATCAATAATTCTATTCGATCCTTTTACAGGGAAGCTACGTATGCATCACGCGCCACATTTATGAACAATTAATAAAACCTATCCGTGTTTCCCCCGATTTTCTTCCCAACTAATTCACTGTGGTTAGTGTTACAAGTGCAAGTTGTAGGAGTGCTTTATAAGAAGTCAGAAGTGCTTCAAGTTTATTCTGATAGCTATTGAAAAGGATTTGCGGTTTTCAGGTTATAGAGATGCCACACTTACTTGGCACACCGGAGACCAAGCGCAAGGGCCTTAACACACGAAATGCACGCAAAGCTTTCACATCGAAACCCTCTTTCATTAAATTTGACAACACCGTGCTTATCAACCTGGAAAAAAGAATGGATGCACGTTATAGTTATAATTTACTATTCTATATTCAAATCATGTTTGTATGACGGGTGTCCTATTTGAAAACACGCTTGGCTTCCTTTTTTTAATAAATACAAGACGAGAAATGTATATATGTTTGTATATATATATATATATATATATATATATATATATATATATATATATATATATATATATACATATATATATATATATATATATATATATATATATATATATTTATATATATATATATATTTATATATATATATACATATATATATATATATATATATATATATATATATATATATATATATATATATATATATATATATATATATATATATATATATATATATATATATATATATATATATATATATATATATATATATATATATATATATATATATATATATATATATATATATATATAGCTATATATGAATACACATTGTGGTGTCTGTGACAAACTATTGTTCTCTAGCATTCTTCCCAGTCGTATGTGTATAGTGTGATTGATTCTACGATCCACACGAAAGTTAATTACCAGGGAATGTTTAATCCAATTGTCCTCAAAAATCCGTAGGCCTATCACAAACACATATTACACAAAATAATAAAATCGTTATAAAGTGTTGAGAAATATATATATTCACCTTGAGATCCAAACCATGACGTCACTGCCCTGATATTTCCTAATTATTGATTTCCATGATAATAAAGAAGGCTTTGTTTTAATTGTTTTTGGTCAAATGGTGACACCTGTTGCTTGAATTTAAATGGTATCTTAATAGCTTTGAGTGATTTAAAAAAATTGGCTTATATATTTTTTACATCAAAACGGCTGATTTGATTCGACTGAGAGTTTGGAATAATGTGTATAATCAATATATTTAAATTCCCTGAGAATTGGAATTCTCTCGAAGGAAATATTTTTCACGAATTTTTTCCTCTGGTTTATTCTCATGGGATTTTTGAAAACTTTTAAATGAGTTTTCTCAGAAGTGGTTCTTCCGATTGTGCCTCAAAACTATACAGTATCGAATTAGTTAAGGACACTCATGTATGTCAAGTTTCAACTGATTTTGAAATTTTGTTTTGATATGTGGAGAGCGAAAAAAAAGAAGCACTTTTTTTTCGGGTATGGTGAAATTGAGTCTTCGCGTCGCTCATCCAATCACTATAATCAATCGGGATGCATTTATACCGGGCCACCCTCATTTCCTGATCCACTTGACCGAATTCGGCAAAATATTTGTTCCACTGACAAACTTGACCAAACTAATATTCGTATTTGCCTTTACACGATGGCATGTTACTAATCTGTGTTAGAGAAGAGTTCTGCACAATGTGAGTTGTGAGGAGTGACGCTACAGCTAAATGGACTGCGTTTGTTTGAGTTCCGCGATCAGTTTGAGAGATGCGGTAGGAAATTAAACCGTAGTATTCTAATACCTCCCAGGAAATATATTTTCCTTTTTTTTATATATATACTATTCCCGCGGTGCATTCAAAGTTTATCATAAAATAAGAGTGAGAACAAGCCAAAGCAATTATTATTTTGTTAAAGCTGGAATAAAACATGAGAAGTACATTTGATTGAGAGTAGTTCTTGACGGTGGAAATCGATCTTGTTCGTAAGTACTAAGCACCCGTGAGACAACTGGCCAATACACGGATTAATCGGCCATTGCCATTATGAACAAACAATTGTTTATCCCACTAATTAAAATGTTTACCCATGTTGTATAGTAGCGAAGATTTTCTCTCTCTCTCTCTCTCTCTCTCTCTCTCTTTCTCTCACTCTCTCTTACTCTTTCTCTGTATCTCTCTCTCTCTCTCTCTCTCTCTCTCTCTCCCTCTCTCTCTCTCTCTCTCCCTCTCTCTCTCTCTCTCTCTCTCTCTCTCTCTCTCTCTCTCTCTCTCCCTCTCTCTCTCTCTCTCTCTCTCCTCTCTCTCTCTCTCCCTCTCTCTCTCTCTCTCTCTCTCTCTACACATATATATATATATATATATATATATATATATATATATATATATATATATATATATATATATATATATATATATATATATATATATATATATATATATATATATTTCTCACATTAAACAAGATACTAATGGTCTGAAAGGATTATTGTTTTGTGTTTGATCTGTTATACTTTCCTCATTCATAATATTATACACGGATCTCTCTCTCTAGTCTGACTAAGCTCAACCTTATGCGAAGTACATTTCAATTCCCGTCTGTGACTATCTATATGTTAATATTCGTTTTGCAATGTTTGCTTGAAACACAATTCAATGTGAGCGTGCTCTTGTTGGCAGTTGCAGTTAATTACATTGGATTATGCTACTCGGGCTGGTGAACGATGCAGCTTAGTTTAAATGTTTGACTTTCAAGTGAAATGCTCATTCATGATTATTAGATGAACGATATGGAGCTTTGTGTTTGTTTGTGAGCACTGCACAGGTCGCACGGTTTGATTGGTCGACATGAAACTGGTTTTCTGTACACGCAGACTTAGCCAGCTTACAACTGTCAAGTGTTTGGGTCAAATTGGTACGACCATTTTGTAGATGCAACATCTCAACGTTTCTAAAAAACCCATAATATCATAGACTGGGAGGGAAAATTTGAACAGTAAAATCTCTCCATGAATAGCAAGTTTTTTTCTGAATGTAAACACATAAATGATACACATTAGGCTGATGACAGATTTGTATGCAATATGGATAAGCCGTTTTGAAAAAAAATTGTTTTTCATTTAAAAAAATAGTGTAATGGATGTAAATAATAGCAGTACCATGTTGCCAAGATTTACTGCTTTCTAGATTCGATAATTGCCGATTGAAGTATGCTTTATATGAGTCAAGGTGTGTAGAGTTTTCGATTATACTTCATATTAATATCTCGCTCATCTTACAGCGCATACATATATTGCGTTTGCCTAGTATCAATAAAATAGAGAAGACCCTGTTAAAGTATTGGGATCCAACTATTGTCAAATGTAAAATATCTTTTAGTAGGTCGTGTCTCAAGTGGGTAGCGCATTGGAAAGCGCGATAGATATCTCGGAAAGTTTAGTTGGTCACAAGGTCGGTGACCTTGATGACATTCTGAAAACGACCAATGGCCAACTTTAACTATTACCTGAAGTTAACTTTTTTGATTAGCTATTGGACCGCATATTTGAGGTTCAAGGTTCGCAATTGGAGTAAGAAGAAGGTACCTACTGTACTAAAAATCAACTGTCCTGAAAATGAACCGTGCTAAAATTCAACTGGCCTTAAATCCCACTGACCTAGAATTCTTGAGCAACTTGTACAGAAGTTAAAGTGGGAGGTTTGACTATCATTTAAGAGAGAGAATTGACTACAAAATAACCGAACAATCACAAAATGACAATTATCCAACATATCAATAATATAATGTTTGTTGTTGGTCAAAGCAACAAGTTTCAGAGCGTTGTACCAGTGCTGCGTGTTACCATAGTCTATTCAGAGATTACGTCTTGTTGGCCTTGCCGGCCCCAACACACTTCAATCAAATTGACCCGACTTGATTAAACTATACAAGACTTTCTAAAATGTACATAATTTCGTAAGTAAAGTTGAAAAATGATCCAATTAGGCCGTTCTAAGATTATCTAGTTAGTGATGTTTAATGTTATCAAGTCACGGTATTTATATACCAGGTATTGCGATCGAGCATGTGGTTTTAACACGGTATACGTGTAGGTCCGTAACGTAAGTAACGGGTAGGTTTGGACGCCAGAGAATAATGTGAACCCCACCATTATCCATTAGCAAACCCAATTTGTAAAACCACCAGCATAAAAAGTCCAAGAGCTCATTTAATATTCAATGTAAAAGTTGACACGTCAAATGAAATATTTACATGGAAATCGATGCGTCGTAGAGACGGGTTATTACAGTATAGATAGGAGAGAGGGCACATGCTGATGTATAATATAAGGTGATAAATAATAGATAGGTTAGATTTGTCAATGACAAAACGTAGCTAGAAGGAATAGACGAATAGAAACGTGTTTTTTTTTTAGTCTTTTGTAGAAGGGTTTCGAAGACGGTATGGCGTGATGAGTCTCATTTGAAATGTGCTTCATCTCTCAACTAAATATGCATTCAACCAATTTCGTACTCAACTTCTGTCAGCTATTTCGAAATAAGGGTGAGAATTAGAGCAACATGTATTGCTGAATTTCTGCTCCATACTCGTTTTTAGTTGAGCAAACATAAATTGAATGACACCATTTTCGAATGTGACTTTTCAGATTCAATGTTTTATGTTCTTTAATTAGAAAATATACATATATTTTGTATTCGAATAATTCTTCCAGCCAAATCAATTTCTAGCTCCACAGTCATTATGAGTGAATAATTGATGTTCTAGTGAGTGCAAAATCAAGTCTAGTCTCTCGATATTCACAATCAAAGTCAATCAATGTCGGAGTTATTCTAATGATATTGTTGCACTTGTTGGTACACTTGCGCTCACATAAAATGATTTAATACGAAATCAAAATTGAAATTGAAACGAAATCTATACGCACATTTGAACGGTAATTGTCTCATACATTATGAGTAAAGTGTGTAAGCACTGTCTTCTGGTTTTGATGTGTATAATATCAGTATATATTTTTCAGGATGTATTTCAATGTAGCTTGACCACAACCATACATCCCTGATTAGTATACTCTTTCATTTTGTACAAGCATAGTCAGGTTATTCTATATAATCATAATAAGTTATTGTTAGTGTTGTCTTACCCTATTACTACAATTGTAAAATCTAGTAAATTCCATCCGTTCCGTAGGTAAGCGCCAGGATGCGCCACTAAGCCATATGCAATTATTTTCATAAAACATTCCACCGTGAATATGCCTAAAAACACATTTTCTATTTTTTCCTGAAAATAAAACACACAATTAGAAGTGTTATTGATCGGTACAGAAAGTTGAGTGTAAATGTTGACATTTCATTACTGTAAGTAGGCCTCTAAAGAAACACCATGGGATTTCTATTGTTTTACTAAAATAACTTATGTTTAGAATATAACTAAAAAACGATGAAAACTGTTGAAATACTGATTTATCTCTTCACATTTATGATAACGTGACAGTGAACAGCTTTACATGGAACACAAAACTTCTTCGGCATTTTTTGAAAATATTTTCAATATTCATTTTGAAGATTTATTTACCAGAAGAGAATGAAAACTATGAAATGGACATAACGCTTTGAACGACACCATTAGGCAGTGCGTTTACGTTGATCATTTTATTTCGTTATAAAGTTCGAGCAGAAGGACAATGCACCCTGAAAGCTCAGCTTTTGTGATATCAATTAGAGTGTCTGGAAGTTTGGAGTAGCCACCAAATAAAAATAAATAGAATACCAAAGTAAACGTGGCTGGAAGTTGGTGGATGGTCATACGGCAGTCAGGAAAAGAGGGGTATTGGAAAGGTGAGTGGGTGAAAGTCAGATAATGTGGGTGGTGGTGGGGGGGGGGGATGGGGGGGAGAGGAGGAGTTATAGAGTACTCGTCTACCTCAAGCCTACATGATGTTGCCAAAGTCCGACACAACAACTCACCAATGAGTGATCAATACAATCTCACTTTGTCCTACTTGCTACAAATAATTGATCATGTAAATACGCATAACTCTTATGTCTGTATGGAATAATACTAATAAGTTACAACATGATACTATACCAAAATATTTCATTAATGAAATGCGTAGTCAGTGCTATGTTGAAAACTGCTTCCCACGAACTCGAAAGTAACTTTTATAATTTTTGTGTAATTATAGAAATATCTCCCAAATATTTGTCAAGCTTTAATTTAAAACTATACTCACCCGAACGATGTTATGAATGCTGGCCACATACAAAGTTGAGCTAAGATTGTACCTATTATTTATATTATCAAGTATTAATACTCACCAAAGCTAAGTTTGTGCTATTTGAATCACTATTTGGGTAAGGGGTATACACAGCCAATGCAATACAATTTGCGAAGATGGTCAACAGAATCAGGTACTCAAAGGGTCTGACAAATTGAATTAAGGAAAATAATTGAGAACTGTACACAGTGAACAACACACATTATTGGAGATAAAATTCTGTCTCGATTTGATATTATTTTATTTGATAAAACAATTCAAGTTAAATTGAAACTTGAAATGTTTTCTTCTGTTGTAGATTGAAGATTTTAAGTTTGACGATATTAGCTAAGAACGCGATACAACTTCAATAAGATTGGAGAGCAACATACCAGAACACGAACATCTCAGTGGACACTGACCAAGTTACGAAAAAGCTTCAACATTTTTTTACGAACAATCAAACATAATTCTATAGACATTTAATTTCTGGATCAAGAATATTATCAATCTGTTATTCTGAACAAGTATAATATCTCTGGTGGAAATAATACCCTCATTACAGTACATGAAGCGTTCTGTCTGGCACTTGTACTTGGCGTGCTCAACAATTGCCTCGTAACATGGTTGTAGATATTGGCAGTATGTGAATATTATTTATTTCTATATTCTCGTTCTATGAGAGGTATACGACATGTTATTATGTTGTACTCTAGTCCATATTGATCGGTAGCCTTTGTGGCTCATATAGCAAACATGACTATGATTATGAATTTAGCGCAGTTTCTAGCTAGGTACAGTCTTTATCATGAAAATACATACCATTAGACAAAGAAAAAGATACACTCATGATACAACAAATGCAGAAAAAAACACATTCAAAGACTCGAATGATGTTTTCGTTTTGACTCACGATTGTCAGTTGTCACTAATTTTCTGTGTTCAGTGTACCGATGGAAGTAAAACGTATATATACATATATTCATATATATATATATATATATATATATATATATATATATATATATATACATATATATGAATATATATATACATATATATGAATATATATATATATATATATATATATATATATATATATATATATATATATATATATATATATACATATATATGAATATATATATATACATATATCTGAATATATATATATATATATATATATATATATATATATATATATATATATATATATATGTATATGTATATGTATATATATATATATATATATATATATATATATATATATATATATATATATATATATATATATATATATATATATATACATATATATATATATATATATATATATATATATATATATATATATATATAAATATATATATATATATATATATATATATATATATATATATATATATTTACATATACAATAAAATGAATCATCGGAATATTTTCATCAAGAGTAATAATTCACGTATAATTTTCGTTTCACATTCTATCTATTTTCTGTTCTTCGCAAGGTAATTGTAGATTGACGCATTTCACAACAGGCATCTTTATAATGCACGAGATGGTAATTTGTAGGAGACGACTTCGTATTGCTCAGTTTTACTTATAGTAATCATCAGAAAGGAAATGCTATTTCAATCAGTGTCTACGAACGGTCGGGCTCAAATTGAATCAATTCAAAAACAAATTAATGTCGTTTATTTAATAGAATTGCGGATTCGAAATCGGTTTGTGGGTGTTTAAACTGAGGGTACTGGGTAATCGTTTTAATGAATCGACATTCCAATTCCTGTATGTTACAATCGAATCAAGTTTTTTCTCTCTCAGGGCATTTTGTGGGGTTGACGAAGCACATTTCACGATTGTAAAGATTGGATCACGATTCTTTTTCCATGTCACTTTCTCAGGCTGTTCTCGGTTACAAATATATTGTATTGCGAATGTCTTGATTGTTTTGTGAGCTCGTGACAGTTTTCCTGACTGTTTGTATGATTAGTGTTACCAATTGCTACTAATGGTTAAAAATGGATATAGTCATACAGCATTACAATATTAAAATTTTACTGCTGCGACTAGAATGATTCCTTCATTTGACCGAATCGTGGTGATAACGGATTATTTTGAATGGTATCGTGCTTATTTGTAGACCTACATATATACTCACTGGTGCCTTGAATTGATTGTGATTAATTCTAAATTAGTAATTATAGTACTTTATTCAGTTTTTACGTATAGATAGATGCCTACTAACAAATGGTATACGAAAAAATATATTGGCACTCCCAATCTCGAATAAAAATAATCAGTTCCAAGTACCAGATGAGAATATGTCGTTTTCACCAGATTTCTTTGATAAAATATTCGTTATAAATGCAGCGGTGAATTTCAATATTTTTACATGATGATTTTTATGTCTTTGATTTATGTTACAGTTGATATGAATGGGATATGGAAATACGGCACCTCCACCAGTATCTTGACCGGACGTTTTTAGTTAATTTTCGAAGTTTTTATAATTCGCTTATAAATTACGAGGAGCCTACGATAAATTTGAATTAATAAGTTTATATAATTCAATTCATATATATATATATATATATATATATATATATATATATATATATATATATATATATATATTTATATATATATATATTTTCATCATCTGAACTTGCTGTCAATAGCTGTTGACTAAAGGCTTACGCGTGGCCGAGTTGGAATGAGCCGGAGAAAGAATTAACTGAATGTTTTCGGCGAAATTCCTTACATTATTTACTTCACAGCACGAATACCTTCAAGTATCTTGAACATTCTATGCTTGGGTTATATTTGCCATTCTATAGAAAATTGCAAGCGATACGCACATTTTCAAATTGAGAATTGAAATCTGAATTCTTGATGGAAAATATCGAATTTTAAATAATTACAGGTATATTCAGAAAACAGAATGCAGGTACTCGAGTTTCTGACATGCATAAGATATTCGTGTCATTGGTATGCAATACGGTACTTCCAGCAACAGCATATTATCTTACATTATATTCACAATCGTTTGAATTGAAATCGATCATTTTCTCGATTTAAAATCAGAGTCCTAAAACTGAGCATCGTTCGAAAATATTGATATCGAATGACAACTCTATGTTTGATGTATCATCAGTTTCTTGATACAATCGAGCTTGTCACTTATTCTCCGTGCATCTATCATACTTGAGTATATCTGGCACAGATTGACCGAGAAGAACAAAGTTTCCAAAAAAGATTAGATTCTGCTTTGATTGGAAATACGATCAAATACATATAGTAATATCAAGATGATAGAAGTAGTGATTGGGAGTAAAGTACTGATTATCGAGAGGTGTAAATGTCTTGAATCTGATATTAGAAATATTTTGTATGATGACGATAATGATGATTATTGTTTTAATAATGATCTACTGGCAGCTACGTTATTTGAGGGTTAAAATGAGGGAGCAATATATTTTTTTTCTACAAAAAGTCATTCCTTGTAATGCCCATTTCATGGCCATGCTATGCCTTGTAAAGACTCGGGATTGAGTAGGGTGAGGGGCCAAAAGCAAGTGCTTTAGCTGTCGATTCAGTTATGCACAGTACTCTTGAGTGAGGCCTGCACATTTGTATTTCATTCATAATTTCATGATAGTGTTCTTTTTTCAACAAATGTATGTTTATAAACCGGCCCATATTCTTTCACTATTATCAATCGTTTGGTACGGAGAAAGTTTCGAAAACCTATTGAATAATATTGAGGAATAAAGTAATGCATCTAAAAGTTCTTGAAGGATGTATACTCTATTCATTGAAATTTGTTCTACAATACAAAAAATTAAACTTAGTTGAAATACTTGAATGGAACTTTGTAGCACGGTTGTATACGGTAATGAGAAGAAATAAAATAATAAGAAACTTCTTTCAATTTATTCCTTCAACACCTTGAATACAAAATGAGTATATTGACTTATTCTAGTGATATGGCCTAAGTGGCAATGTCTCGAGTATAATGTTATGTTATGTTAGTTATGATGGAAGGTTTGCCGCACGTAAGATTCTATCCTCTATTTGAGGAATGCAAATTCCGAAAGAAGCAGAAGATTCTTTCTTCACTTTTCCTTACAAATGTTAAAGGTCACGCACAGCAAGCTAATGTGATCTATTTTCATGATGCTTTTTGGTGTATTGTAATTCGATATCGAGGAGAATACTGGGAAGTGATCGGAATTTGTTTGGCAGATCGAGGTGCTGCGTCAGTTTTCACTATAATTGATTTCAAAACAATTTGTGTGGATTACCTTTCACCACCATTTTTACAATAACGCAGGCTAAAGAAAGAAAATGTGTTTCATTTCAGCCTCATTATTTTGCAACTTTCATCAATACTGAAGACGTATTCTCTATTTAATCTTGTACTCGTCTGCTAATTCCTATTGTTTTCTAAATTGATTATCTGGTTGGATACTGGTATACGTAAGCAGCATGATGAATCAAGTATTTATCCTAATCAAGACAAATAAAAAGGTAATTTTTCACATCAATTCTTCTCCAAAAACGTCAGAAAATCCGTGATATACTTTTTTCTTATCAGAATATAACTGCGTGTTTATGTCAATTTTGAACGCACGGACCTCATTTTCAAATTATTTCTATTGTTTCACTTCTCACGTTTTGTAATGTGGTTCCATCTGTAGAAACACATTCAAATGAATTACTGTGCTGAGATTTCACCTTCGAAGTGAACATGTGGGTAATATTCTCTTTGGGTGCATCTCCAACGAACAAACATAACCAATGCAATCAGAACATGATTGTTATAGCACCACATGATTAATATTTCATATTCAATTCACAGTAATAAGCGTAGAATTTTAGTTTTTTGTCTCATGTAATTGCTATTGAAGAATCTTGAACTCTCAGACCACACCTAGATATGTGTCTAATTTATTAGACTATTTGTTTAGAAATTGATTCAATTCGAAACTACCTGTATTACCCAAGGTGAATATAGAATGGAAAAATCACATTTTTTAAGACTTGAGTATTATACTGAGACGAGTGGTCGAGTGACCAGCACACTGAACCGTCCTTCACGAGATCGGGGTTCGATTCTCACCATGGTCGACCATCCCAACAGTCTTTTTCCGTGGTTTTCCTCTGTCGTTCAGGTCAATACTGGGATGGTTCCTTAACAACAGGCCTCAACCGAATCCTTCCCACTATCCAAAAACACATAGTTTATAATAACCTTTTATCTAATCATATTACCATCTCATATATTATTCACCGAGGGCAATAGATCTTGGTCACCAGTACAACGCGTCGTTAAGCCAAATATAAAAAAAAGAGTATCATTCTCTCTACTTCTTTGAATGAATGAATAACGAATTCAGCCATTTTAAAAGATTAATTAAACGCTCCATTTCCATTGGTCCTTCAATCAACGAGGAACACTGATTGCGTTTACCTAGTTATTCAGATGTCTCTCAAATACACTTCTAGTATACAATCCATTTTTCAGGCTTACAAGTTATTTTCTATGGTAAAACAGATTGTGTCTGCTCAGTTGAGCTCCTATATGTCCGTACGGCCCGATTCACTTGAATAGCCGCTTATGAGCCTCATAGAATACATACGCTGTCTCTGTTGTAACATGCTTATTGTTTATAACCTAGATGACTTTCCATCAAATTAATCAATATGGATCTGCTATTTTGGTATCATCATTTCGTTTAGAGCTCTCGATAGCTTATTATGATCCAGTGTATTGCCGTAGGACATAATCTGTGTGCTACAGTAGGCGGGAGTTGATTGCACAGAACAGAAATGTCTCCCTTGTGGATTCAAGCGCGCAGTATTATCAGGAGTTTTACAGATTAACCATAATAATTACTAACACTAGGCTTTCATTTTATTCAAATTATTGAAGTGTTGGAAAGAGTGAAATTGTTGGAGATGAAGTAAACCTGCGAAAATGAAATTTGTCCAGTTTTTTTTTCTTTTGAAAATGGGAAATGTTTTTCATTCCTGCGCAGAAAATACGGTGAGCCGGAATGCTTTTCGCGCACATTTTTTTATTCTTACCAGACTTCTTCCAAGATTACCGAGAATAATGATCGTTTGGACGCCATATTGATTCAAAACGTGCTGAGATTTATGTATGGTTGAGTATGAATGTGGAATGGATTCAAGAAGGTGAAGACGATAAAGAATGTCGTTCATCACACAAAAAAGTAACCGCGAAAATTATTGACGTCGAGTCTTTTTCATGATCATTTTATTATCATACTATGAATAAATAAATACATGAATAACGTGGAGTACGTTGACTGTAGATGTGACAGATTTATACAAGTTATTTTGTTCTTCATTGGTGTTATGAGTTTGCACGAATCGATTTTGTCTCGTTTGTTCATACTTCCGGAAAAATTATGTTTGTATTTCAATAACTTCATTTCTGTCTCCATTATGAATCTGCTCCTGTTGTTTGTATGTCAATATGTATGTTTAAATACCAGATTTCGTGAACTAGTAGATTCGCTCACGGGAATAGTTGTTCATAAAGTGTCACATATAATAATTCAAGGAGTATCTCTCATTGTATAAATATACGTATTATGGCTAGATTGTCCGATGGTAACGAATGCTGATGATATTCAGTGGTGTCACTTAGAGCGGGGTGGAATGGAGCGATAACTTGCGAGAGAAGCACTGTTCATTATAAAACTTTTTTTTTCAAATGAAGTTGAACAATTCTGCAAATGTCATCAAGTTTTCATAGGTATTCATAATACATGGCTTTGAAATTACCCAGGTCTAGATAGTAGTAACTTTAACTGGCAGTTGAGAATTTGTATCACCATGTTTACCCGTGCTGATATTTCACCATGTTTTGGAATAAGGTCAACTGGACTTTTCAATACTGGCTCATATATATATACAAAAATACATGATAGATTCTAGTATAAATCCGCGGTAAGACTACGATATTTTTTCTTCATCTCTCTAACAATGAAACTTGTATGACAAGAGTTGCGTAATTTTAATTCATTCAATGGTATGCATCAAACATGGAGCCAAATGTGCTTTTTATGAAATTTCATTTTTGATAACTCTTCTTTTTCAAAAGTTGTCAAAAAATGATATTACAATCAATTCAATCTTTTTGTCATTTCTAACGAGGCCGCAGGAGTCTGTTAGTCTCGAACTCTTCTACCTCGTGAACTCTGAATGAGCACACTTCTCAACATTTCTATTTGATTTGTTCGCAGTTTGTAGTCAATTTTTTTTTCTCTCCTCTATATTATACAGAATTTTGATCAAACACACATGCCTCAACTCGTGGTTGGCTATGCTAACGATTGATTTCGTTATCCTGGCCTGCTCGCTTCATGTAATAGAATCCCAACAATGCAAGCTTTCACGCCATGAACTCTCACGACCAGAATAGTCAACATTTTAATTCGACTTCTTTCCGTTTTGTATCCAAAGAAATAACCTATGATTATGGTTGCACGGAATTTCTTTCAAAACACGTACTGAACTCTTAATTGACTCCTCGACCTATCGAGTTTGGCTCGAATAGGTCTACCTGCCCACCTTCAAGTGATTTGCTTCACGTTATTAGAATATGTGCCTCAATCACAGCACCGCTTGACAGAGGTGATAAAACATTGTGGTAATATTCGTAATAAGAGTTAGGAACTTGAAGAGGAAATATCATATATTTTATATATATATATATATATATACATATATATGTTTGAACGCTTCAATTTATCGTATCAATTACAAACCATTTGCATCAGTTTCAGCTTTTCAGCTTTTCGTTCAGGAACCTGACTCGTAAGTGTTTTGCAAGTCGACCCATTGATGCGATACCAAGAGTTGTCCTTGTTGAATGTTGATTGCTACTTGAAATAACGTAGTTAGTGAAGTAGACTTTTCAAAATGAAGTGTATTTAGCATATTATGTCATTTAATAGCTCAAAACATTGACTATGTTCCATCATTTTATTTTATTGGGGCCCAACGACGGTCTGTGATGATAGCTGTATAGGATCTATTGGCGTTGGATGAAGGTTTCTGAGGGAGTGGGAAGAATAGTGGGAAGGAAGCGGTCGTGGTCTCTATTGTAGGAACCATCCCAGCATTCACCGATCCACTATACTGTTATCCAGAATAAAGAAAATTGAACGTGTCATGCAGAAGACATTTCCTTTTTCTTATCAAGGATTATCGGTAAGGATAATATATTGGACAACCAGTTATTCGCGATTCTCCGTGGAATAATAATGTGCCATATTGCTCAAAAGACACTTCAGCTGGAATCCAGCACAGCAAAGAAATAAAGCCACGATAAATCACGTTTCAACAGTAGAGAAAACCTCATTTCCTTTTTTTTTATTCTCACACAATCACTGAGAAATTAAAAAGATTCGCGGTCGGTGAGTTTAATCCATGATGTCGCGTTCTTGAACGATTTCAGTAGGAAGACTTAAGCTTGGAGAGTTATTTGACAAATAAATCACATACCTAGAAGACAAGTCCAATTTGATGAGAGTTCACGTTCTATTTCATTTATAACGAGGTGATTGAAGTTATAACATCGTTTTTTTTGTCTATAGAGAGTAAACTTCAAGTACGGGATTTTGTTCGCAAGCCTGATGGTTTTGGAGGAGGCACGATGACAAAGTGGAGTTGGAGGAGTTGGAGGAGTTGGAGGAGTTGGAGGAAAATGGAGGTGGGTGGGTGGGTGGGCGGGCGTCGGGTCATCATTCAAGCACCCTGGTCCACGGCATGCATTATTATTCCAGGCACGCTTGGCAAATGTAACTGGCGAGCTCAGATAGTACTTTGTATTCTCCAGTTGCTACATTTGACTTGAAGGACAATTATATCATCTTGGCCTGCTGGCTAGGCTTTAAAACAGGAAGAAATATAGTCGCATAATGATCGAAATCCGATGTGCAAACGTTTATTACTGGTACTTTATCAAAGAAGTTCATGAAATTCAAGAGAATTTGTTAATTTTGTAAAGGCTCGGTTTTCGGGAATCGAATTCAGTTGAAATTCTCCAATCAGTTGATTTTATAAACGCAAGGTTTCACCCGAACTCGAGATAATTGTGAAATAGCGTCCAACCACATTTTTGATCAAATAATTCATCCTGGTAAACAAAAGATACATATAATTTTGTTATTGCATGCTATAATTATAATTATAATTATAATGTCACACCGAAATGTATTGCAAATTGATGATTCTTATTGTTCATTGAACTATCCCAACAACAGATAGGTTATTTGGGGCTACGAATTCCTCATGTGGGGCTTGAACCCACGTCCGACTTGATATCAATTTCTCAAATGCTAGTGCCACCGATGACGGAGCTATAGGAGGGAGGCAGATATCAAATGTATCAATATTTGATCGTTGCAGTGAGTTGATGACAGTCTGCAATGAGCCCTTCATTCTATTATCAATTCAGTGTGATTGTTAATTTCAAGTGAAAATGTGAATTACTAAATTCTCCTCGGTTTCACCTAAGTTCATGATGGATGACATCATGAGCCCTTTTAATATTGTGACATTCACCTACTGTTCAATGCACTAATATTAGATTGATTATATTTAGTATGGCATTCAATATTCAACATATCCAGTATTATAGACATTTCTCATATTCTCACGTCCTTTTAGCTTTGCCTTTCCTGAAATCATACCTCTTCCTCAAGTATCACTGATGCCCTCAGCTTAGTCTAACCCTCCCTTGTGAACCAAGAGTATAGTTCGGTGGTATCGCGGGCCTCCTTCTTGTGTTATGATCTTAGTCTCAGTCTCAGACCCCCCCCCCCCTTAGGATGGTGTATAAATAGGCTTGCACCTAGTTGTCGCTGGGAGAATCTAGAAGAAGATCTCAAGTCAAGTGTGTGACCACTATTTCTCAAGATGAAGATCTTGTGTAAGCAGCCTGCAGTTAGTCATGCATATTCTATTATTATCATTATTATTTCTATTATTATTCTTAACAGTTATAGTTATAGTTATATTATTATAACTAAGTTCTATTGTTCAGATGATTTCAAAATTCTCTATACAAACACCTCAAACACCAGATCAAATAACTTGATTAGCTATGTAATTCCCCGCTATAATAATGAGCATGGTAAAAGGCGGTTGATGTAAGCCATTCCATCTATTTTTACTTCTGTTCCTCAACATCTAATGAAACTTCAAAACATAAGTTCTGTCAAAAAAAAATTAAGTGCTGGCTTTTAGACTCCTTGAGTGGTACTCTGTAATTATTTGCAAATGGAATTTTTGTCACTTAATGTGTAATTCGTATCCACCAATATCATACTTTTTTCCCAATATTCTACCTTTCTAATTTAATTAAGCGCAATGTTATTTTGTATATGTAAATATAATATTTTCTTTCTTCGTTTTTATTATTCTCTGTCTAATCCACGTATGAGCCTTGTGCTAGGCTTTGAGAAAAATGTGAGCCTAATGTTTTATGTGAATGAATGATAAATAAACAACCTTTACTACTACTGAAGAAAAAACAAATTATTACTATTATTATTATTATGATACCATTATTATTATTATATTATTATTATAAACAAATCATATTTTGTGTAATAAAAAATCTTCGAAAAAAAAAAAAATATATATATCATTAAATATATAATTATTATTTCCATTATTATTAGAATTGGTCACTAAGCACCATAAAATGATTCAATGATGGAACACAAAATTATAAAATCAATCAATCGATCAATAAAATTATTATGTTGATGTTATAGGTGAATCTTGCGTGTATTTAGTTCAGGTAATTATTCATTGTTGTTACATCCACATTTATTCCTATTGTAGCGCGTTCACTTGTGTTGTATTTGTATTGTACTGAGTTTATATTTATTTATTTTTATTGTATCATATCTTCATTTGATGTGAGTTCGATAGTTAAACGTGACTTCTAGATATTATTCATTCATGTAGAAGATGAGTCCTTTGGAGAGAGTAATATTAGTTTATTCCACAGTTAAACCCTCAATGAGTTTTGTGGACACTCAAAAGTGTAAAATGTTGTACATTTATTGGATGAAAATAATAATATATAAAAAAAAAAGAAATATATATATATATATATATATATATATATATATATATATATATATATATATATATATATACAGGCCTTATATATATATATATATATATATATATATATATATATATATATATATATATATATATATATATATATATATAAGGCCTGTATATATTATTATATTAATTTTAATAATGAGGAAAATTGAAAAACTCATATGTGTATTGTATTATTGGCACATCATACTATATTTGGAACTCATAATTCACAAACCAAATACGCCATCACTGTACCTGTGATTAATTTGTATCAGTATATATCATTATGTTTTCCATGTGTTGTTATTATAATGCAAACCACAGATAAGCCTGTTTACAGGCTTTGTGGATTATTGAGAAGTTAAATGTTAAATCTTAAATTGACAAATAAACATCTTTGGAAAAATAATAATTATTATTATTTAAATTATTATTATTAATCAAAATCATTCTCATTAATTATCTTCTAAAAAAAAAGAAAAAAATAACAAACTTCCACCTGATTCATTAAACATACAAAAACTATCCAGTGTAAAAATTGAAATATAAAAATAGATTTGGAAAAATAGTACCTTATGGTAAATTATCATCTTGAAATTAAAAAAATTTAATGTTTATAAATATAGCAATATCTTTTATGACAAGATTAATATGTTTTATTTATTATTAAAAGAGAAGTGAAGAAGTATTTTATTAGTTTTTATTATAGTAAGGTAACTAGCTGCTATCAAGACATCTCTTGCAATGTGTATTTATGCTATGATAACATTAATTAGTAGACCCACTGACAAGTCTTGTTATGTTTTTTGTAATCAACTTATATTTTGTGTAATATAAAATCTTCTTCTAAAAAAAACAAATGATTATTATTATCATCATTATTATTATTATTATTATTATATTTTCTTGATCCCTTATTTTTTCGATTTTCCTTGATGAACCAATGACAAAAATGTATTATTATCAGTTCAAATTGTTGTAATTGTTCAGGACATTGGTGGTCATATTCATGATTCAATTAACATATATTTCATAACCATCAATACTCTCAATTTGTATAATATTCCAATTTTCTATATTAGGCATACTGTTCCTCAAATACGCAGTTATGGTGTTTTCATTATATATCATTAATTTTTGAAATGTGTCAAGTTTTGTATTGTTAATCCACAGATAAGACTTGTTTTAGGCTTTGTGGAAAAATGTGGACCTAATTTGATCTATGTATGAGTGGAGAATAAACAACTATTCAACCTTACATTTTTTATTGTATCATATCCTAGAGAGTATTACTAGTTTATTCCACAGATAAACCCTCAGTGGGTTTTGCGGACACTAAAAAGTGAAAAATGTCTTGTAATGATGTAAATTTATTGGATGAAAAAAAAAAATGCACATATTATATATTCTTTGTTATTTTCAACCCACAGATAAGCCTCCCCAGGCTTTGTGGAAAAGAGTTCAATTTAATTTATATATGTATGTTCTATGTTATTTTGTTCAATAAAAAAAATATATTATTATCATTATTATTGCGATTCACTCAGCTGGTTGTTATATGTAGTCAAACTCTGTTATTAATTTACATATTGATTAGGCTATTAGATGAATCAATCATGAATTTGGCCTAATATATAATGAAAAAAGAAGAAAAAGTTGAGCTAACTAATTGTTCATTTGCGTATCTATTTTGATTCTATTTGTATCTCAAAACTCCAATTACATGTCAGGAAGTTCCGGTTCCAATCAATCACCTAGTATCATACTGAATTATTTTGTAGGTAAAAGTATCAATCGTGTGTCTAAAAGTCCCATATTTTTACCAACAAGAAATTTTGCTATTGTTTCATAATAAAATCATCATATAAATATTTTCTGAATTTTTCATGTCGAATGGAAATTTATATATTTTAAAATTATAAAATTGAAATAATGAGGAAAAAGAAAGAAAAATCATATATGTATTGTTATATTGGCACATTATACTATCATTGGAACTCGTATGATTCACAAAACTAAATACGCCATCACTGTACCTGTAATTAATTTGTATCAGTTATGTTTTTCATGTGTTATAATTATATTTTAATCCACAGATAAGCCTGTTTACCGGTTTTGTGGAATATTGTGAACTTTTCTGTATAATCTTGAATTGACAAATACAAATCTGATGAAAAAAAATCATCATTATTATTATCATTAGTAGTAGACCCACAGACAAGTCTGTTGTGACTTTGTGGGTCTACGATATCTGTATTTAACTCATATTTTGTGTAATGAGAAATTTTCTCAAAAGAAAAAAATTATTATTATTATTATCATTATGTTTGAGTATATAATATATATATATACTCGAACATATTGTCCCCATCTCCCTTCTTAGAACAGTATATTTTGCTTTGGCTGAATCAGTAGTTAATTGTGGTATTCTGGCTTGGGGCAATGCATCCACTTCTCATCTTCAAAACTTGACATATATTCAAAATAGGATTATTGCAAATATAATACCTCATCATTCAATAGCAATTCCTTATCCGGATAGCGAGAGTTTATATCAAATTTGGAATATTCTGCCAATTAAAAAAATTATTTAATTACCGGTTCATACTCAAGTATTACTACAATAACTCATGTAAAATACCCAACGAATGTAATCGTAACACAAGACTCGGAACGTTAGAGTTATACAAAATTCCTGCCCATAATAACAAACATGGGAAACGGCGTTTAGAGTATGCGATACCTATATTATTCAACGAAATACCTCTCAGTCTGAGAAAGTTAGAAACATATCAACATATTAAAACAGAAATTAGGAAATGGTTAATTAATTATACTAATTTTGAAAATGATTGATCCAATTGTGCAGTGGGATACACTTATTAGATATTTTTTGAATTATTCTCGTGCATCAACTTTTTATGTCTTTAGCTGTGTGGATATAATTTGTATTCTTGATGTATAATGATATATTATTTTTTCAATTTCATGTTCACATATATATAGGTATACATATATTCGATTTTGTATTCCTTAACTATTGGAAAGTTTTCATTTATTTTTTCCTTGTATAATTTGAGAGTTGTGAAAACAGAAATAGATGATAGACACAAGTCATGCTGTATTCCAAGTAGGCCTAACCCTTGATTTATAAGACGGTGAAAAAAAGTGAACACTTAGTAAACTTGTTTCATTGTTTCATGATATAACCCGATTTTTGTCCGAGCTATTAATTTTATTTTTCATCCTCAGATTGGCCTTTTCGGCTTTGTGGAAGAGCGTATTGATTAATCTTGTATGTATGTATTATTTTAATCTAATAAAAAAAAATTATTATTATTATTATTATTATATAATAATATTCATAATTCGATAATTCATATTTTGTGTAATAACAAATCTTCTCTCCAAATAAATAAATAAATAAAATGTATTGTATCATATCCTAGATAGTATTATTAGTTTATGCCACAGTTACACCCTCAGTGGGTTTTGTGGACACTTGAGAGTGAAAAATGTCTTGCAATAATGTACATTTATTGGATTTATTTTATTTGGATGAAACAAACAAAATGATGTATTATTACATTATGTTTCAAGTTGGATTTTGTATTATAAATGAACTAATGTTAACTTGAATAGGTTCTTGTTCTATGTGTATTATCCTGTATCCACTGCCCGCCTCACGACAAACAAACCACTCCTTGAATCTAGTCTCAGGTTCGAAACCTGATTGGTGACAGCGGTCATCTAGGAGCGCCACCTGCCATAATATAACTAGGCTCGTGCCTTCTCACATCAGCACCGTAAGAGACAGCTGGTGCCTAGCCGTGTCAACTTTCACGCCGTCAACTCACATGACCGAACCTTAAAAATACCAATTAGAACTGAGAAGTTTGTTTCTTTTTTTATGAATAAAGTACCTAGGTGGAATCAATACAGAATTTGGATCACATATAAATACTCAATTCGGAGCGAGAGTGACGGCGTGAACTATTGAGCTAGTCTTGAAAGCCTATGTCCGCTCTTGAACATGCATTATTATATTATTTATATATATATATATATATATATATATATATATATATATATATATATATATATATATATATTAAAATTATTCAGCAATATATTTAAATACCATCCAGAAATAGAATTGGTGTGATTTATAATTTTATTGTCTCCGTGGTGTACAAGATTACACGGTAATACTCCGTTGATGGTAAAATGTTTTTTTTTTGAATAACTTCGAGCGCTAAATATACAGATTTTCATGGCATTATCAGTTGTTCTAAACTCCTGACAGGACCCCTATTCCTGAGATAAATGAGATGTGAGAAAAATAAAAGTGAGTGAGAAAACGATTATCTCACTTGAAATGGTCGATTTACCATTACCAATCGGCCATTTTAAGTGCGATAATCGTTTTCTCACTCACTTTTATTTTTCTCACATCTCATTTATCTCAGGAATAGGGGTCCGATGTGATAAATATGCAGCCGGGACCACTTATCACTGCAACTAGAGTTATAGCAATCTGCTTTACTCGCTCACGTATCTTTCATATCAGAATACCATCATACTGTCAAACAACGTATAGATTTTATATTTTGGAGAAGTAAGAACGTAATTTATTCATATTGGGTTTCAAAGACGTGATGACCAAGATACATTGACGTCGGTAAATGATCTACGAGGATGAAGATTAGATGAAGATTTATTTTTTTGTTTTTTTGGACAGTAGGCAGGAAGGAAACGGTCGTGTATTGCTTTTAAGGAACCATCCCATATTCACTGTAACATCAGAGGTTTATATCGGTCAGGATAGTCGATCATGGCGGGGATCGAGCACCGGTCCCTTGAATGACGGTTTAGAACCCTAGGAAGTGATCTACAAACTTCTTGATACGCACGTTTTATCTTATCACGAAATCACTTACAACTATTGAAAGGTAAATCCTTCAATTCTTCACCTTTCATTTACAACTTCAACCTCTTTTCCTATATATCAAGAGTACATTAAGCGTATAATATCAGTTTTTTAGTGATAATATTTCGAACGGTATAATATATCGAAATTCTAATGTGGGGCAAGCACATATATTTTCAATACCTTGAAGGTGGTACAAGCTATAACGATTTACCGTAAACAACTTAAAGAGTCCAAGGGAGTCGATTTTTCGAAATATCAGTTTCTTGATGATAACTTTTGAACGATATGAGATATCAAAATTCTAATGCGCGAGAAATACAGATAATTATAATAGCTTCAAGATGATATAAGTTATGACTATTTAAGTCACGCTGCATAATTGTGATGCGTCGACAGCTAAAAAAACACATTTTTTAGCTGTCGACGCTTGACAGTTTTGTGACGTGACTTGAATAGTTATTACTGATATTTTCTTGAAACTATTATAATTATATGTGTGCATCTCATTTATTAGAATTTTTATATCTCACACCATTCAAAAGTAATCACCGAAAAACTGATATTTCGCTAAATCGACCCCTTGAACCCAGGGTAGGCCCTATGCCATTGCGCGACGAGTCCTTGACTACCCTATATCGCTGTGACATTGTCTCCTCCACCGTTCACCGTTCACGGTTCACCGTTCACCGTTCACCGTTCACCGCTCACCGTTCTGTATGTATACACCAAATAATCTAGATCAGACAAATGCATATTCATGGAATAGATACATATTAAAATTAATTCATAAATATTCGATATATAATAATCAATATTTAATATGATGAAACTCGTGGATATGAAAGCGACATGAAATTTAAATTAAAAATTTCGAACATAGTTCTGATAATCAGCTAAATGAAAAATGTGATTTTTTTTCTGTTTTTCATATCAATATCTCATTTGGCGTTATTTTTCATAACATACATCAGAGTGATTTCTTTCATTAAAAAAAACAGTAATTTACTGTATTGTTGAATACAATTTCATTCAACTATGTTCAGCTATGTTTTCTTATTTCTAGATTTGTCAGCGTCGTCTCCTATTTCCAACGTCGACTGAGGTTTCTACTGATGGGGTATATAAATATTCAATACGTTTAGCACTGCTGTGTGTCAGCTGTCTTCATCTGACAGCTTCACTTGGGCGAGGCTTCTGTGTACACTGCATACTAGAACGTTTTCGACTTTCAGTTGCCAATTTAGGTAATTGTTCCGAACGACATGAAAACTTTTTGATACGTTACATTCACGCAGTCACGTGCAGCTATTTCTCTTTATCGTCAAAGAGTTTGTCTTTCCATTCTACATGTTTGATAGATTTGCATAGATTATCCAATGTTTACTTTAACTTTCAAGCCGAAAACACGTATCACAAAATATAATAAAACATATTCAAGGTATCTATTGATCGAAAAAGACGACTAACCTAGGATAGTAAAACATTGACCCGCTTTCAAATTTGACTATCGATAATATAACATATTTTCAATATATTGATTATAATAAATATATCTATAGATTCATATTCTATTTCTTTTTGAAAAGGATACTTCCACTCTACAACATCAATACAAAATTTCCGGATGGGATTCGTGAGTGGTAGGAAGAAGAGCGCTCTAAGGGGCCGGTCAGGGGGCGGTTTGCCTCCCCGCCGCACCGGCCGCTTCTTGTTATTGGCACTCATCGCCGTGGCACTGAGCGCTGTCTGCCAGGCCGTAGACAACGGCTTGTCGGGCGCTGCTGTGCTCGCGGTGGTGCTGGCTGCGCCGACGCCCAACTCATGCTGCAATCCTGCACACACAAAAACAGCACGTCACTTAAACAGACGGGAAATAGTCGTTCGATGGCGAAACAAGATTGTAGAAAATTGTCATTTTTCAAACAGTATCGAATCGAGAAAAATGCAAGATTGAAAGTCGTTTCGACCCTATAATTATAGAACAGGTAGTTAACTAGTTATAACTGAGTAAACTCTACAAGCTGTGTGGGGGGAGGGGTAATTGCTCACACTGGTGACTTGGGGTTGCAGTTTTATAGATCAATAATTTTTTTTTTTTTTTTTTTTTTTTGTAGTAAAGGTTGTTTATTTATCATTCATTTACATGAAACATTAGGTTCACTTTTTCCACAAAGCCTAGCACAAGGCTTATCTGTGGATTAGACAGAGAATAATAAGAACGAACAAAGAAAACACTATATTTACATATAAAAAACAACATTGCGCTTAATTAAATTAGAAAGGCAGAAAATTGGGAAAAAAGTAGGATATTGGTGGATACGAATTACACATTAAGTGACAAAAATTCCATTTGCAAATAATTACAGTATTGGTATTACAGTATAACAGTATTATAGTATTAGAAAAATACTTCATAATATTTCAGTAATTTCAATGATACACAACGATGCTACACAAAGAGCAACGTGAAACTTTCATGAGTATCATTTGACCAATTTCAGGATTGTTCTGTTACTTGATTTGTTCTCATTTCAGTTATTTACCATTTTTCCAATCGACGTCGGTCGTTGTTTCGATATCGAATGTATGTACTTTCATGAACTGAAATTGATGTATTTTATATTCCAATTCGATATCGAATCGATGTTAAAGTATCGAATCGATGTTAAAGTATCGAATCGATGTTAAAGTATCCAATCGATGTTAAAGTATCGAATCGATGTTCAAGTATCGAATCGATGTTTAAGTATCGAATCGATGTTAAAGTATCGAATCGATGTTAAAGTATCGAATCGATGTTAAAGTATCGAATCGATTGAAAATATCCTTACCGAATCACAACCCTGGTGAATAGTCTCACTTGAACATTCACTAAAACATGACATCAACTTCACATTAAACATTTACCGAGCCGGGTGGACCAATGGCTAGCACGCTGAATCGACATTCAGGAGACGGGGATTAGTTTCGCGTCAACAGGTGCCTTTGTGGTTTTCGTCTGACGATCAGGTGAAGACGCATATGGTCCCTTAACACCTGGACCCAGATTCACAAAGAATTTTATCTCTCAACCCGTTCTAAGTTAAAATAGTTTTAGGAGTTATCACCAGACTTGGTTATAACTCGTATTCACGAAAAAGTTAAGGCAAAAGTTTTAAGAATAGTTGGTGATAAAGTTATCACCGGCCCCGAGTGGTTTCATTGAAGATAAAACACTAATCTCAATTGATTTTCTATGATTTTGAAGATTTGGCTCACTCAAATTCAATTAGTACATATTTAGAAGATTGAAAATGAAAGTCTAGATAGGTTGGGAGTAAAGAAACGATCCGAATTACGATTGTCATACTTAATATTCAATCTTAACCTCATATTTGGGAATCTCGGATGACAGCTGATAGAATTAGCGGGAAACAAAATGCAAAGCCTTCTTGATGCTCAACAACAAAAAGATTCACAACAATTAGAAAACAACAAACTTGAAAGTATATACAACATTTTATGCATTCATTTAAATTTTAAATATTATCTAGCTGTAGGGAACAAGTAATTTATGTTTATATCGCGTTATTACAAACTAATTGACATACCGCAATTGCTCACATTGGTTGACAGTCGAAAACAATGACGTCACACGGCAATGGCACGGACAGTTGGGGCAAAAGTTAACACCACGGTAAAATTATCTTAAAATTCTTTGTGAATAGGGAATAAGGATAAAACCGTTATAAAGTTAGAACGTGATATCTCTGTTTTAACTTGGAACGGGTTAAGCGCTAAAATGTTTTAAGATAAAATTCTTTGTGAATCTGGGCCCAGGCCACGAACGTCTCCTCCCCATTGTTTCAATACAGGCTAAATAGGACCACTCACTAACTATACACTGGTCTATTCTAAATACTATAATAATATATTTTTTGTTTAGTAGTAAAGGTTGTTTATTTATCATTCATTTACATGAAACATTAGGTTCACTTTTTCCACAAAGCCTAGCACAAGGCTTATCTGTGGATTAGACAGAGAATAATAAAAACGAAGAAAGAAAACACTATATTTGCATATACAAAATAACATTGTGCTTAATCAAATTAGAAAGGTAGAATATTGGGAAAAAGTAGGATATTGGTGGATACGAATTACACATCAAGTGACAAAAATTCCATTTGCAAATAATTACAGAGTACCACTCAAGGAGTCTAAAAGCCAGCACTTAGTTTCTTTTTTGACAGAACTTATGTTTTGAAGTTTCAATAGATGTTGAGGAACATAATTAAAAATAGATGGAATAGCAACGATGGAAATAATAATCATGATGATAATAATATTATTATTAATCATTGTTTATATATTTATTTATTCAGCAATCTGAGACAAATACATAAGAGTTCACATATCTCCACAAAGCCTGTATTACAGGTTCATCTGTGGAATTGAATTATGTGTCTTGCCTTTTAATCAAATGAATCTTAATTTCAGAAGTATACAGTTGGTGCAGTAATCATGGAGTCAACAATTATACATAAATATTAATGAAATACGAAGGAAATTTGATAGGCTCTGACATTCAATTTCATTTGAAGCCAAGTATGTATTTTAATTGAGTAAATGTAAGACAAAACGAAATTTTTTTTTTTAAAGAACAATTAAAAACAGAGTCGATATTGAATGTATTGACTAGCTTACTTCTATAACATAATTCTACTGAATACATTTAAGGAAGGGTCATTTAATGTTTCAAGCATCCAACATTTCATTTCCTTTTTTATTTGATTTAGAGAGATTAAGTTCCTTAGGTGATACCAGGTATTTTATTAAAAATTGCTGGAATAGCGAACAATAAATTCCTCGTACCGTATTTATTATTAAAGTATGGTACGATATAATATGTTTCCTTATGAGACGATCTTGTGTTTGAAGGATTTGTATACACGAGTTTTAAATTGATCCTTAGTGATAGAATTTCAGTATAAATGCATAAAGCAAGAGTCTATGAAACGGTAGTATTTTAGTATTTTGAAAGAGTGCATCAATATTATTATTTAATTTCAATTTTAAATCCAACGGGGTATTGGACTTGATCATATTGTTTTGAAGAGAAAGTATTTTATTGACATGAACCGACGATGCATTCCCCTAAGCAAGACACAGTATTAAATGATTGATTCGGCAAGATAAGTATATCAAATCGTTAACATCAGGAGGAAGTATACATTTCAAATTATATAGCTGAAAAGCACATGATCTTGGACGCTTGCAAAGAATATCTATATCTATATGAGCCTCTAGGTGAAAAGTTGATCCACTGTTACACCTAAATAGACATGATTGTCTACTTGACTTATCAATTCGTTACATTCGTCACAACTTTGATCGTTATTCAGACTGTGTAGACAACTGTAGGTATGGACGGTATATAATGTTTATTGGTTGAAGTTTGGAATCACTGAATGGTGAACAAATATGGATCAGTTTGGTTTTACCGCCGTTCATAACCAGATTAGGGTTATGTGTCCATTTTAAAATCTGATTGAAATCTTTCTCTATATGTTTTTCCGCAATGCATATTTTTTGTGTATTGATAGTCGAAAAAGTAAAAATGATAATAATGATAATGATGATAAATGTTCATTTATTTGTTCAGTTATCAACTTAAAGAATGCATTTTGTGTTGTTCACAATGATCCATAACAATAATAATACTAATAATAATGTAATAATAATAATGATCAATAGCAAGAGAAAGAAAATGGTCGAGTTTTAATAATACATTTTATTTTTATTTCAGTTCAAGTTTTGTTAGTTTACCAGAGTTCCATGGCAAATGAAGTTTTTGTTAATTTAGTTTCATCAATTGTATTCTGGGGTTAACGTTATTCAAAATATTAACCCAAGTGACATACATTGAAGTACTCGATAATCACCCGTGCGATATGTTGTAACCGGTTTTGACCGTGATTGTATTCAACTGATTGAATACAAACGTAATAATACTTATAGTGTTGATAATGATTAAATATTGGAATGAATCTAATGTGGGATAGTCCACAGAAAGCATCACATTTGGCGCTTTTCACAAAAGGTCATAGCTTTGATCGGGATCAGCTCTGATCCCAATCAAAGTTGCTACCAAGATATTACCGATCAACTTTGATACTATCTCAAAGACAATATTAATAGATTGATACAAATAATAGATTTAATTAAAAATAAAGTGAAAAAATAAAAAAATGGATCAAAATATGGTATTATCTCTAGAAATTGTCGTAACTTTGAGCCGGATCAAAGTGATGACCTTTTGTGAATTCGGCCCATGGAATCAGTGTTGGATTTGTTTTGGCTTGCGACCTGTGGAGGAGTGAGTCTCGCACAAACAATCTAACAAAACAAACAGGGAAAGTACCGATTTGAACTGAATGGAAGTTTCCGTTCACGCGTATTATCTAATAATATAAACAGTCAAATGATGGCGTAACTTCATTCAGTTCCGGTGGGCGTATTTCAACATTCCAGGTGCATTCCATTCGGCGCCAAGATGCAATTTGTATATCTTTTTCACATTCTGCGAGCGTTTTTAGTAAGGCCAAGTTAATAGATGGAATTCTATTCAACTAATTACAATAATGACTGTGTTCCGTTCTTAAACAAGAATGAACGATCAATTAGATATTTGAAATATTACTTTCGGTAAGTAAGTGAATCAATTAATATTTAATACTGCTCTATCACAAAGAACATACATTTCTCTTGTAACTAAATTGAAAACAACGTACTATCTTCATACCTAATCCGTAAAGGAGCTGGAGGGATACAAGACAGGAACTGAGAAAGCCTAGGTGCCAAATGAAAGTGGGATATAGCAGTACGCTTCCGATGGCCAGCAGTCGAGCCTTACAGAGATTGACGAACTTCGACATTTCAATACATGGTTTACTGTATATTGAAACTGCATGAAAGCCTGCCATAAGATGGTAATGGAACAAGCATGTTTCAATTAGGCATGCAACCGTACGATATTTCATGATACACACCTCATATTCTATGTTGTGGTTCGATGTTATATCAACCGTGATAATTATTGTGTTCTTAACGACCCCACCAAGTAAATTATTGAGGGTGGGGGGGGGGGGGGGACGAGGAAGAATGAGCGGTTGTCAGATGTATATTGTGTTAGCAAAAATCCTTAGCCTTATGCGGGTCTCAAACTGAGCCCGACTTGCTTTTCGGTCCCGAAACAATGCCTTGGCTGACTGAGCCACTCTGGTAGCTTCACTCAATCATAACACTATAACCAGACTTCATATCGTGTATATAAATCCTACGTATTCATTGCGAATACCTTTAACAGGCGTAATATCATATGGAAAATTCATATTTATTGACATTTGTGTAAGGATTCAAAATATACTAAGACGAGTAGCCGAGTAGCTAGCACACTGAACTGTCATTCAGGAGACCGGGTTTCGATTCCCGCCATCGTCGACCATCCTGACGAGGGTTTTTCGTAGTTTCCCTCTGTTCAGGTCAATACTGGGATGGTTCTTCGGCAAAGGACCACGACCGACTCTTCCTTCCTACTCTCCAAAAATACCTGGTGAAATAATCTTTCCTCTCATCATTCATTCATCCGACACGAATATATCTTTGTCATCAATACAGTGCGTCGTTAAACCCCAAATAATAATATTAATGAAGGTTTCAAAATACGGTCGTTTTAGATTTAGGAGATGTATTTTTCAGTATGAAATATTGTAAAATATTGAATATTCTAATATTTTATATATCGGTACACATAGGCCTATGCTTCTACATTTTGATATGGAATAATACATTCTTAATAAGGTTTTTGGTCCGTTTGCACGCACTTTTTAATGTTATAACGGTATGCTTGATCGTTACTATGAGTCCATTGCAGTGATGCACAACCTTTTTGTCGGCAGGGCAACAAAGAAGTACAAAAAAGAGTCCCGGATAATGATATAAATTCTCTCCTGAGACCAGTATTATATTCAAATTTGGAATGAAAAGTGGCATACTCTAGGTCTCTACGAGTGAGACAGGTTTCCACGGCGCATCAGATAGACATTCTCACGAAATTTGATTCAATTGTTATATTGGTCATATATATATATATATATATATATATATATATATATATATATATATATATATATATATATATATATATATATATATATATATATTAAACCATACACTATTCTCTTCACAAGCTTTTTGAATACATTTGAATTATTATGCGTGGAAGGAAATGCGAAACTTAAATCCTTTTTGAATTCGAGTTGAATATCTCATTCAAATTGTTAGTTTTAATAAGTTTCCTTTGGACGATGTTTGCTTATATGTTTATTTAGTTTAAATCTCTCTTTATCATGTCGATCTAGTCGTCCTCCCCGAGTCGTGTTTTGAATTATTTCTTGTAGGCCTATATTCTAACCAATATCACAGTCAATCTCAAGAATATTTATCAACATATCTAGGGAAACACTTCTGAATTAAATTTGTTCTATTATCAAGTCATCGAATTCATAATCAATAGACTCATAAATCACATTGAATTTGTTCACCCTAAGAATGAAAATACTTATACTCGAGACAGTGTGATACTCATTGCATTATGCTTATTCAATGAAAAATTTGGTGATGCTCTTTTAGTTTGCTTGCGTAGGAAGTAGTCTACATAAATTGTGGGGCTGGTTGAAATATAATGCCTATTGCCCATTTCAGTGTAAAGTATACATTTTTTTGTCTCATCGATAATGGATGAGGAATTAAGCATAATCATTAATAAGGTTAAGCTATGGGAGTGT
>OZ023327.1:72318669-72398669 GCA_964007535.1 Brachyptera risi | reverse complement strand
ATGTACACACATAATCCATGTACAGTGAGTTTATGAAGAAAATATCACTAAAATGTAGATAGATTTTATTAGAAGTTAATAATTGGAAAAATCCATTTAATATGACCTTATACATATTTACATATATCATACGCATACATATCATGTGTATCATTCATACACATTGTCTTGTTACGTGTTGGCTGATGAAAAGATGAAAAGTGTAGACTAGAGCATTCTAACGTCGACAAGTAAATTCGTTTCAAGAGTTTTGCGTGTTCTTGAATATTTTTCTAGAGAAGTTGAATAAATATTGTTTGTATAAGTCAATTATTCCTTCTCCGCTGCGTACAGTGAGTTGGAAAAGATCTTACTGAAGATTTTTCTAGAGCTCAACTGTCAATTGTTGATTTGAGTAGAAAGCTAGAAACTCTTTGATGGAAAATAATTCAATTTTATCTCTGATAAGCCTTGATTTTATTCAAAGAATGTGATGGAATTCTCACAGACTCTACATAGACTGCGTTCTACAGTCAGATTGCAGGTTGTATTCTTTATGTTCAAAATACTTGATGCACAAGACGGTAGTGAAGTGCAGTCACTGTATTTTCAAGAACGATGAAATGAAAATAAATAAATCAGACAATATTTCGAAACGAAATGAAGTGGAAGTAAAGATGGCCGTGGAAGAGCGTACCGAGAAGCTTGACAAGAAATTACAAGAAAATGTTATTTAATTAACACATAATGAAAAGATGTGTGCTTGGTGGGAGGAGCGGGTATGAAGAGGGGGGAGGGGGGGGGGAGTGAAGAACAGATGAGTATGTATTGCAAGCTATTGGGACCAATGGAAACGAAGAAATTGTAGTAGTACTACTCCTCCTGAAATAAAAACAGGAAGAGACGAGGGAGCTTGAGGAGAGTATAGCGTAGTCGTGGGTACAAGAGCGGATGGAAGAGCTAGGTGGTGCAGCAGTAGTTGATTCAGTCTATTTTTGAAAATCCATGTTTGTGCGCTTTTAATTTATTTATTCATTATCAATTTCTGATTTTTGGATTCTAAATATTTATTTTATCAACATCGTGTGAAGAAGTTTCAGAATAGTGAAAAAGTGCAGTTTAAAATATAGACTACGCGGCATCTATATGGGCCTTAATGCAAATAGTCATTAGCGGTGTAATAAATAGACAGTAGTATAAGAACTATACATTATAATGATTATATATACATGGCATGTATTTCTGAACGTTTTCATATATTTTTATTACTATCTTCCTTCTTGACAGTGATTGTATTCATTTGTATATAGACGTCAGTTGTTGGTCAACATTTTATTATCCTCTTCTCAAACGAAATCGAGAAACCAACCAACTCAAGACGGCTGTCAACGATTGTCTCTTCCAAACGTATTGTTTTTGTGGAAAATCAACTTGAATATTCATTTGATAATCCTCATTTCCAGTTATCTCAAATACTGTCTTTTGATCTCAAGATATAGACCTATATTTTGATTGGTTGACTCATCTTTAAGATAATCGTTCAGGCTGGTATACTAAGTTGAACCAAAAGTAATATTTTCTATTTTTTCATTCAATAACTAAGTGAAGATCACATTTCCAGACTTGGACCATGATTCGAAACATGATATTTGATACTTCTTCCATTCTCGGATATCCAGTGTTACTTCTATTTTAAATTTAATGAAACTTAATGAACATCTGATATCTATAGTTGCGTGAGATTAATTAGATTGCGTGGTATTCGAGAGTTTGTTTGCTTTTCTATTGCTCGACGAAAGTTGTTGTACGTGTACTTTGTATTGAGCTGCTGAATATGGGAGGGATATCTTATTCCCACTCGACGTTCTACGAGGCAGAAGTACGGGAAATGAATGTACAGGATAATCTGGATCAAGGCGCATCGCCAGGCATTTGACAGATCGGGCATCATGGCGACGGGCAGTAGACGATGCACCACTAGAAATGCAATATGTGCCCTAACATTATAAAACAACTGAGGATATTCTTTCTTTTTATACTGAATTCAACGACGCACAGTATTGATGATCAAGATCTATTGGTGTCGGTGAATGATGAATGAGGTGATGGAAAGACAAGGTAAGAGTTCATTTCGTTAGGTGTAGCTGTAATTTCCATAAAATGACCACTATTGACAAACCTCTCTTCTCATACTATAATGAAGATGCAGAGTGAAATATTGAGATGTTAGTCGAAGGTCTGTGATCCAGATAGATCGAATTATACAATTTTTATGATGAGATTTTTATTCGATTCAAAGCTGCCACATTCGACATATCTAGATAATTATGCTAATTGTTTGATTAACGACCTCACCAACAGCGAGGTTATTTGGAGGTATACGGATCAGCTGACGATGGATGAATGATGTTTACAAAAACCATGCCTTATGCGGAAATAATCATACAGATGACTGGAGAAAGTAAGCCATTAGCAGTTAACTGGTTGCATCAAAACCTATATCATAAGAAACAAATATAGGCCTACTTCCAAAGAGACCACAAAATCAAACTTCCTTGAAAAAAGAACTCCCTGTACCCCTCCATTCCCCTCACCTATGTCTGCAATTACTATAGCGTTCCGAACGCTAGAAAGCGCAACATGCGGGCTGGCGATAGCCACTCACAACCCATCATGTTTGTCGCGCTCTCGAGCGGTCGCAAATACTACATCAGGGGTGAGGGGCGTACAACCAAGTGCATATAGAGTAGAGAGGAATACATTCCATTCCAAAATTGGGTAACAAGCTTTGAGTAGGCCTATATCTACCTATACAGGCCTGTACCGAACACCTATTGTGAATTTGAAAATTCAGATAAAAAATTCGTTCATTGTTAACACTGCATGTATATTATACAATTATAATTACGATTCGAAATACTGAATCTGTTACTCATTACTTATAGCACTTGAAAATACAACTTGTTTTACTTTTCTTATTGCATATGCATATATTCTACTGGATCCTATATATCAAGACTTGCATAATGGATATATATGTACAATATAGGCCTACATTCATGATTCATTTCAATTCAACGGTTGCAATGTAATCATATCACTTATGAATATATAGGACTTATGCGCAGAGATAGTCACAATTTATACTGTTAAATACTGAATTGTATATTAAATACTATATTTATCGTGATCATTTTTAAGCCTAATATACACCATGCTTATAAAATCTATGTACATTTTGAAACGATTTCAAGATGCTATCCGTTGAAGATGAGTATTGCAAGTTTCAAGTGCTTCACTCGTCACAAGTGGATTGTAATCTCAGTCAAGTTGTGGTAAAATAATCCGTTCAATTACCATTCGTCATAAGCACGGCACCTCCACCTTCATGATTCGTCATGAGCACGGCACCTCCACCTTCATGATTCGTACAGTTCAAGGAGATGCTTCCAAACAGAAACATTTATTGTTGAAATGTTACTTTTCAAAGAATGATTTTAAATAGTTTCAGAACCAAAAAATGATTTGAAAATGATGAGAAAATAGTGAGGAAAGCCGTATCTACGTCTTTGCTTACATTTAAAACAACGGGATCTGAGAAATCTACATAGTTATACAACATATGCCAAAAAGTAGAATAATCTTTCGTTTTTTTAATTCAATTTCTTCAATATCCATTCATTTATTTTTCTGATGTGATTAACAACCCTAGCTTCAATCGCTAACCATTAACTGCTAGGTTATATGGGGGTACGACTGAGCAAGGCATGAAACTATGAAGTGATGATGAATGGAGGATATCTGAAAGAAAAACATGCCTTATGCAGGACTCCAATCCACGCCCAACTTGACATCGGTTTTTACAGCGGTGCCTTAGCGGACCTACGGCCACCCTCAACTAATATCTTTGGTATCGCAGTGAATCATATAGTTTGGGTGATCATGAGCTAATTTACGAGACCATGGTGCATGACTATCGGAGAACATGCAATAGCCACCATTCAGTACAAACTGAACTAGGCTTTCCAATTAGTCAACAGATAGCGTATTTTAGCGCTGCAGCTCCTTCCAAATCGGATGAGTGTTACTGATTGTTATGAGTTTTGACGTGTATAATTGGATGAGCAGAGACTCAATGTCACCATACTCGAGAAGAATAATGTTTTGGAATTTTTTGTTTGCGCTCCATGGGTCAAACGAAATACATTTCTAGTGATGAAACTTTTCATGCACAAATGTCATCACCTGACTCAACACTGAATGATTTTGAGAGAATTTACGAGAAGAATATATTGGTGAAAAAAGTATAACTCGAGAGAAAGAATATGGGAACAAACATTTCTCCGAATGTATTCAAATTCCCACAGAATTTAGGTATAGTAATTAAATACACATAATTCCAAAGTGGTTCTTAAATCGAATGAGTCTCATTGAATATGGACATTGTTATGTATTTGTTGACATCAATCAATAAAATATATTGAGAAAACTATCAAGGATATCAACAAGTAGAATCGACAAGATCATAAGCCGATCCAAATAATTGATAGGTAAACCAGGAAGGCAGTACGAGTTAAAACAGATTCAAAATCAAGGCGTATAGGTCTTCATAGCTTTCCATTCTATTTCATACAAAATCCTGATCATCTTATGAAATATATGCTGCGTTTTCCTAGTAGATCTAGGAAAGTTCCTCTATCACTATCTTTGACAGTTAAGTACACTCTAATGACACAATGTGGCGTGCTCGCAAATCAGGCACCTCGTCTTATGCAGACCCATGAATCGCTAATGATATTCCTTCAACTTGGCCATTCGCATGGGGTGCAATCAGGAATACCGGACCTGTGTCTACCTGAGGCGCCCCCAGTCTCCGCAGGGAAACAAGGTATGGTGATTTCGCAGATATAAATAATGATACAACTTGAAAAGTGCAAGATACAAAATTAACGATTACATCATAAGGTACAGACAGTAATTGTCGAAAATTGTAATAATCGACTGAAATTTGATAATAACAAAGGTGTAAAAAACAGACTGTTGTGTGTAACAGAAACACTTGCCGTTTTAGCCAGTTGTTTTCAACTCACTGCGTACCGTTCCATACAAATAACATGTAACTTGTTGTGAAAGTTCATTATAGATCTGAAATATTTCAGAAGAGACTTCTCTGAATGGTATGGAGTGGTTTCACTACAATATGTTCAAACAGAAAGTCACTGTAATTGTTTCCATGTTACAATGACACTGAATAATGCGACGCTATGAGTAGGCCTAGGCCAGCCTTGGCGTGGAGATATCAATTCTAAAATGACGTTACGCTTGAACCCTGTCTTTACGGTAGTTAAAACAGATAGTTTTAACTCGGTGATATAATTATAAATCGTATGGTATGAATAACATGGCTGTCGTTGTTGGATGAACGGTGTAGAGATGAGAAAATTGATAGCCAATCCTATTGATTCCACACTTTTCAATTTTTAGTCTTGTAGTATAATTCACAATGAATCCATTTCTTCATAATGGGTTTAACAATGCACTTGATGATGATTAAGATCTATTGGCACCGGTGAATGAGAAATGAGATGACGTGAATTCACTGCAACGACTGAATATGTGAACCACGCAACATCTGTCAGGATAGTCGTCCAAGCCCCGCCCCGGCATCCTCAATGACTGCATGTTCAGCGCGCTAGCGACTGGTTCCCCTTCTCAAGCATTCTCATTTCATACATTCCTTTTAACCAAGTCGAAGATATTTTTCAGTATTTTCTTCCCGGTGAATTTTATTTGAAAATTCGGCATTGAAATAATGTTTTGAGTAACTATTGTCATCGTGAAATGATCAATTTAGCACCAATCGATCATTGGAAAGCTGCACACATACATACACAAACGAAAGAATGCGTTAGAGAACGAAAATCAGGTTTAACGACGCGTCAAGAGTGAACGTTATTTGCTCCGTCATGCAAACGTATGTAGAGCTGATTATTGTTTGTTTGCGAAACGATCTCATCAACAGTTAGGTTATTTTGGGTTACAAATGAGCAGTTGCTAATGTAATTATGACGTGCGGTGCCTTAGTTGACTGAGCTACGGAGGGCGGGGAAGGTGAAGCTTTCGTTCTACTGATCATTCAGGGGTATAGAGGCGTATACGTACTGCTTAGGTCATACCAATAACTCGACTATATATGTAAACATAGTATGGAGAAAAAAACTCCTAGCGACAATTCAAAACAATCATTATAGTTTTTAATTAGATGAGCGTAGCGACGAGGACTTCTATTCCACTTATCGAAAGCAATCAGTCTTCAATTTTCTCTGGAGAACTTTGTACGTAGCACATAAGTTAGGCAAAGTAACCAATCGACTTAAACAAATTCTGAACATTGGTGTCATTTGTTTTATTGTTATTCATATATAATTTATATCATCAACGGTGGAAAAAATATTAGAACGATGTGCATGTTGCTCATCGATTAATCGATTATTTAGAGGAATTCAAAATTAATAATATGTCTCAATTCGAATTTTAGGAAGGACGTAGCACCAATTCCTTGCTTGTGAATTTTTCGCAGTTTGTAAATGTTAGATTGAATGATGATAAATATGTGGTTGCTGTGTTAATAGATTTTACAAACGCGTAGATGCGTTGAATTACGCGACGTTGATGAAATCACTGGAGTGTGTTGGTATTAGAGGTCCTCTATTACAATGGTTTGTGAATTATTTGGACAATAGAAAGTTTGTAGTTAAAATAAGTGATGTGTGTAGCTTAAATAAGTCTTGTAATAGTGGTGTGCCTCAAGGTTCCATTTCAGGTCCTATTTTATACCTTATCTATGTGAATAATATGTTCAAATGTATGTCCAATTGCACTATGCTAATGTACACAGACGATATAGTGATTATAGCTTCTCATTAAGACGTAAATGTAGCAGAAACATTTACAAAAGAATTTTAACAGAGTAGGCCTACTGCTCTGGACACATGATCGTAACCTTGTAATCAATGCTAATAAGATGAAAATAGTCCATATATGTTCGCCATTTAATGGAAATCTACATACAAATATAACCTTGAAAAGTCATAGAAGTGAATGCTTAGATAGTTTAATTGAGAACCGTAATTGTATCGACTTGATTGAAAATTTACCGACACATGTATATCTAGGTTTTGTGATTGACAGGTTATTCTCTTGGAGACCTCACATTGACACTCTCAGTGAAAGATTGCAGTCTTGCTCATATCAACTATTTGCACCAATAGATATATTGCCTTTCAAAACCTTACGTTCGCATATAATGCGATAGCTGAGTCGTTGTTGTATGGCTTGCTATCCTGGGGGTGTGCTTCTGACGGACACCTTCAGCGTGTGATAGTAATTCAGAATCGCATGATTAGAACTATTGCACCCCCCATGGCTCATAGCTCCATAGAAAATTATTATAAAATGTGTGACCTTCTACCCCTAAAAGACCAGTATATGTATGGATGTCTAATTAAATATTATTTTAGCAGTGATCATGAAATAAAATTTGTACATAGTGCTAATATCCGCCTTCAGCAGAGAACAACATACGTAGTGCCACTCTTCATCAATAAATATGGTAAATGAATGTTAGGTTAAGCAATACCATCTATATTTAGTCAGTTGCCACCGAATCTAGCTAATCTATCTAGTTACCAAGAAGTAAAAAGAGTAGGGCCTATCACTAACCTGTATATATATATATATATATATATATATATATATATATATATATATATATATATATATATATATATATATTTATACATATAAATATATATATATATATATATATATATATATATATATATATATATATATATTGTAGTAATCAATGAATTTTGATTTCGTTACAATTCAAAATTTTTGTTACAGTATAAACTACCGGTAATATGTGTAATATGTTGAAGTTTGTGAAATATGTGGTACAATGACATAATATGGAGTTATATCATGTTCACTCCATGTGTAGTATGTTAATACTTGCCCACAGACAAGTCTCATCAGAGGCTTTGTAGGATATTTAATAGCAGAGTTCTCTATTCCGTCATTTGTACCATTAATGTGTGAATAATAATAATAAGGAATATTTAAATCATCATTATTCTACTATAGATTAGTTTTGAATTTGTTTTTGAGTAAAATCTGTTCGACGTTATTTTCGGTGTCATTCGAATCTTTGGAAAATGCTACTAGAAAATGTGCTGGGAAGTATTTTCATTTTTTTTCATCCGTTCGACATGGAATTCTCACATAATGTTTATATTGTTCTGGTACATATTTCCACCAACTTTGAACAAATTAGAATCGGTCGTGTATATTAAAACGAATTACCATGTTGAAAAAATGACTAATATTGAGATCAAGTTTGTCAATGAATATCTACAGGTTGTGAGGCTATGAATGATTAAGGAAGGCTTGTAATTATTTGGAAATCAAGTTGTGTAGGCCCTACATGATCATGTCGCTCATCTTACAACGCATACGCTCTAGTTTCCATATATACAAACCTACAGAATTTAAATGACACATTTGGAGTAGGCCTACGATTGTTTCACTTGACGTAAATTACAACATGAGACATAAAAGAGAGCGCGTTGAAAGTTCAATTCGATAATATATTTATATACGCTCAGCCCTGTTTTTTCAATTGCCCGTTAGAAAATATTAACTGTTATTTATTATCAACCTCAGCTACCGGTGTTATTATATTGACTAATCACTTGATAGCGTAATGGACTCTTTAATGAACTATTGATAAACTATGATAGGTTCAGTGAGAAATGATCATCAAACAGTGTTTTGTTTATAATGATCAAATGAATGTTTCTGCTGATTAGTGTGGTAAATACACTTGCCATCCCATAAAATCGTTCATTCTGATATTTACATTCAAATTTGAACAAAATCACGAATAATTGAACGCTAATCTGTCCATAGACTCTACGTGAAGTACATATACACATTGTCTACAAGTTTTACTGCGCATAAAGTCAGTACATTTTCGTCAGAATGCATTTCGATTTGACTTGATCGACCATCTCATGTGACCGCAACCATACCTATAGTTCATTTAACACGGCTTTCGAAATGTACATAACATAAACAGAAATATATTGATACAAAACTGTACTATAATATCCCATATAAACTGAGCCTGTGTGGGAATAAAAGAGAGGTCACGTAGCTCTGAGCAATTAGTTTTAGTGACGGCCGGAAATGGAAATGATAGTAAACGATCAAGTACCTTGCACAATAAACTGAGATGATGGTGATTATTATCCCTCCAGTTGCTAGGTTATTTGAGGAGGAGGGAGGGGTGAAAATGAGTGGGAATAATAGAGGAATGATGTTCACAAAAGCCCATTCCTTATGCTGAACTCAAACCTATATACGACTTGACAATAGTTTCAAAAGCAGAGCTTACTGAGCCACACGAGAGCTGGTAAAATCATGCTTCTTGTTTCTTTTCTTTAGCTGTTGTTACGGTTTTCACGTTGAGCCGTTAAAAGGGGCATTTTATCTCTCAAAGAAAGACATCTTTAAAAAACCACCCCGTTTATAAAACGTATCAACATAGACGATAGACATACTCCCAAGACAGTTCATTCATATGGTAGTACGAAACCGAATTCCCCCGGCATTCCCAGTCTCCCCTTTTTTTCAACAAGTGGTGCTCATGGCGGCCATGGCCGCTGAGGGCCGAGCTACCACACAAAAAGAAGCTTACATCTGTGCTAGTCCACAATCCCGTTGAAAACTCTAAATAAGGGAAACACACCCACTAAAATGTATCAATTTTATGTTATTCATTGTTGTATCAATGTTGAAATAGTATATTGAAAACTTTAAATGAAAATGAAGTTGAAAATTCCGAGAAAATTTTGGAAAAACTTGTGAGAAAATATGTTGAGCTGTGACATACAATAAAACCAGTAGATAATTTACATATGAAGATTGCAATTGATACGTCGGTTGAGTGAACCTGCCTCTCATCAGATTAACTAAATTTCAAACTAAACCGTTAATAATTGAACTGTTTATTTTTCATTCAGCTCAAAGAAGTGGTTTACGAAAATATCGATACCATACACGACCAAGTATCTCGTGAAGTTATTAAATTATATATATATATATATATATATATATATATATATATATATATATATATATATATATATATATATATATATATATATATAACGCGAGATGCCTGTTTTGTGACGATTCACAGTGTCAACTGAATCATAAACAATCGTAGTGGCTTTCCGGATGAACATATTGCTGTGAAACTGCTTCACCCCGTGCAGAGGAGTAACTTAAAATATTGTCGGTCCATAATAACCATTCACAACATGTTCCTTAATAATCACCCTTATGGGTACTTTTTGCTCTATGGAGACTAGGGATGTCCTAATGTATTTTACATACATCTGAACAATTAGTTGATTATAATGACGAGCGATAGCAGCACGATAGATATTAGCAGACAATATAGCCGTTGGCGTCAGCGTATGAGCTCACTGGGTCATGCCTACATGGTTGGTGAAAATAAAGTAAATGGCCCCCAGTCAAGATTGAAGATCAATTTCATTTCACCATCGGATGGCATGTTTTGGAGCACATCTATCGTAAAATGCAATATGCATCATTCCAACATCTCATATATCATTCACTGACGCCAATAGATCGTAGTCATCAGAATAGTGCGTCGTTAAACCCAATAGAAATAAATAAATATAAGACTGCTCGAGGTCTTTTACCAGCTATTCCAATACGAAAACAGGATATTATTCGAGGTGCTTTATTGAATGCAGAGCAACCAAATAATGCGTTGTTCACCACATTTCGTTGAACTCAATCTATAATCGATAATATGGTTCAACTAGACTGCTCTTCCAACGTCAGCAAACTGTAGGACGTTGTTAATATCGCGGACATGCTTGACCTCTATGGCACTATGTGGCTCGGACGAGAAGGTCACCAGACATTATTAAAGCCAAAGGTGAAGAAATCATTCGAATTACCAGGATGCGAGTATTTTATTTAGCGAACAGCTCAAGTACTTCATTGAATATGATGATATGAATAAAGTAACAATCTAGTATTAAATCTTAGAAGTCAGGAGTATCAAGAGAGATGATTTTTTCTATTGAACTACACAAACTAAACAATAAGTGTAACATATAAAGTTAATAATTACTCTCCGATGTCGAAAACGAACCCACTCATCTAGTGCTCATTTTTGCACAACTCGATAGGTTTCAGTAATCAAAACAATTAAAGAATCTACTTTTCCCAAGATGAAGAGTGTTGGAAAAATATTATATAATATGTATGTCTCACATGAACTGTACATATACTTTGTAATTTGTGTACACCCACAGACAAGCCTGTTTCAGGCTTATCTGTGGTTATTTTGTGAGCGTAAAACACTATTTAACATTGTACGAAACTATTCAAATGAATAATAATAAAAAATAAAAATACTCTTCTCTTGTTTTCTGAAGGGTAGTGGTATGGTTCAACATCAAATCTCTGCATTGCTGGGCGGTTGTCACCACACACCCGAATCCATTCGCCAACGGCTTTTGAGCGAACATTCAAATTAGTAAATACAGTCATCACGCGAGAGTGAGAGAGAGCGCAATAGAAATCAGATTTCTACAGTAGCGCTACGTACATGTTAAATGTTGAACCACAGCATAAGCCTTTATATGCCAATATGTTTTTGTGACTTATAGGCCTACAATCTTCAAAATAAGTTGCAACACACAATATCTTCAATAAATGCGTCCCGAAGTTGACGTGGTAAATCGTATATTTTGATTGGCTGTTCATTTATTTTGACGTGAATACGTCTATAAAATCGATATCGACCGGTAAAATGAGCGATAATAACACTAAACAGCATCAGCATTCTCTCTCTCTCTCTTTCTCTCTCTCTCTCTTTCTCTCTCTCTTGAGGAACAGAAAGTGAAAAAGAAATTGTTTTTGCTCTTTCGTTGATTATATATGTTGACTGAAATAATTGCGACAATCTTCTGTCTCGTACTACCTATACATTCAACATGTTGTGAGGTTGTAGCTTGATACCAACACACATACAATGTTTCAACCTCATAAACTATCATATTTTACATGTAAACAATGATTAGAAAAATAATATTGAGAATTCTTTTAGGATATCTTCCTCTTACTCATCATAGGCTTACATCTTACAAAAACCAAGTTTAATTAAGAGTCCACGGGAATCGATTTGGTGAAATATCAGTTTTTCGATGATAACTTTTGAACGATATGAGATATCAAAATTCTAATACGCGAGAAACACAGATAGTTTTAATAGCTTCAATATGATATAAGTTATTACTATTAAAGTCATGTCGTATAACTATCAAGCGTATGCATCTAAAAAGACACATTAATTTAGCTGTGTACGCTTGACAGTTATGAGACACAACTTGAATAGTTATAACGTATACCACCTTGAAGCTATTATAATTATCTGTGTTTCTCTCGTATTAGACTTTTGATATCACATATCGTTCAAAAGTTATCACCGAAAAAGTGATATTTCACCAAATCGATTCCTGTGGACTCTTAATAAGATGTTTTGTGTCAAGATATGATCCACCGATCCAAGTTAGGCATATAGAGACAGTTGGATGATGATTATTGTTTGCATAATGACCCCACCAATAGCCAGATTATTCAGGGGTACGAGTGAGCGGTTGTTAAATGAACGGTGATTACAAAACGCCATGTCTTGGGCGGGACTCGAAAGCACTGCCTTAGTGTAGTGAGCCCGCTGATGGCTTTGAAATAGTTTGCATCTGTGTAATAAATGTTTTACCTACAACAATAATATACTCTACTGAATGTCTGAAATACCTCTCCGGAATATAGCACATATTATATATGTATACCCTATATTAACGCCAACTCCGAGATCCGGAAAGCAATTACTGTACTAAGTTAATTAAAAATGTAATTTAATATGTACAAAAGTTACAAACATTCGCATACTAATAATTTAGAAAGCAAGCTCTTTCCTATAGTGTATTTCGTATACACGTTCTGGATTTTAAGATTTAACGAACAGTTCTTACTTGCAAGTGCCATAAGAAAAACACAATTAAATTGAAATTACTATATCGAAATACAAATTGATGTAGTAACCTATAAACTTTTGGATACAGATACGTTCTATTATCGTTATTTATCTACGTTTGGGGAACGATAGTGTTCAAATAATGCTACCCGTTTTTTATCGTCAAATGTACATAACATTTATATAGAGATAATATATTCAAGCTAGTTTTCACATATCATTACAAACAATGTGAAGGACTTTTCCCAAAGAGAGCGTCAAGATTTTCTCTTTATCTATGATTTCGTTTGTTACACAGTTGGTGCCATTGTATTCGCTTTAGAATAAGAGCCGAGCGGTCAGACACTCGAGCCGAGCTCAATGGTTGGCGTACTCAACCACGAGCCGAGCTCAGTACGTGCATTTCATCACAATTCCAGTTCGGTGTAAACGATGGCTGATTCTTTGGACACAGAATGAATGATACATCGCTATGTTGAAAAGTGTCGGTGAGAATTAACGGTGGGACAGCTAGTTCACACCCGTAGTAGACGGAGCCGTCTGTGGTCTGCTATTTCAAGAGCACTTGGAGTCGATTCATCGAACTATCAGCTTCTTAGTGGTAACTTTCAAGGTTCTGATAGGAGGAAACAGATCTGTTTGATGCCTTCAAGATCGTTCAAGGTATAAGTTATTAGAAAATGCAGTACACTATAGGCCTACTCGTTCAAAAAGGCCGGCTCATGTGCGGGGCCAACTTCACGGGGGTCAGCAGGTGGCTTGAAATCACAGAGAAATTTTCCATTTTTCGTCCATTTCTTTTTCGCAACAAGTCCTGTAGCTGTTAGTATTTTTGGTAATTTTGTGTAAATGTAAGAGTATAATATATTATGTATGAATTATCATAATCACTATTTTAATATTATTAATTGTTCTTCAAATTGTTTCTTGTTTATGTTGTTTCTCCATAATGGTATAGATTCTGAACAGTACTCTATTTTTTCAGACAGCCCGCACACAAGACAATTGCGGGCTTCTTGAATTTTCAATATACCTAAATTTAAAATTTAATTAAAAATGTTTGAAACATAACTGCACAATTTAGATAAGTAACAAATAATAAGAATCAAAAGATATCATTTCCACAGTTGATACCATTTACACCATTGTTGAAGATAGTTTTGATACTAGAATTTGATACTAGAATAGAGAATTTGCTACTATTTGCTACTGATACTACTGATTATTCATTACTATATATCATCATTACATTTCGTTTATATTTGATTAGTGTTGTATCTCTCTCTATATGTATGTTTATGAAGAAGCAAGAACAAAATGATCTGAAATTGAATTGATTCAAATTGATGCGAAGTACTGGGATGTATTGAGATTAATGGTGGGAGCTCGTGGCACCATTCCTAAATTTGTATGCACTTTTCTCGATACTTTCAAAATCTCCAAAAAGGTATTATTAAGAAATATTGTAAACTCAGTTTTGATAGATTCGGTAGGTCTTTTACAGCACCATTTATATTCTCTCAAATAATTTCTATCTTTTTAATAATATTAATACTACCTTCTTTTTCTATTACCTTCTTCCATTTTCATATTTTTTTCATACTTTTGTTATCTACCCTCAATTAAATTAGTTTTATAATATTTCAGGATTTTTCTGTAATCAATTTTTCATCACTTTTGTAAATAACCATTGTACTCATATGTATTGACCATATTACGCTGTACCATCTTGGTATCCCGCTTTGCGGACAGCCGTCAAATAAATTGTCTTTCTCTCTGATAACTATTTCAACTTGCATCAGATAATTGTCCATCGTATACAGGCTTACAGCTATAAAGAGACACATTTCATAGCTGTGTACGCTGCACGGGCAATAATGCGATGTAAGCTGAATATTGGTCACGTGGTACACCATCTTGGAATTATTTGTGTTTTCTCCGTCCTATAGTTTTGATACCTCATACCGTCCTCATAATAAAAAACCTGAAATTTCGCCAATTCGATTCCCAGGCACTCTTTTCGAGATAAAGTCAAACGATCGTATAATCAATCAAGCGCCAAGTTCAGAACGTGTGTTTGATCAGAAATCCTCCTGGATTTAAATATTTAAATAAAAATCAATTTGATATTACAAAAACTATACGGTCATGAGAGTGCACCGCGTGAAAGCTTGCTATCCTGGACTTCATAGTGCTAAAGCAAGCAGACAAAGAAAAATCGCTTGCTTTTAGTTTCACACTTCTGGTTCAATATGTGTATTTTATTCAAATTCTATATTGACTATATCCTAGATTTCCCCATTATAGTAACAAAATGAAACAAAAACCAATTTAAAATTTTAAAAAGTAGGCCTACGGTAGTGAGAGTTCATTTCATAGCGTGACAGCTTATAGACATCCAGCGGACGCCTTTCAAAATAACGTCTGAAGAAATTGTTATATTTTACGCAAATCGACAATTTATTGTTGAAATATCGACAAAATATTATTAAATTTTTGTATTTTTCATGCTGAGATATTGAAATCGACAACGCGTATAATTATGCATGAGTTGCTAGTTCGTACCATAGTCTATATGGTTCGCACATATTGTTATTATTACCACTGTACCCGCTCCACGCTTTCCAAAATACACGTCCAAAAGTCATAATGTTTTTATATAAAATATTTCCCACTTCTTTCGCATGGTAGGCCTATTCTTATGATTATTCTCAAACTTTTATACATCCATTTATTGAAAATCTTAAAATGCTGTACATTCTAACGTTTGAGATGAATCAAAGTTGGAAAAGTTCACATGAATTGGGTGTGTCTTCTCTGTGGCTCGACCACCCAACTAATGCTCTTTCAGATCTGTCAATTTTGATGATTCATCCATTTCATTTCCATATATATTATTTATATTCATTCATTTATTTATTCATTCATTTATATTTGGAGTAAAATTGTTATAATTTGTTAAATGAGTTATAGTATATCTCTAGTTATTTATCTCTGTGTTGGTGAGATCGTCTTCGTGATATGCCCCGATCAAACGATTCTTATCCTTTGGGAAACAACGACTTTCTAGGAAGTTTTCGATGTTGATAACGAAAAAATAATTCAGACCAAATGGATTGTTCTGAATGGCTCGATCACCCAACTAAGGCTCTTTTAGATTTGTTATTGTCATAATTTCTCAATTGATTATTGACAAAAAGTAATCTTCATTAAAGTGTTCAGTATTTGTTTGTGATAGTATTCGTCTCCATGCAGCTTCAACTTCAACTTCTATCCCACTCTAATACCAACCTGAAAGCTGGAACCAATTCCATAATACCATCTTATAGCTTGAAGTTACTACCGACGGTGACTCGAGGGTTCTAGGCATGCAGTTATACAGTCTTATCATTCCCATTAAACAAGTTCTATAGCACTGAATTGACTGTGGTAGAATGGTATATAGTACAGACCATAAACACACAATACAAAAACTGTATAATATAACTACAGCTTCTCAAATGTACACTTACTCAGTTTGTTCATTGATCACATTCGTTCAAGTTGATACTGAGATGCAGATCAAGGATCACTGCATGATGAATGAAATCAATATGAATGAATGAAATAATAGTGGAATCAAAAATCAAGGCCAATTTTTTTAACTAATAAAGAATTTATATAGGCCTATAGTAAATGTAGAACACGATACCTGATTGGTCAGCGTGCCAAAAAGTACGTAAAATCTAGGTTTCCATACAATTTTTTCACGTGCCGTCCGTCGAAAAATCGGCTGAAACTTTCACCCGCAAGAGAAAACATCGAGGATTTTACCCTCTCCAAGTAGAGCAAATTTTCAACTAATGACGGCCGGCACGGGACGGGACGGGACGGGACGGGACGGGACGGGTCGGGACGGGACGGGACGGGACGGGACGGGTCGGGACGGGACGGGACGGGACGGGACGGGACGGGACGGGACGGGACGGGACGGGACAGGACGGGACGGGACGGGACGGGACGGGACGTTTTGAGCGAGTTACATCAGAATATCATCATTAGAATGTGTTTCAATCGTCGCACTTCCGTTTCATTTCGATATTAGTCCAATGATCAATCATTTTCATTATTTAAGTGACTTATATTAGATTATTATATACCATGAAAAATAATTATCCAAATCTACAGGAATACTTATTATATTATTGTAATGAATCAGAATTATTATTCAATATGGAATCATTTTTACCGTTCTAGACCTAGTTTCTGCTGATAGGTTGCGTACGCCAAGTGACGTGAACATACCGGTACCGGTATAGATACACTCATCAACGATGCCATCCGATATTTTGACGAACGGCATTTGAAAAAAAAACGTCATGGTAATCTTGCTCTTATAGTTGAGCGTTGAGCAGTTTGCATCAGGCTTCTAACGCTCGAATATGTTTACTATCTGGCGTTGTAGAATATGATAGTACCGGTAGTATGGACCTACTTCAAAATGGCGAGTGTCGAATCGATAATATCATTATTATAATCTAAAAAATTACTGTACCATTATCATCTGGTAATGCGTCGGCGAAGACATTTAGAACTCATTTATTTACTAAATCATTAGAAAAATGCCCAACTTCACGAGGTTCAAGTATGAAGCCATCTCGTATGATTTGGGGGTTGGGCCGTTTCGACGGTCCATCTATTTTGTAAAATACGTGTACATATGTATTCATATATCATGATCTTTCATAACTGAGTTCACATTCTTGTCCTCCCTGATTTCATTTCGAGTGGAATTCAATTAAAGATCCTATGATACCTTTTTCATTAGGGCTATTGTCACGTTCTTTACTAACACTTGTTTTAACACGGATATTATTTTCATTTCCTTAAAGGACCATGCGTTTATTGCCAACCTGTGTACTAAAACCTTATTATAGGTTCATTACCACACCGTTGTGTCAAGTCTAGACTCGTTTTCATATAATTTTATCAGGTCCGGTTTTACGAACTGATAGTTGGCGGATAATTAACGGATTAACTTGTTATTACCCTCGGTTACGTATGTTATTTTCATACATCAACTGATAGTTAGCTGATTAATACCTAACCATGAGTTAGTAAAACTGGATTTTATTTTCTTGTTTCATTTAGGCCCGGTTTTACCAATCTTAGTTAGGGTGCTAATCCACTAACTATTAATTAGAGGCACGAAAATAACATATGTAACCAATGGTGATAACACGTTAATCCACTAACTATTGTCTAATCCAGTTTCGTAAAACCGGGCCTTATTGTTATACTTTATCCAAGAAACAACCGTTTTCGAGGCTGTGTTTGCAATCAACTATTCTTCCTTAATATTTAATTAATATTTATGTAGTGATATTCAAATAAGCCGGATATTTAGGAACTGACCCTTTAGTGGCCTTATGCTACCCGTTATACCCGTTATAACCGTTATGACCCGTTATAACCGTTATGACCCGTTATAACCGTTATGACCCGTTAAAACGGTTGAGCCTGTTAAAATACCCGTTATACAGCCATTTTCCAGTTCAATTATTAAATTGTTAACGAATAAACCAATTTTCTCGCTTGAATGAGAAATAAACTGATGAAGGATTTTTCATAATCATATGCTGACACATTTCATTTTCATTTTACTCACACTTTTTGATAATTATTTGATATTTTAATTTCAAATTTCAATTTGTTTTCATTGAAAATACTGCATTGTACATATTAAAGTTGACTTACAAAAAACAAAACTCCTGTATCACATTTTTCTGGAGAAACCCTTTTATTAGAGAAAAAAACTTGCAGTGATTTGCACCACCAACCTCACGATCATGAGTCGAGCATCGTAGCTATACTAAGGCACATAGACACAGACAATGTTGATGTATTTTCCGTTATAAATCAAACATAACAGGTATAGAAATAACGAAAAATGAGGAGGCCCATTTAATTATTCTCAAATAATCAGATCAATTTTGCTGTCGTTATGATCTATGGTGACACATTCAAACTGTGATTAACTGTGTTTATTTACTTAAAATCCATACAGAAACTTCTGCACTCGTCTGTCATCGCTCGCGTCATTGCAACTATTGAAGATGGGCCACATTCATCTTTCAACGCCACGCCACGCCACAAACAACGCCGTGTTGCGATCACGCGAGGAACTCGCTCGCTGATTGGTCAAACCGTGTCGCCCGTTGCGTGCTGCAATTTGCTCAACTCTGAAGTGTAAACGTACCTCAACACTTGTAACGCGTCGCTCTCAACGCGAGTCAGTAAAACCAGCATGGTCAATACCTTTGGGGTGATGAGATCGCTCTTGTGGTGCCCCAAAATAATTCTACCCCTCCACTTTGAGCCTCGATTGTGGGGCATTGAGACTGTGATATAAATAACAATAAATAGTTACATTTTTAATCCTATTGGTGATTTGAGATTGGCATGATGTTATACTTGTTTTCACACTCGAAGAGGTGAAGGTCATCTACAGACTGAAATGGTGAAATATTCTATAATAATACAACCTCATTGCAACTGAATGCTTTTGAAAGATGCAGTTTCGTTATTTTTATCTCCAACTTCATCCTGAAAGATCACATCATACTCTGAATATATCACAGTTATGCAAATGTGACGGTGATGTTTGTGTGTGTTTACGAGTGTAGTGTGTACCTTGTGCCGTAAATACAAGTAATAAAGACAATTATGGATATTTCATATTATTTGTGTAGGGCCTGAATCCAGTACTATATAACACACGAAAACATGTTATATATCGAGTTGATGTTTCTAGTAAATATCGTTCATTCATTTTGTGTACATAGTTAGTGCTGAATATAAAAACTCAATTATATATTCATAATGTACCATCAAAGTGGATTACTTTGTAGTCAAAAGAAAATTGATGCACAAATCCATCCGCAACGTCGTTTCAGTTTGCTTTTGTTCCACTCCGACATCAAACGCCCCTCAAACCGTCAAACGAATCTATGTTGCCGTACAAACAACGCAAACAGCTAAGCTCGTAAAGGGTTAAATGAAGTAATTTGTGCAGGTATCATCAGGTGAACGAGTGGTATTGGATTAATATTAAACTGGCTGCATAACCTGAAAAAATGAGTCTTCCTACACTTTGATGAAGATACTTAAAATACAATATTGAACTGACCAGAAATTTTGAAAAATTGTCTTTCTGAATTGTAAGATTAGTGGAAATATGACAAACGTCGATAATATTTGTCATCAGTGAAAACATTGAGAATATTACATTTCGTGATTTTTGCTCATAAAGTTTTATACGGAATGGATACAAATATGTGTTTTCCACAAACGCAGCTAGTTTATTTATACACATTTATCTAGTTTCAAAACCGAGAAAACCAGCATTTATTTTCAATAATATTGACTTTCATGTTTAATTTCGAACATTATATATTTTTTTTCAAAAAAATGATTATTTTTCAATAATCATGGTGATTAAAAGGCTGTAAAATTATAGGTTCCTGAAATAAGATGCACCTTATCATAATATCAAGCAGCCAGTGAAGAGCCTTGGGCCCTGCATTGCTTATTTGCTCCATCCTTAGATCATTAAACCCAGCAGCCTTGTTCATTCATGTTTTGCATTACTATTAATAACTCCTCCATAGTAAGGAGTTTTCGGAAAATTTGATCTCGTCTCGTAAGTCTCTCACTAGCTTGTCCTAATTGCTTCTATCTCTAGGTGTTTTGCCATTTGGGAGCAGTTGATTTTATATGTGGTTTGCTGTAACAGCTGTGACATTTTGAGGCGGGCTCGAGGGTTCGCCACTTAGATTCTTCAATGTGGCCAGGCTCGTCCACTATTTGCTTTCATATTTGTTTTCCACTATTTTGCACCACCTCTCCTTTCTAGGATCAGATATGGTTCATTTATTTATTCATTTATTTATTTAATCCAAAGATTCGCATATCGTACAAATATAGGAAATATAAAAACTTACAACTAGATATAAAAATGAGAAAGATATGATTAAAAAAGACAGACCGGCACAATAGCTGAGTGGTTAGCTCACTTGCTTCGTGATCCGGGAGGTGAAGGGACATATCGGACCCGGTTCGATCCCCGCCACCGTCCATCTTCACAGGGGTTTTTCGTGGTTGCCCTCTGTAGTCTAGGCTAATGCCGGGATGGTTCCTACAATATAGGCCGCGACCGCTTCCTTCCCACTCTCCTTCCCACTACCCATAAAAACCTTCATCTCATCATCCCATCATCTCATTAATCATTCATCCGACGCCAATAGATCTTAGTAATCATTACAGTGCGTCGTTAAAACCCAATAAAAAAAAAGACAGAATGATATATAGTGATGATGCAATGATTGTCCAGTGTGACTTTGAAGTAAGGTCATAGAATCGGTTCTGGAGTAGGAAAGAGTTCAGTTTGTATTTAAAAGATGAGAGTTTGGTGATGCTAGTTATAGTGCAAAGATGGAGAGGGCTGTGTGTGAAAAAAGCGTGAGAGTGTATTAAAGAACGGATAGAGCTACTGTGACTAGTGGGGTAGGTAGGTATGGATAGAAGCATCAAACGGGTTGTAGCTGCAATCGTTTCTTCAGAACAAGGATCATTGTTGTAAAGATTCTGGTAGAACACATTTGTTCTGTGAGACCGGTTATGTTATCAGTTCTGCAGCCTCTTGGGATACTTCCCTTGGAGGCTTTCTTCGCCAGATTTATGAGTTTGTCATAGTTCTCCGACTCTGGGGCAATATTTTGGATTGTTTACGTGATTTCTCTACATTTTGCCCAATTCACTTTCTTGAAGTTGAACCTTCTTCTGAATGGAACAATATCCAGGTTTCACTATTAGTGCGTGTCCATGCAGATAATAGGTCGACTTACTATCTTTTCACTCACAGATATGTTATCAGGATTGTATCACCTTCTCCAGCGTCCTATATTGAAGGATGAGAGACAGTTTCGGGTTGTGAATCAGATGTAGGTCTCAGTTTTCCACCCAATTGACGCGAGTACTGCTCCATTTACATTGGTGTTTCCGTATTCCCATGAGACGATGTGGCAGTTGGAATCGCCAATTACAAATTTAATAACACGGCAATTTAAATTTGATGGCTATGTGAACTTGAACTCTTCTCCCGGTGGTTTGTAAATTGATGCCACACAAATTTGCGCAGTAGGGACTGTGAGGATTTTGATGTTGTTATCCTTAGTCAAGGATGAGGAGATGGCATCCATTTCAGGTTCCACAAAGATAGCACTTCCATATTCATCATAAGGATTTTCCAGTATCAGTTTTATTCCGTCCATCTTTGGTCTGCGTCTCGTTGGTCCTTGAAAAGTGTTTTGTGTGAGAAGAATATCACATTCATTGGGGTTGCACATGCCCGATAACAAAACCTCCTCGAGGCTAGATAAGCTCTCAACATTAATTGAAATTGTCACAAGTTGAGGCCTTGATAAAGGCCCTATTGATACTTTTAAAACTCTTCATTCAGATGAATCTGAATGAGGAATCGCCAAATTATCATTTTTTGTATAATTAAATTGTATGGGCGTATACGAAGACTCTATTTTACCTTGAAAAAAGAAAAGTTTTTTTAGCTCGCCAAAGTTGTGACTAAGCTTTGCATACATGTGTCATCATCTAACTTGAAAAACTTGATGATTTTGAATCACAATTGGTTTATCCACTTCTTAGGAAAATCGTCCGAAATTTCGAAAAAAAAACAACATGAGAATAACCCAGAGGAAGCGCTTGGCTGAGACCATGGGCCTAATATTCATTGGGTCAACATTATTTTCTTCAAAAACATTCGAATATTTACATATTAATTTGAAAACAAGAATGATAAATCCAAAGTTTCACTGAAGTCGTATTAGCTGTCTAGTGGAGGGAAAAATAAGTGTTATTTCCTCAGATCAATCGAACGTATAAAAATGATCAACAAGTAAAATCAATTGGAACTGCAAAACGAATGCGGTGAGTGACTATACGTAATATTTTCAAAATCAAGGTGTGTACCTTTTGATTACATTTCACACAAATATACCGTTCATCTTACAGCACATAATAATTATGCTGATTTAGCCTGAAGCTACAATTGGCGCAAACGATACAAGTTCAATGTATCAGTAGTAATCTTCAACGACTCACTAGAACGATACCCAAGATCTATATGCGTGTGTGAGTGATGCATGAGATGATGGTCAAGTTTATTTCGTTACGTGTTTTAAACAGTTATGAGAAAATGGACGAGATCCGTTAGTAAGTAACATCTTATCAGTTTTCTCTTGAGCGATCGAGTGAAGCCACAATCAAACTGTCAAGTCCAATGAGACCACCCGAGACGCCCAACTATAGCCAGGCAACGGCCTACGCCATAGAAGCTATTAGCCGTGGATAGGGCAACTTCATCTAAGAAAGAAGTCATTATCCCCCTTGTCATTTTCTTGGTCTAGTTTTCGAGCGCAGAAGGCCGTGTCGACGACTCGGGATCGAGGAAACTAGGGAAATTGGAGAGACTAACCGCATTGCTTGTTTAAAGATTAGATGTTTAGATGTCGGTAAATTCTCTTTCTTAAATAGGACAGGTAGGGACTGGAATGGGCTTAGTAGAAATGTTTTTGAAGGGGATGAAATCAGGTTAAAGTTATTCCGTCAGAGGGTTAAGGAGATGGTGGGATAGGGGTACTTAGGGAACTTGCCACCGCGCATTTATGTGCATTTGCAAGAGTTAAATAATAATAATAATAATAATAATAATAATAATAAAGATCAAAAGCACGACAGAACGATAGCTTTGACCACAGTTTGGTAAATGCGTACAAATCAACATTCACGTTCCAACTAGAGGATGTACTGAAATATTCAATTAAAGTCAAATCATAAATAATTCCATCAAAATATGCCATTTTCCACCACAATCCGGTTAAAAAACATTCTGTCCACTCGCAACGGAAATTTGAGTGTTGACGTTCTTTATTAGAGATGAAGAGAAGGCTGTGACTTTATCTACCGTCTTTGGTCTTGAACAAAAATAATATCTTTGAAAGGCAAACAGCTGATTCCATGATGATGTCAGTGTTAGTTTCTGACGGCCATTATCGTTCTAATCCAGAGTCAGTCGCCATTTCTAGTCTCTCTGACAGCCACTGTTGATGGCGAATTCTCGATCCTACTGGGTACGCTATAATAGTGCTCCTGTAGCTGCAGGTGTGGGAGGAGTACTGAATGACGGTGCAGCGTGAGCTATACAGATCTACGCGTACATTTCAGATAAAATAAGTTTTTGTAATAGGTTATAGAGTACATAATATTCTTCCATACCAAGACGAAATTTCCATTCCCTATACGACTATGTTGCGATAGGAAATAGCTGTCTATACAGCCAAGTATAACCAGTGATACTCTGGAAATATCTTCAAAGTTGAAAATGACTGTATAACTCGTATAAATAAACGATTAGACCATGTGTAATTTTATTGAATTCGATTGGACGCAACATTCGCAACGTATATTTTCATTGTCAATCCTTTCTATTCAAACTGTGTGGTTTGAAGAAGATTTTTTCCATTCATATGCATATATCAGGTAGAGATAGTTTCTCTAATTAACTAATGTAAAGGATGTCGTTTAGAAGAACACCACAGACAGTGTGTTTTGCCGCTGATGTTTCACAGTTTTACTTTTTTACACTTCATATCTCTATCAACTGATTATCTATTGAGATGCAGATGCATAAAACAGATCATTGAAATGGTAAACGAACTTTTCAAGATATCCCTGCTAGACGTTGCTGTTATTAGAAGCATGACTGCATGTTTGTGTCGAGAACGTAAATCCAATATTTAGGTATTCAATTGAGAGAATGGGCTCATTGACAGTTGTCTGCAGAGCTGGAAACCAGAATGGTAGAGCCTTATGAAATCAAACGTAATAGACAATTGGTGAATGAAGGAAGACAACATGGTTAAAATGAATAAATGCATGCAATGAAGTATTGTATTAATATTAATAAAGTGTGATTGGAAGAAATAGAAGTGATGCTGTAAACATTTCAACAGGATATATTATGACCAACTCGACATAGAGATAGTGTATAGGATAAGGATACAACATTATATTAACAACGAAACAACCATTACTGTAGATACATTCTGAAAGCTGATGGTCGACATACCCGGCACCTCCACCAATAGTGAAAAACAGTCGACATTTTCCGAAGATTCAAATATGATGAAACATTATAATGTATGAAATAATAATGTCTCATTAGAACAACAAATGAAATATGTATTTACTGAAAAAAAGGAAAATTCTAATAATTTAATTTAGCACTCTTTATGCATCTAATGCATTTTAAAGCAAGTATATACTCATAGTCTTATGAAACAAATTGATTTCACCTTCATGAATTGTTAAAAAAAAAAACACTTCAATAGTCACAGTAAGACAATGCATTTTATAATTAAAGATCTATATATTATATAACTTCAAGCGCTTTGAACTCTTTGTGCAGAAGGCCTATTAGGAAACAATAAACTACATATACCAATATTCGAACATTTTTATATAATATTGCGTAATATCACTTTAAACCATGATATTTCGTTGGAAACTGTCTTATATGGTCAGTGTCGTGGTCAATGAGTAGAAGAGATGTAATAGCAATTGCGTTAGCGGAAATGTAATTTGTAAGAAGCACTGCGGTCATTTCTAAGATAGGAGAGAGTAAAAAGAAATATGATCAGGGAAGACGTCGTAGTTGAAAAGTTATCGATCACGATGAAAAGAAAGAGATCAAAATGGTTCGGACACACGGGAAGAATCAACGTAACAAGAATATCGAGAAAATAGTTGGAGCCAGGTAGTGAATTGAGAACGAAGTTGGTCGCCCAAGCAAAAGATGACTGATAGGGGGGAGAGAGAAAATTGAAAGATGAGGAGTGAATTGGAAAGAAGTGGAAGAGGGTTGTTGGAGGAAATCTATAGATATATGAAGGAAATGGATTGGAAGAGAGGAGAGTATGGGAGGTTGGTAGTGAAGAGTCAGAGGGACTCGAAGTTGACCGGCTCAGAGCTGGAAGTCGCCTACCCTAGGTCGTGGTGTTGTTGGTATCAGCCCCTGGCACAATTGATAAATTGGTTACTTAGTGTACGCAAAATGAATATAAATCGTTTTAAATTGTTTGAGACATCAGACAAAATTAAAATCAAGATGAGAGTTCAAATGGCTCCAAGGAAAAGGAGGCAGATTAGTGGGATAGAGGACGAATTGACGAGGAAAAGAAAAGAATTGGGAAGAAGAAGAAGGTAAGATGGAGAGAACTCGAGTTGAACGAACAGCAATGAGAAGTTGTCCTGAAGATGAAGTGAGTGAAAAAACAAGTAGACTCCAGCTCAAACAGAAACAGGACTGGGAATAGCATTCCCTGACCCAAAATATAGGGGTTATCTGGCTATCAAAAGTAAAAAATTATTCATTCTTTACTTATGAGTCCATGGGAGTAAATTTATCGAAGTATCAGTTTTTGGTGATAAGATTTGAACGGTGTGAGATGTCGAGTTTGTCATGCGAAGGAAACACAGATAATTGCAATACATCAAAGATGGTGGAGTAGAAGTTATAACTATTCAACTCATATCGCATAATTTTCAAGCATAAACAGCTTGAAAAACACATTTTTTCAACCGTATACGCTTAACAATTATGCGACATTAGTTGTATATTTTCTACCGTCTTGAACGTATCAGAAATAGCTGTTTTCTCCGTATTATGATTTCGACATATTATACCGCTCAGAAGTTGTCACCATGCAGAAATGACATTTCACTGAATCGACTCGCATGGACTGTTGATAAAATACGTACGTGACATTGCAATGCGTATGGCTCCATGTCATGTGTACGAGATAGAGAACGACTCATGTTTTAATAATTGAACGTTTGCATTATTCATTTCAGGCCAAAACTGGAAGCTTAGGCGCATGGTTATTGTGTCAGTTGTTCAGTATCCTTCACGAATGTACTATTCAACTTTGACGACACAGTAAAAGCACAGGATTTGACAAGGTTGAAGTATTCCTGAGTAGACGCATTGCTAATCGTAGGTCGAGAGTAATTACCTCACTTATTTTCAGATAGAAGTGTATATTCCCGCGAGAAAATGCTTATTACACCAAGGAATGTAAAAATATTTCCTTTAGCAGCCAATGATTCTTATTTCTGTGTGGATGTATTTTCAAGAGCGTAAAGTATATGAGCTAGTGGTTTTACCCGGCTATACCCAGTGCAGTGGATTTTACCTTCGCAAAACCAAACCTAAGTATCACATTTAGTTAAGTTTAGTGCAATACAACCACATCGTTGAAGCGTCGGTAAACTACAATTTTCAATTATTAATTAATTTAATGTGATTTTACTGTGTCATTCATTGTTCAACTGACACGTAGACCAGATCAAATATTTCCACTCCCAATATTCAACAGATGAATGTCTCAACTCGCTTGACAAGCACTTCAAGAACATAATTAAAATGTTATATCATGTTGGCCGACAGTACATTAACTAAATTGATATAAAATGGTTACAGCATGCATATTGCATACTATATAGAGCGTGAACGCTAAGTAATCGATGAAGCAAACTCCATAAAAAGTTTACTTCTAAGCCATTATTCTAATTGGATAAGCGATAGCGACCTTCCATTCGGTTCAAGTCGGATCTTTCTCTGTTTATTTTCATATGCTCCACATGCTACAAAGCAAAAAAGGATCCTCTTGAAACTTTTTCTAGACATTACTCATCTTATAACAATCAAATTTGTATATAATTTTTAGTAACAATCGTTGAGTAAATTTTGAAAAATTGAGGAGTGAAATTGATTAAAAGTCAAATACCCGTAAGAAATGGCGAAAAAATGAAAAATATTTCTGTCGGAATAAACAACAAATATTTTGAGATGTTGTAGGGCCTATGAGCAAATTGAGGATATATGTTTGGGAAACTGGATGGAAGTGGTTGTCAAAGTGTGTATATTTGATAAGTAACACAGTGACAGTGACAGATAAGTGACAGTGAGATAAGTACAGATCAGTCACTATTGCACCGACTTTCATTCAGGAGACTGAGGTTTGATTACCTTCATGGCCAACAATTTTGACAAGAGGTAAATCGTGGTTCCTTTTCCCGCAATCGTTGAAGTGTTTACTGGGATGGTTTCTTGATAATATGCTACGACTATCTTTCCCATCAATCCAATAGTTTCCATTCAATAGGTTATAGCTATACACTGGTGTGAAAATTATCAAAAACAATGAAAGTAGAGACAATGCCAGAAATATTTCAAGATGTATTGTGAAATTCTGTGATTTAATTTAATTTGACACAACAATTTGAGTCAAAAAACAGTTTCATCGTTTGAACAAACTTAACTATGAAAAATGTAATTTATTGTGAAAAAAAATGGCTCCATCTTGAATTTGTATGGAATGTTCAACTACCAATCAAATTGTATATCGTTATTTGATTGAAGTTATTACAATCATCATCAGGTAATATAGTATTATATGTATCCTTGAGAACTGATGTGACAGTTTTATATATAAGCATTAAAATTGGATAGAAGTTCACCCTCTCCAAGCTAACGGTACAGTTGAGTTGATCAGAAAAGTAATGTCGAAAGCGGTGGATTACAGTTTTGTGCATGGCTGATTCTCATGATTAGATTACAGCGGATTGTAAGGTAAGTATTCTGCAAATTCACCTCAATATTATACAGTAACTGAATTAAACGCGGAAGGTCGAAGCTTTCTATAAGAATACAAATAGTATATTTCGTAATTGTAAAAACCCCTGCTAGGAGTGTTGACTATGGTGGGAATTGAACCTCGGCCACCTGAATGACAATTTAGCGCACTAGCGACTGATCTGCACGTATCGGTTTCCATTGTCTTGAGAAAGTATCTGGGCTAATTCGAAATTCAAGATAATTTTATTATGAGATATGGAAAAACGTATTGAATAATTGTCTTTGAATGGCACACTTGGTATCACGTCGAATGGTCACATAAAATGGTCGACCAGGCTACATAAAAAAACGTCACAAAGAAAATGCACTGCCATTAAACGCAAACTAACTAGCAGACAATGTATACGCCATCCACTTAAAGAGAATGAAGATATGAGCAGTATAATATGCGTACATTCTATTTCAATATTCATATTAATTCTGAAACAAGTGTAGGGCCTACGTACTTCTCTGTTCTCACAAACTGGCGTTTCTCTGATGATCATAACTTATCTTAACTTGACTTAACTCGACTCAAGGCTCTCTTATTCTCTTTGAAAGACTACTTTGAGCGTGAATGCAACATGAGAATTTTGATGTAAGGAGTTGAAGTGTTGGGTGAGAAATTTAAGGGAAGAAGATAACGCCTGTGAGTGTGAGTGTGAGTTGTTGGTAGAACGGAGGGAGGAGTGGGTGGGGGGGGCGTTAAGATTATCAACCTGAAGCGTATAATTCTTTATTGATTCAGAGCATCCCAGCAGTACAAAATTATCTTATTCCATTGAAATAATAATCAGAAAACGTCTAGACGGTGGTAACTTGATCGGAACTCAATCATAATTCAACAGTGAAATCACTCGAGATGTCGAGATTACTCGAGGCTTGCCAAGCACATTACCCCCTCTTTTTAATTTTATAAAAATGCAAAAGAAATATAAAATAATCACAAATTGTTTATATACAATGTATAGATAGCAATGTAAGCATTTTTAGCCTGCAATGTTGCATGAATCAAGTCACCATGGAATTTTTTAAAACCCAAATATCGTAACGATAAAGTTAAAGCTGGTTTTATTCATTTTCTCCTGTATATAAATGTGAACCGATGTATGCAAATCAAGTGTTTTAACGAGTGAAAAGCTTCCGTTTCGATTACACGATGCACGATTCAAACTATTTATATTTGTAATTCAAATGTTTCACATATTTCACTGCCAGATATAAATTTGTGAATTTATAACGGATCTATAACGACACACTCTGATAATTCCTGCGATATATTGTCGTCGGTGGATGATCATTGAGACGGTGGAAAGATGTGATGAAGTCATTTTATCAGGCGTTTGGAACAGTGGCTAGGAATCAGTTGTGGATTGTTCATTTTTTTCTTTCAATTTTTGGCACCATTCAATAGACTATTTTCGAAAAGAATGAGCCATCTAGCGGCGATCGTTTGAACTAGAACGGGATGTTATTATCCGAGTTCGGAAGTCCTATGCTGCCAATGCTATTTAGCACGTTTGATTTATATTATTGTGCGTTACAGTGAACGTATTGAGTTATAATATGATAGTAGTTTCAATATGTATATGTTTACTATACACCGAGATATTCACACACTGTCAGAGTGAGTAAGATGAGAGATAATGCAAGTTTTATATCCTGGTGTTATGCCTTTAAACCCTGTGGATAAGCGGGCCGACTTTCCCAACAATACTAAAACTCCCAGAATGCAATACCAGCGATCTCGGCTGCTAGGAGGCGGGCCGCGCCTGCGCATTGAATTATGAAAATGGTCTCTTATTCACTACAACGACAGAGAGAAGCCACAATTTACACCTCTGTCAGGATAATCAAACACGACGGGAATTGAGCCCCGGCCCTCTGGATGACAGTACAGCAAGCTACAAACATATCCACCCGTCCCAGTATACGTGATTCTGGAAATATAAACCATTTTGGATTTTTTTTTTGTCAAACTTCAAAACTATTCCCCGAAAATCCTGTTCTTGATGCTATTGAATAACTTGACGCTCAGTATCAGTATACGACAATAAATCATTAAATCTTGGGCTCAGTCTCTCAATAGTTCGTTAAAAGTTGATTCACTCCCAACTTCTTATCTCCCTTGGTAACCCGTCTTTTATTGTCTAATCCATCGATCAACCTAATAGTCTTTAACGAACTATCGGAATCCAGGGCCATCGTCGTCATTACAGTGCGTCGTAAACCCAAGATCAGTAACGAACCTTACTTATACTATATGCATATTATATCGGACGAAGATCGCATCAACGTTTCCGCTTGGACAATTCCGCATGCGTCAGGAAGTTAATGCTTGATCGAGATCTTAAGAGGCTTTGTTGACAGCCTCTACTCAGACCATCGGACTAGATCACTCGATGCGGACGTTACTACTCTACTACAGTTGCGAGTACCCCAAATTAACATAATCAACTCAATACAACTAACATGATCACCCTATTTTGATCTAACCTATAACAAACCGAATCTAAACTAATTTAATCTAACACAAACCCAAGTAAAAATGGCGAAGTTGCGAAATATCATCTACTTCCGGTCCGATAGCCATTTCGATATTTTGCATCAATTTGAGGTATAATTCAGCATTAATAGGCTCATCCTTACTTGGCTCAGAGAATCGAACCGCCCCAGGGTTATTGGTTTATATGGGTTGCGTTGGGTAATTTGTATCAACTCTGTCTATAGTAGGCCTAGAAGACATATGCAAGGAGTTGTGTTGTAGTAGAGCGATGGAAGTCATAGGCATCATCGATTGGGTAGGTTATCCAATGTATTTATCTAACCGGAGATCATTGAGATGAGCCCATCAAGTCCAAATCGGATCTCTGTTGTTGGTATGGATCTGCTTCACAGATAGGGAGGTAAAACCGATCCACATCCTGTATTGTGGGCAACAAGCATCTTGTAACTTAGAACTGGACCGCTATTCCTGAGATAAATGAGATGTGAGAAAAATAAAAATGAGTGAGAAAACGATTCTCACTTAAAATGGCCGATTGTTAATGGTAAATCGGCCATTTTGAGTGAGATAATCGTTCTCTCACTCACTTTTATTTTTCTCACATCTCATTTATCTCAGGAATAGGGGTCCTGTATACTTTTGGAAAATAATCGTCAGAAGATTTTGAGAAATAGATGATGAATAATTTTGAAATACCCATAAAAACATAGCATCTGTCAAAAAAGTGAAATATATTTCATCGGGAAAATTCATTTTGAGATATTGTCAGTACACCAAAGAGGGGATTGGTGAACAGTTCGACAGTTTATTTTCAGACTGTTGATAGTCGTTTAATGAGGGACATATTTGACAAGTTATCATGCATTCATTCATTGGCATTTATAGTGGCTTCAACGACGGACTTTATTCATGACTAAGATATATTGGCGTCGGTGAATGATGAATGAGATGATGCAATTTATTTTATTGTGTTTTTGGATAGTGAGAAGGGTCGGCCTTGGCCTATTGTTAAGAAGCCATCCTATAGTATTAATCTGAACGACAGATGGAAAACACTAAGAAAACATGTGGTCGACTATGGTGAGAATCGAACCCCCGTCTCCTGAATGAAGGTTCAGTGTACTAGCAGCTCTCTCTCTACCGGTCTCAGTAGTTTTTATGAGAATCGGGCAAGTGATTACCAAGATGTATAGATTTCTCATCTATGTGAATATATCTGGCTCAGTCTACGACACATTATAGTGCGTTTGACTAGTTCGTTCATTGTTACTAAGCCACAAGAACCACCTTCAGTAATTTGTACAATGCAACCAAACCTAGCTAAGCGCGATCTGAAATTCCATATATCATTCACATTCTACTTGCGGGGCAGGGTCCCACAATATGCCATCTCTTAAATAATAAATTGAATATATTTCAGATTTTTTTTTAGTACATTGAATTAGTTTGTTCATGTCAACAGCCCTCCTCAGTGAAAACACCAAATTTGAAATCATTTTATTGGTTCCTCTGATCAAAAAAAGAACGAGTGCACAGTCAGCAGTTAAGAAAACAGCCTAGTTACACTTATAATTGTGGAAAAGTATCCACCCCGAAATATAACTTGATGAATTAGAATACTTGCGCAGAGATTTCGTCGCCAACCAATCGAGAACTGAGTATCGATCCGTACTACAAATCACTCTCTACATTTGATTTCTAAAAAATATATATCAAACGAATGCACATTACTTCAGTGAGGGTAATCAACTCAATATATTCTAAAATCAATATTGGCTCCTCTCAATACAGTTTATCAGGGTTACGGACTTGCGTACTATCACTCAAAAAAACCGTGTCAAAGAGATATTTCCTTTAATTTTTTGAACTGGATTCCGAACTAATGATTTGTCTGGATTTTATAGGCTTTTTATAAAAGTGCTTTCCGATTAAACTAGGTCGAAATTTGAAAATGATTGTGATAGATTTTGGCAAAGCTTCTGTATCATGTTCTATCCTCCCTATGGTTCAATAAACCCCTATCTGTTGTGATTATACAATTCGTGAGGATAAAGTGGCGGTTTATCACACTTATACTTGTAATTACCATCGATGCATTGCGACAATTGGAGCGAAACCAGCCTTTAGGGGATTACATTTGGAATGATTTTTGCTCAGTGACATGGAACAAATAAAGATAAGGCATGAAACAAATGATACTTTTTTCAAAAGTACCGACAATCTTTATCGGTCATCCAATAACATCGCTGAACCGATATTCCGAGGACCTGGGTTGGATTACCATCATGGTCGGCCATCTTGAGAGAGGTGCATCGTGGTTGCCTTCTGAATACTGGAAGCTTTTCAAGAGCAGACCACAACCGCTTCCATTCTACTGACCCAAAAACCAATAAACTTTCAGCTCATTTTCTCAGAATCTCATTCATCATGCAACGATGCATATGGCATTAGTTAATTCATCGTTGAACCGCAGTTCAAATAAACTTGAAATCATTAACGATATCATAATCAAGAAGCAATATTCAAATATCAGTATATTTGTTCTGTTCCTTTTGTTTTAAACAATGTTTGTGAATAATCTGAATATTTTCAATACCAAATATGGAAGAGCTCAAGACTGGTAAAGGTATACATTTTGAGGAAATTATTGGTGCGAATAAAGTGATGGCTTTCTTCATTCTGTTCTAACAGATTCATCTCGTTATAATGGTATAACCAACTGAAAAATCACCTTGAAAATCATCAATGATGAATGAGATGATGGGATGATGAGGTGAAGGTGTCTTAGGTAATGGGAAGGATAGTGGGAAGGAAACGGTCGTGGCCCAGCATTAGTGTATAGACTACAGAGGGAAACCACGAAAAAACCTGTCAAGATGAACGATGGCGGGAATCGAACCAGGTCCGAAATTCCCCTCACCTATACCGGATCACAGGAAGCAAGCGCGTTAACCACTGCGCTGCATGTACCGGTACGTAGGGCCTATACAATATATTCATTGAATAAGTATTATAACATGTGTACATTACGTAACACACAAGTATGATTACACTTCTCACTTGACTCTCATGTGTATTTCAGTTAGGTACGAGCACCGCTAGCACTCATATATAACAAGGGTTGAGGTATTGCTTGGCTGGGCATATAGGCCCTCAAAGAACGGTGTGCAAAACAACTAGTTAACTCGAGTCACAAATTAACTTATAATGTTTTCTAGATTTATTTGGAATGTTTTGAGGCTAGTACTGACTAAACACAAGAATCACCATCTGATGTTAATGTTGGTACTTGTGATTAATTATAGATCCTCAAGACCAACTGATGTTTCAATTCAGTTTTTGTATAATTAGTTTGTTGTTATTGTCTTGAAAATCCATCGATTCTTCAAGTTTTCCGTGAATGAATAATTAATTCACATGGAATCATCTATACAATTGAAAATATAATGATTATTCTCTTCTTTGATTAACTCCGAACTTATTTAATTCATCAACTTTCTTGTTCAATTCCTACCGTTTTGTTTTTTTATTCAATAGATTTTAATCATTCTATCCGTAATTGCTATTCTTTGTTATGTTCTCATTCCATCCTTCTGATCACAGAATTCATTCGTATATTGTTCTGTGTTGCTAGGCAACCCATTAATTGGATAGATATTCTGAATAGAGTATTATATGAATAGACTGTCGAACATCGGTAGATTGGATTACACAATCCCAGTAATTTTGCTTTCTTGAAAGGAGCCAATGTATTGTAAAAATAACACAGGAATGTTTTCAACTTGGCTTCGAAGTTTTACAACACACTCTCTGTGATACGATATTCACTGTCTTCGGTAACTGTCGAAAGCGATGTGAAAGCGTAGGTTTTCTCAATAGTTGGTATAAGGATGATGTTATGTGGAGAAAGCTTGACATGATGCGGGTTGTGTGTTGATCCGAGTGTGCGATGTTGGGAGAGTCAATCATGTATAGGCCTACTCTAGCTGCAGACAGGAGGATGAGAGTTGGGCTGGTCTCTGCTTGTGCGGATTCGCCGCGGATCCGCACAAGTAGTTTATGGTTAAAAAAAAAAAAAAAAATCCAGTGGATATTGCAATCTGTTAGGCTTACCGTAGTATAATCGTCTGCTATAGTGGAGTCTTCTGCTGATACTTCGACTTTTCTGAACACGCAGAGCAAAAATTGAGGACAAAATTAGGATATTCATTCGGACTTTGCATGAAATACACATATTCCGCGTGGTGTAAAGTCTGCTTTAAACTGGTGTTCTGGTAGTCTATTGTGAGACACCTCATTAAAGAGATAGTCGACGGTAAACTGATCGAACCCACGTCTTCTGGCCAACATATTAATACCTTACGGCTTATAACAATGCCGCAGAGGATGTTCTTGAATACCCGTACTGAAATACACTCACGTAACTATTGAGTGAGTTATAGACAAGATTTCCGTTCGTATGTGCCCCATAGGTCAAAACGATTTCTGAGCATAACTCATCTCCAAACTTGGATCCTGTCTATTTTTCGGTATTTTTTGGTTACATTCTGCCAGGAAAGTTTTGAGAAATTCATTAGTGAAATTTTGAAAAGAAGACTATAATAATAAAATAACGAAAAAAGGATCATATATTTATTACAGTATAATTGAACTTTTTGAGATGTTGAGAATGTATAGATTTCAATCAAGGTACATTGCATATATACAAATCTTGCTCATTTCATAACGCATATGCTGCGTTTTCCTAATTCATTCTCATTTGGAAATTCAAGTTGACCTTGAACTGAGGCCAGATCCACAAAGAGTCCTATTTTTAAGACGTCTCAAGTTCGGAATATTTGACTGAATTAGATCCAATATTGATCCCAACTCAGTGAAATGTTTTTAACTTAATACCAATATTGGTTTCAACTCAGTAACATGGTTCTAACTTGAGTCGACCAAAAGGCAAAACTCTCTGTGAGTTTTACGATCCAACCCACGCGCTAAAAATAGCCGTCTTTGAATACTATCACCATGCATCAACACCGCGACGGCGGATCTTCAGGTTTTCAGAACAATGCTTGCACCGATGCGATTTATCAATAAATCCTTGTCAGTACATCCTCTATGTAATTGATAACTCATATTTGACAATAGAGAACCAAGATATACATCAGTCACTATGATACCAGGAGAGAGTGTGACCTGAGAAGTATTGACAATCGTTCTTCTGCTTTCAACAAAGAACCAATTGCTACTGGCATTCAACCATATAATGCATTACCAGCACGCACAAAACTGTTGAAAGATCACGAGTTATTCAAGACGGTTCTAAATAAATATATATTGGACAATTGCTTTAACTGAGTTACTAAATTTTGTTTTTACATCAAGTGATGTAGAGATATTCGTATTTGAATGAATATATATATTCTCAATTCAGGTTCTTCTTCGTATTTGTTTCTTGTTTTTGGAATAATGTGACGATTTCTGAATGATGGATAAAATTTGCGTGTTCAGAATGGTAAGCCTTTGTATCACCCTCCAATATATTTGTGTATTGATATACTGCTGACGGTAAGAATATTAAAATATATTGATCAATCTGTTGAAATAAATTCATTATTATTATTATTATTATTATTATTATTATCTGTGTGTTCACTCTTGATTCAGAATTATCAACATGTTAGCAAAGTAAACATACTCTGGAGTTCATCAACTTAATATGGGGCACTGATTTTTGAAAATGATACAAAAAATGTTGAATATTATTTTAAATATGTCACCAACAAAAAAAATATGTCTACCTGACATACAATCAGGAACATTTTGTCATTTTCTCATCAACTGTGATATTACCCACGAGAGAAATCATGTGCACCTTGAGTTGAATAATAACATAATCAAGGGGAATAAAAAAATGAGAAAAACATCACCGGAATGAAAAAATCACTTGAGATCGATAAATCGAAGAAATTAAAAAATTAATGCAATCAAAAATAGCATTCGTGATTCCGGAATAATCAATCACGTGTATATACCGAAATGCTTAGTTCTTAGACCCTTGACTATCAATACAAATATCAATATACACCAGTATTGATGAAAAATCCATTTCTTAACATTGAAATGATACAACTTATTATTGAAACTACTGAGTATAATTGTCATAAATTGGTAACATGGTTTTGATAAGCGATTTTGTTATTATACATGTGTATTATTCGAGCTAAGCCTTCTAAAGGACACAATCACTCAAGTTGACAGCTGGGCGTTGTTTCAATGAATCACAACACCATAAGTATATATATATATATATATATATATATATATATATATATATATATATATATATATATATATATATATATATATATATATATGTATATGTTGTGACGGATGTTCTCGCGGATTGAGTAGAATGTTGTACCGTGCTCTCGGGTTGACCGCGTATGCTCTTTAGAAGAGAACTGCTGGATCTTAAAAGATCCTTAAAAGATCCTTAAAAGACAAAGGATCTTTTAAGATCCAGCAGTTCTCTTCTAAAGAGCATACGCGGTCAACCCGAGAGCACGGTACAACATATATGTATATATATATATATATATATATATATATATATATATATATATATATATATATGTATATGTGTGTGTGTGCGTGTGTAATTGAATAAAGAATGGTTAACGAGGAATTACACATCCTTGCGTGAGGTGCTCAATGTACTTGATAACTGACTCCAGGTCATTTAGCTTGATTATTATAATTGTTTCAACTTGAATAATTCCGTTATGGTTGACACTTTATTTAATGTTGCTATGTTACAGCTCCAAGCCTGTATCAGGAATGTTGTTGGTCAATAAACACACACACACACACACACACACAGTACTCAGATTAGCCAAGCAGGAAAGGTTCTACTTATGGTTTATAGCTATTATTTTCTGTAGCAGCCTCTGGCTGTTTATCGGACCATTGGACTATACGCCATCCCCTGAGGATGTTATTGTTGTCGTCGTCGTCGGCGTCATTGTTGTTGTTGTCGTTGTTGTTTTTGTTGTTTTTGTTGTTGTTGTTGTTGTTGTTATTGTTGATGATGCCGTTGTTGTTGTCGTTGTCGTTGTTGTCGTTGTTGTTGTTATTGTTGTTGTTGTCGTCGTGGTTGTGTTTTTTCTCTTTTTGCTGTTGAACAAAGTAAGTTGAAGCTTGATTCGCACTCCCGATTTTTTTCTTTGTTACACGAAACGATTTTGGGTCGAAATTTGGACATCGGTTTCCACTAGGATTTTTCATCACAAAACTTTTGTTTCAGTTAAGAACTTCTGAGTACTCACGGCTCCTTTGAATCCAAAGAATTTAATGATTAGGACTAGCTTTTAGTTGCAATGATGATGTAGTGATTGCATCTCAAATTCAGTGCCTTCTGGAATAACCGTAAAGTAGTGACATCAATGTCAGTTGACAGCTGACAGAAATCGTCATGGTCAAATTTTGCTCACTTTTATTGAAGTTGAATCAACATTCCCAAATATAGACTTGGTGCCAAAAAACGCCACCTCATTGTCATTTCGGTGGTGTTCTGGATTGTGACTGGACAAATAAAATTTTGGTACGAAATTTTGTGGGACGACAAGGAAAAATTCGGAGTGGCAACCCAATCTACTGATTGAACCAGCCTAACCTGATCTGATCTAGCATAACCTAACACTACTCATTTTATCCACCATAAGAATGAACCTAATACTTGGCGTTGATATAGGCCTACCACATGTTCTTCTGGTCCGACGAATACACACTTCCATTTTCTGTCCATTCTAGGAAAACGCCAGAGGTGTATATTTGTTGTGAGAAATGCAAGGTGATTGGAAAATGTATAACAACTATTTTTTTCTTCGTAGGCCCAAGTGTTAAGAGCGCATGGGAGTCTATAGTGAAATATCAGAATTGTCACTAAAAACTTTCGAACGGTATGATACAATTGAATTCTGATTCAACTGAAACATATCCTTCTAGTGGCTTCAAGATGGTATGAAAAAAGACAATTTAATTTATACTGTATTATTTTCACAGCAATACAGCTCAAATCCATGAGAGTTTAGTGTATTCCCACGAAAATATAGGGATCTGAGTTTAATCATTCTGAATGCACTAAAGGTGTCAGTATATACGTGAAATTAAAATTTCAACATCTTAAACCGATGTACAGTTATCACAAGAAAATAAACACTTTGCTAAATCGACTTACATGCGCTCTCAAGTGATTCAACTGGAAATGTACAGAAATATTTATACCACTAGTATCTATATATTCAGTGAAACTTGAAAAGTATTCTGAACTCGTTTTCCCTCTAGTGTGATTCATGTACGGTCCAGCAGGATGTGATTCAACCGATTCAACCGTTCAATTGTCCAATGTTTCCAGTCACACATGCATGGCAGCGGTAGAAGCAGCATTCGTGAATTATACCTCGACGAGAAGAAGAAGGTGGCTGAAGAGCTAAAACACTAATGAATCACGCACCTTATTTGGCCACTCGAACACTGTGATGCACAGAAAACATTCCTGCTGTAATATTAGTATACGCATTTTACATTTCATTTTAGCACATAGACCAGTCTCGGTTGACGCAGTCGGGATACCAATTGACACATTCAAAGAAAGGTAGGAATAAAGCCAGACTGCTGCGTCATCAAACTTGATAATTTGAGGAAGTAATTTCCGAAAATATTAGTTTAAATTTGTAACACATCATTTATTTAAAAATATGTTTCAAATGGTATTTATTGAAATGAACGTAGTTTGCAGCTGACAATTGTCATCGCAATGCTGGATTTTGTTTGTATATAATTCTCACATTGGCTACTCGACATATACACTTGCTTTTCCCAATCTAGTAGGCCTACTCCTTCGCGATGATGTTCATTGTCTGCTTAACCACCCCAACAACAGCTATTCTATTTGGGGGTACGAATGAGCGGGTGCCAAGCTCATTAGGTTTTCAATGAACCAGTGCCTTATACGGGACTCGAAACCACGCCCGAGTTGACTCCAGTTTCTAAATACTTCCTTTTTCGTGAAAACAAGATCATCGGTTTAACGCGTGAGCGGGGTCTGTTACGGACGAAAGTCATGTGGATGAACTTGGAAAAAAGCCAAACACACTATAACAAGTTGAAATATCTCAAAAACAAGTCCACGTTTCATACGCATTTCTTACGACGGTTTGTTGCGACGGATCATATGTCTCTCGCTATATAACATTACATATCTAAGAGGTGCACACCCACCTGCCTTGACAGAGTGATCAAACGTGAGAAATTGATGCCAGTTCTGAAATTATTCTTCACAGCGATCAGTACAATACAAATTGGAGTCATTCGAATAATAATTGAAATGGATAATTCTATTGAATGCTGGTGACTTATTGTCACATCAGCTCCAATTTAATTACTTCAAACATGTGTTCTCTAGAACACAAAATATGTTTTTATTGAATCAGCTAATCGTTTTCTCAGATTCAAAACATATTCTTACACTTTTCTGTTTTCGACATTCAATTGAATACTTTTGTTATATTTCCAATATTATTCATCATCGAAAATAGTTGTTTATGATTATAGCATTATTCTAAGTTGAATATATATTTTCTCTGCTAAGTTTAAGCCTAAAATCATATATTTTTAAAATTGACTTCCATTGATTCAATTTACTCATTCATCAATCAATTTATAATATTTATGTATCTTTATGTATATTTATATTTATGCCACTCTTAACATTTTGTGAGACGACATGAGGTCAAAACAAAAAAGTATAAAAGTGTGGCCGTAAGACGTTTTTAAATTCGACTAACGTGCATAATGAATTAACAATAGGCCTAGAGTAAATTTAAAAATAAATACATAAATTAGGATAAATACAGAATGATACAGCAGTTTGAAACAGCTAAAAACAATTTTGCTCATTAAAGACACTGGAATAAAGTTAGTATCGTGGAATAATAGATGGTCTATTCATACAGATGCGTTGATGCCATGGAAAATGGCACCTCCACCGGGCTATATCGTTAAGGGGTGACCGACCGAGAATGTCACGTTTTCAGTGCCAATGCACGATCGTCATGACTTTCCATAGGATTATTTTGTAGTGAAATCACATCACACCATTCAAAGAAATATCTTATAACTGTAGATCTATGAAGGAACATTCACAAAAGGTTATACGTTATTTGTATGTAAGGGTACGCGTCGAGGAAAAAATTAACCATATTTATTATAAAGTGTGAGTCACTAGAATTTTCGACCAACAGTTTTATGATTTTTGTTCTGTGAAATCACCTTGGCGGAAAGCTTTTGCCCTATGGAGACTTGAGGTTTTGCACACGGTGTAATGAGAAATCTCACTTCTGATCAATCAATTGATTGTGTTTGAACTGGTGCAATGTCATGTAAGGGAATTGATACGGGCATGTCCCGCCTTCTCGGCCTACCGATAGATATATTAGTGATCAAGACGCATGAGAATTACACACACAACTATTGTTTAACTTTCCGTGGTTAATCTTTCATACTGTCAAAAATGTTCTTAGTTGTTTATCATATCCGTAAGTCTTAACCATGTGAATAATTTTATGGTTTTCAGTTTGCTAAAAGTTTGAATAAATAACTGAAATTAAATGAAATGTTCGGCAATAAAACGGTATACCTATGAAAACACTGTTATATGAGAACGTGTTTGAAAGTATGAAGATTATAATTTCGTAGTCAACAGCCAAGATTTTCCAATGATTTCTGTGGATTCACTAAATATTATATCGATTGTTTATAATGAATTTGCCAGTAACCTACACTGGAAAAATGGTAGAAATTATTTTGATTTGTTTTTTGTGAGTTGAAGTATCAATACATTTTCACTCTGCTAGATTATATAGTTGAATTGAAATCTGTTCCTTTATCAGAAGTAATATATTCCTGAATTAGCTTCTATCCAACAGCAAAGTCAATACGTATCTCACCATATGTCGAGCGGCTGGTAGTAGCAGTATTAAAACTGCTCAGATCGAGCTGAATGGGACAATTTCATGAACATATGAGCATTAGGATTATAAATGACGAGAGTCTCTAGTCTATATATATATATATATATATATATATATATATATATATATATATATATATATATATATATATATAAAACGATATCCATTTGGAAAATATTCGAAGTTCTTCATTTTTGCTTATTGCTTTCTGTTTTGAATGTTTACAAAGAGAGATAAATGTACAGGAAAAAATATTGAATATAGAATTTGCTTACTGAAAGTATTATCCAAAATTTGATTTCATTCAAGTTCCATCAGAGATCTATACTGTAGATGAAATGTAATAACAGGAGAAATTTCTACCTTTATTTTTGAAAACCTTTCAAATTATCTTGCTGTTTTGACTATATGCATACAAAATTGCCGTTATCAAAATTATTTTATGTCTACTTCATATTTGAAACTATCAAAATGAAAATGATAAATTTCTACATTGTAATGCAATATCCTAAACAACAATAAATCGAGGAAAAGATCTGTGCAAAACATATATATGTGTTGATAGAAGAGACTACATTTCCACCCGGACTATCACGAATTGAATTTCAGGAATAATTTCAGATATTTACTTTGAATTGTTTCCATCGAAGCAATGAAATGAAATATTCTATAGTGAATTTGAACTCCCACGAATTTCACTAATGGTATAGGCCTAGTTGGTGATCCCGTCTCGTCAGCCGTGAGGTGTAGTACCAGCGATGGTAGGCCTACTACCATCGGATTCGCTTGGTAACGCTATGCTTATCAACAAAAACAATTAAAACAATTCGGAGCTAAAGATTTGATCACTATTAGCAGGTACTTCATGCTAACGATCTCATCAACATGCTAGGTTATTTTGGGTTTCCAAACGAGCGGGGAGCTTTGACTGGACTCGAACCCACGCACGTCTTGACCTCAGTTTCCAAAGCAGAGCCTTGACTAATTGAGCCGGATGGGTGACTTGAATACTGTTCTTGTAGTTCTCATGAAGAATGACGCGGTTTCTATTTTCAGGAAGTCGAGAGTTTATTCTATATTTCTTCTGTCTGTTCTGGTTTGAAGTATGGTAACACAATGACTAGTGATGAGATCTCATGAACCACGTGATTAGTCATGATCCACATTCCTACACATGCTATTATACATGGATATTTCAAGTTTAACATATAGAGTTACAACATTTGTATACTTGAATGACATTTCAATACACATAATGTTGCGATTCAATTCAATATTCTACTAAGCACTTCATATCAACTTCCTAAGGCTATATTGTATGCAAATGTAACTCTCATGTTGGAAAACGAAGAAATACATAACCTCGTTTCTTAGATTTCCATTGTGAAATGATATCCTCTATAATACGTACAGCTGAAAATGTTTGAAGTAATGCTTTGATCTCTAGAACAGCTGAAATGCAAAATGAAATGCCAAATTGAAGCATATTTATTTTATCTACTGAATTGCAAAGTGTTTCACAATTTCGCTCTACCAGGTTGTATATTCAGGTTTTGAAAATTCCACTCTTTTATATAAAAGCATTTTTATTCACATGGAATAAGTAATCAGAACCAAAGGAAAATATGTGTTATAAACAAAGGGATACTTATAGATGAGAACAAATCATATTTCACTTCCAATTCACATCTTAATTGGTGTGAACAATAATTATTGACAACCAAAAAAATGTCATGATTTAGCAGGAGGAAGTTACGGAAAAACCTGTTGGTCTGTGGGGTTAATGCTTATTTGATAGCGAGAGAAAAAATCGAATGAAGACAAAGAGAATACAAAATATATACTAATGAAAAATACAGAATGATATAATTTGATGAATTGTATTATTGTTTATAGTAATATGTGTTTTGGTACCCTATGGTTCGACTTTTTATATGGTAGAGGAAGGAGTCTTATAGCGTATTGGCCCAAAGAAGAAAACATAAGTTCCTTCTGAGTGAAGTCAGATTTGACATAGGGTGGATTGCAGCCCGGCCTATCTTAGAAACCGTCGAAGTAAGAAATTGCATTGTGGCTGCTCTTATTGAGGGGGATATTATTTCACAGTCTTGAAAAAGAGTTATACAAGTGATTTGAATAACATTTTGCAAACTTCACTCGAGCTGCAGTGGGAAGCGTTGAACCTGATCTTCTGTTGGCTGTGTTGCTGAATAGAAGCGGACAAGCATTGAGGATAACAGGGACACTCTCACCTGTTCAATCATTGATGAACGCATGCTCTTGGAATCGAGAATCGTGGAATATCGGACTCCAGACTTCTCACGATGAGTTTACGCCACTTTTATGCACACGAGTTGACCCATATCAAGGAAAGAATGATCGTCTTTTAAAAGACTTGGAAAATATAAAACACTGAAACTAAATTCCTTCTAAGAAAATGAAAACATATCATACACGAAACAAATAATTAGAAATGCTTCATATTTTGTATATTTTATTCTCATTATACTATTACACGAGGAAGAATGAACATCTGAGTATTAGGAATCTTTCAAATCTTATATCATATGACACTAGAAATATGGAAGATCTGATGAGCACTAATCAATGCATTGGAAAGAATATTGAGAATCAAGAGTTATATGGTTTTGAATGCATTGAATGTATGCATTTGAATGCGATTTGATGTTCAATTGTAAAGTATAGAGGAGCTCAGTTTCAATGGTGAGTGTGCCAAGGGAACAATGCCAAAAGTATCCAGCTTCACTACTATTTGCCTGTACTATGAACTATTCTTACCAGACCAATGGCTGGACGATTACTTTAGTGGATAATCAACATGAGAAAAACATCCGAAACAATTCAAAGCCGTAACCAAGGTAAGTAAAATATATCGGTGAGTAGGTATAGTATTGATCAGAAAGTTATTTGAAACATTCTGTAAATCGAAGTGTTTCCAAGCCGGCCCTGATGTCAGCTAGAGTCTGGACAATCTTGTTACTGGCAAGAGTGAGTTCAAATACGTGCCATTTATAGTCATCATAATATATCGTCAAGCGGATCGCTCATCGAAGTGCACAAGTCCCCTTAGGTTCGAGACAACCTGAGATCTTAGTGCATGACTACTGTCGTATTAGCTACTCCACAAAAGTTTATCCATATCCGAATCTATTGTACATCCATGCCGAAATGCAAATAGAAAACGCTGGTGTTTATAGAGTTTCTTGCACGACATCGGGAGAAGTCTTTTTAATGTCAGCGTAGGCTATACAGAACGACTGAGTTTCGTGATGCTTACCGTACTAACAATAGCCACATCCACTATACGGAAATAACCTATTGAAAATAAACGGTGTGACACTTCGGTAGTGGTTTTACTAATAGACCTCTATACTGTTCGACACAGTGTTGAATGTTGGTAGCACAGCCTAGCCCACACACGCATCACTCCACTCACTGGCTGCATGACGATCACTCAGTACACGAATCCCTGATACCAACCACCAGCTTGAACACTTTCTCATCAATCGAAACAGACCGTGCTGAGCCATCGTCATTCAGGGAATCCAGGCTCGATTCCCGCTATGGTCGACCATCCTGACTAGAGGCCTTTTTGTGCTTGTCAAAGTGAATAAAGGGATAGTTCAGGACCTTTTATTCCGCTCTGTACGGAATACCCCCAAACATTTCCTCTCATCTCATTCTCGCTGTCTCACTTCCAGTTAATCAAAGTTATCATAGAGTCCGTTGTTAAATCCAATATGAAATGATAAATGAAAAATAGATAAGAGTGTTTGTTTTTGAACTTCTTCTCCTTACACAACAAAGTCAAGGTTTAAATTAAGAGAAAACCATTTTCGTGTACATATACTAGAGTTAATTTTACAGTGAGAAACAGGTTTGTTCGAGTGGTTCGATCAACTGTGACTTGGATAACACTCACAGAGGTTTTGTTCGATTAGGCCTAATATTGGTTTTATAGTGCTTTGGAAATCGCACCACACACATTTTGAATGTGTGTGTATATATATATATATATATATATACACATGAGAAACAGTGTATCGGAATCTTCGTATCTCGTAGATACAAGTGTATACCAAGGGATCACTACGAGCCTGCACAATTTTCCTGTCTGGGAAAAGAAAATTGCGTACCATAGAGAAGAAATCGCGTAAAAACCTGTCAATCTGTGAGATGATTTCTATAACCTATACTACGTTTGACATCTCTAAACTTGAATCTGAATACTCAACGACTCACATTCCCTCGCTTCACTCTCTGCACTTGGGACTCACACCAAATTCCTTCTATATCGATAATAGCAAAGGTGACCCTAACTCGACTTTATCACATCCTCGAATGTGGTTGGTGACGGTGGTAAAAAGGGCAGGGGGAGGGGGAAATAACCCAACTCAGTCGAAGTTGGACCTTTCTAGAATCACCATTTGATATTTCACGGATTTTGGTGGGATCTTTCAGAAAAGTCCTGAATAAAGCGGGTTACGAAAGTTGCTTCAGCTTTTTATACCGCAGACTTATTTCAAATCGGTCATAATTTACCATGAAGCTTTAAGCATTTTGTGAAGCTTTTTAATTGCTCTTTATGCATTCTGATCATTGTTTTTTTTCCAGACACCACCAACAGATGTTCTTCTTTGGTGGTTCTAATAAGCGGGCGATGGATGAATGATGTTTCTAAAATGAAATGCCTCACACTGTGACCCTTATTCTCGATATTTATTAAATGAGTGGTAATTTGTGGAATTAGATGAGATAGCTTTCTCACTCATTTTCAGTGGAATTATTGGAATGTAATCGAATTTCACTCATTCCACATTTCATGAATCTCGAGAGAAAGTTTCCTGGACTAATGAGCCTACAGACCCGAGATGATGATAGAATTCAAAGCAGTCCTTTCTCTCACTGCTTGAGCCAAGCCTCTGTGCAGCGTGTAACGATTGGTGATGAAAGGACAACATGTCCCTCTCGACTAGTATTAGTATCATTCATTTGGATCGAGTGAAATTTTGACATCCATACCAAAATTATTTGGACACTTCTCAGAAATGTGAAGAAATCTTGAAAAACTGTATCGAAGGGTTCAAGTATATTTAAATGGCATGAAGTATTGAAAAGCTGTTCGCTCATAAACATATCATTTTATCACGTTCATTCAATTATCTCATTGCTGTACCTCAATTAGAATATAACAGGTTACCAATAAAGAAACACAACAAATAAAAAAACCAGTGTTCTCACACTTGATTGAAATATCGATATAGTGATGTGCTGTACCCAATTCCTCGTACATAGTCGCTATGTGTTTCAAATGAAATCCCGTGAGATTGTGGTGACTACAGAAATGCAGCTATGTTCTCTAAAGTTGTGGTTTCAGATAGATAATAAATAGACAGTAATCACAACACTTACAACGTCTAAAGAAAACTCTTGTATAAAAAGGCCACTTCTATTTGCGTTTCACTACAGCGTGCTATTGACAAAGTGCCGATTAGTAAGATTATTGTGGTGCCCACTGCCCATGGCACACTCGATAGATGAGAATATACTTGATGTTGATGAAGCTTGAAATGGTTGAATATACAGTACAGCCTTGATCGTATAATTCAAAGCCTAAGGCTGTTGAGAGTTGTGTGGTGGTAAGGTTGGTAATCACTTAATCCATCCATATAGGTGGTTACAATCTCGAACATTATGCTACCTTCACGCTGTGGAGAAGATAGGAGCTCAATTGATAAACTGTTCGTCTGGCACGCTCGGTTAGAGAACAGTTCAGTTGGGATTCGACTCCCTATGGATTGATGAATGAAAGATCGGTACACTCACGTACATTTTTTTATCAGGATTCACTTATACGTTACGTTCTTACTACATTCTTTTCACAAAATATGAGTACATCGAACTCTACGACTAGTTCATATATACTGGAAAATTAGTGTCGATTGTACGTAGTAGCATTAGAGCAAGTGATCTATATATGTTGTATTTATTTGTATTCGTCTATTTATGTTTATTCATTCAAATTGGATTTCACAACCCACTGTAATGATAACTAAGATATATTGGTGTTGAATGATACAATGGGATGACGAGATGAAAGTTTCGTAGGCTATGAGGAGAATTGTGGGAAAACGCCATGGTGGCCTATATTGCAGAAGCCATCCCAGCGTTATCCCAAGCCAGAAGTTAACCACGGAAAATCCCTGTGAAGATGAACGGTGGCGGGTATCGAACCAAGGCCCGATATGCCTCTCACCTCCCAGATCACATGAAGCAAGCGAGTTAGCAACTGAGCTGAATGTTCTAGTATCTATTTATATCGGGTAGAACGATCCACTCAGATGATAATGCAGATCAATTGGCGTCCATGAATGATGAATAAGATACTGGGAGCCAAAGAGTTGAAAACTTATTTTATTATGTGCTTTGAACAAAGAGGAGTCAAATGGTCGTAGTCTGCTCCACAGCAATAATCACTTGAAACGACAGAGGGGAAATCGGAAGCCCCCACTCAAGATCAGGATGGTAAAACATTTCGGAAATCGAATCCCGCTCTTCTGAATAACGGTTCAACTCGTCGTAGGGAGAAGTATGAGAAGCAAGAACTCGATCAATATATATTCTCTCATTAAGTTTCATGCAATTTGAAAGACGATTGACTTTTTGATTTCGTATTAAAAGTTGGTATTTGGTGACAAGACCGCCTCGAAGTCTACTTCCACAGCTTCAGACGGGGCACCACACAGTTGATCTCACCAACCAAAAACCATTCGATGATGATGACAGTAAATTAGGATGAATTCGATCGAACGCATGCATGTACACGCATGTGAATTAACACGGAAATACACGCAGATACACACGCACACTGAGACGAGTGGCCAAGTGGTTAACATACACTGAGCCGTCATCCGGGAGACCGGGATTCGATTCCCGCCATGGTCGACCATCCTGACAGAGGTTTTTCATAGTTTCCCTCTGTCGTTCAGGTCAATACTGGATTGGTTCCTTAACAACAGACCATGACTGACTCCTTCCCACTATCCAGAAATAACTGTAGAATAACTTTTTTCTCATCATCCCACCATTTCACATATCATTCACAGACGCCAATTTGGATCGTAGTCGTCAGTTATATATTTATATATATATATATATGTGTGTAAATATATATATATATATATATATATATATATATATATATATATATATATATATATATATATATATATATATATATATATATATATATATATTCATTCATCGATGAAGCTTCTATATTATTCAAATGAAAATCTGAGAGAATCCTGATAGGGGATGAATTCCATATTAAAAATGATTATTCTGGAATTAATCTTAATAAGAAGAATTTATTCTTGTGTCCTCTTAACGTGCTGCGCTAGAAATTGACGTCAGGTCGAGCGTGGGTTCAAGTGTCGTATGAAGGAATCAATTGTCGTGAACATCCCTCTTTCTGTCACCAATTCAGAAGACAGTTCGTTGAGCAACATTATTGATAAAATCCAGACAAAAAATCGCTACACCTTGATTAGGATCAGAAAAGTAAGTGGAGGTGCCGGGTTCCATTTTCAGAGTCCAATTAAACAAACTATGTCAAATTGATTTCATCACAATTATTGTTATATGTACTTCAATCAATTTAGGCTATATTGTATGTAGTTTGGTTCTCTGATATTTTTTCACAGTGACAATGATGTAAATATTTTTATAAAATCTTGAAGAAGACCGCAACAAGGCTTTCGAAACGCCTTGAGTGAGAAAATGAAAGTGTTTTACATCTCGGACGTAGTACACTCCCCTCGATACACGAATTAAAATACGCCATTGAGAAATCACGGATTTATGTGTGTGTGTGTGTATATATATATATATATATATATATATATATATATATATATATATATATATATATATATATATATATATATATATATATATATATATATACAACTTCTGCGCAGTTTGGGTAAACGTAAAAGACGAAATCCTGAATGAGAAAAACGAAGGTATACGTAAAGTAAATATATTCCTGAATGTAAAGTCAATATGGTTCAATTTGGTATTCATATAAGGAATTCTAGAAAATAAAAAATGTCGGCAATATTTTCAAAAGAATCTCAAACTTGTTTTTCGTCAGCATCTTCTGTGGAAATGTATTTGCTCTTTGACCTTTTGAAGACATTTGCCGTGGTACATAATCAATATAGAGGCAGGAAGGCAGGCATTTCGTTCATGAAGATCTTTTGTCAAGAGATTTTAATGAAGAGAGAGTCGACTATTTCATGGATCATAATTTCATATTTAAGAGTCCATGGGGAGTCGATTCGGCGAAATATCAGTTTTTTGGTGATAATTTCCGAACGATATGTGTTGTTGAAATTCTAATACGCAAATCGTAGATAATTGAAATATCTTCAATATTATATAATTCAAAACTATTCAAGTCACATAACTATCGCACAACTATCATGCGTATACAGCTGAGAGATGTATTATTCAAGCTGTATACGCGTGATAGTTATGCGACATGACTTGAATAGTTATAACTCATATCATCTTGAAGATATGGTAATTATCTGTGTTTCTCGCGTACCGGTATTAGAGTTTTGATATCTCATACCGTTCAAAAGTTATAATCAAAAAACTGATATTTCGCTAAATCGAATCTCATGGACTCTTAAGATGCACTGTCTATCTGTCATACTACAAACTTTTGCTTCCCATTCTAAAAATACTGAAAAACTAATGAGAATGTCACTTTATATCGATCTTTTCTCGAGATAAAGCATATCATCATTCCTTCTTGGTGCCCCGACACTGGACGAATTTATAATGTATTTATTACTATAAATGTGAATATATATATATATATATATATATATATATATATATATATATATATATATATATATATATGTATATATATATATATATATACACACATATATATATATATATATATATATATATATATATATATATATATATATATATACATATATATATATATATATATATATATATATATATATATATATATATATATATATATATATATATATATGTATATATATATATATTATTTTTTCCCCGCTGAATGGGCATATCCGTGCAACCAACATAGGATTTACATGCATATAGGATGTTGTTGGAACCGCTCATGAATTCTGATATTTTTCCACCTTCCAAAAGTTATCGTCTAAATCAATGGTTGTCATACATTGAAATCCAGATTTATATACAATTCATTCATATAATTACAATTCCGAGTGATTTGTGTCTTCTCAAGTAACTACATGTGTTATATTCATGAAAATTTGGATTGTAATTGAACCTGTATACATTTTTCGCGGTGTCGGTACAACAAATTATTTTCTATTCTTCACGATCTTGTGTCTAGCTTTGGCATCTAGTCCAGTTTCTATAAAACTGCTGAAATCACTGTTGTGAACAATAATGGGTCGAGTTTCTGTTTGGACTTATCTAAACATTCACAATGTTTGTATCACTTGGATAACTTTTCATCTAGCATTTATAGATTTGTATTGTGGCTTCCGTACTAACTACTTTGGAACAATACATTATTCTGATACTAAAGTATATACACAACATGTCAATTTTCAATCCTGCTATATTAGAGAAGTTTTTTCATTAAATTTTCAGTATACTTCAGAAATAATTGCAGATTGGCTTGAGTGAATTCAATTTTTGTCGGTATTGAGCATTAACACATCAGAAGTAATATAAAGGAAGAAACCTAAATAATGTATTCTCATCCGATACTTGGAGTCATATACGTAGGCCTATACTTGTCATGCCAGTTGCATAAATCTCACGAAAACGTATCAAGGGGGAGCCACAGCATGCAGAATAGGATAATTAAGACTAAATGTAGGAATTATTTCCCGTTCAACCAATCACCATAAATCATTGAAACTTGCACATTATATCCATCATTCTATTGCTCACACATGATCCCAAAAAAAATATTGGAAAAAAAAACAAAATGATGATTTTAATATATTTTGAGTAATGTTATGTTTTTTCAAAAATACAAAACATGCAGCCACAAATCACAAGGTTTAAATTTCGAAAATGCATCCATCTTGTTGAATTTTAGTGGATATTGTTCGTCATACACACTGTTATCTTGTGAACCTCCTGAAAAAATCTATTGCAATTTTTAGTTATATAATCAATCATTTCATATCTAATACAGATTATATATGATTTTGAGGCCACCCATTCACATCTGGATATTCATATGTACCGACTATTTCCATAGTTTTACTCCACATGATAATGACAATAAAAATACACATTTTGAAACAATTTTTTTTCAAATCAGACCAGTAGTTTTTGAGTTATGTTGTTACAGGTCAGAAAAACGTAGTTCTTGGGAAAACGTACCTGAAGTTTCATTACTTGATACGAATAGGCACAGTGCGCATTACCATCTGTGTTGCATTCAAATCTTGAAATATAGAAAAAAAAACTACGTGAGCTGCGGTCATGAATTTTCCGAATAATCGTTAACAATAGGCCTACTTCAAAAAAAATGAAAATAATTTTTTTTCTGCCAAGAATAAATTTTATGCTGGGGCTACCCCCTCAAAGTGTCGATGCCTCGTTTGTGTGGGTAACATAGGATACTTGGTTTTTGGTCACGATCCCACAAACAGTTGCCGAGAAAATATATTCTTCATTTTGAAATACGGTCGATTACATATAACGAGGTGTCCACGAGTTCTCTTGAAAAACTGCACTCTTTTCTCGACTACAGGCATACAAGCTATGATGCACAGCGACGGCAACTAATTCACTGATAACAGCTGATCATTAGTTGCATTGTGGCCTCAACATAATCAAACTGTCATCTATAGGCAGGACGAGATGAGTCATTCACGAGATATAGGTCACATCGCATGGCATTTTTATTTCCTTATAGTGTGCGTCAACTGCAAACACATCGAATTAGTTACAACTTGGCAATCTAACAAATAAAAGCAAACCAGTAAATAACAGTTTCTTCGTCTTTTTCCCGGGTTATTTATCTGTTTATTTTTAGTCAACAATATACAGTTAATTTTGGAATTCCAAGTAGTAGCCAGGAATTATCCATTTTTCAGGTTACGATATATGAATCCAAATTCGTTTTTTCATTTGAAAAAACAATTTAAATGTCCTCTTATCTTCATTCTATTGATCACTTATCAAGATATAATACAGCTGAAGGAATTTTAATTTAGGTTTCTCATACTTTTCTACTGAATGGATCTTCAACTAAATCGACTCTCATAAGACCTCAATTTTTGTTGATGTTCAAGTCACACTTCTGTACTCCTTCACTCACCATTTTCATCATTTGATTAATTTTATTCCTTCATTTTTCAGCTTTGATACTTATTTTTCCTATCTCGACGTTCTTCAACTTTGTGTTTTACATTAAAGGCATATGAAATATTGAAGACGGAAATATTATATTTCCTGAGAGTGAAAGTAGCTGTATATCACGTGGAGGTGTTGCACATAGCTAGCTGTAGCTTGACTACGAACTTTGGAACAACTCGACGGAAGCAGCTTTAAAATATGAGCTTGTCAAGTATTGGACGCTGAATGTAAATGAAGGAAGGTATATCTACTGTCGAGCACAGCAGTTTCTAGTACACATGTTAATTGAAGAGGGGCATTTATTCTATCGAGTGTTGTCAGGTATTATTTGTTGGCTGTATAGAGAAGTATACTTCTAATTGGATGATGGTGAGTGCAGGAAAACTCTGTGGCTACTGTAATATGATGGAAAGGAGTCGTTTGTACAACTTATTTTATATTATCTCGTTGCTCAATGCCAAAGGGAAAAACTGTATTATACGAATCCAGGTTCAATCAACTTAGGAATAATCAGTTTTGAATTCTGAACCTAATAAAAGAGTGAAAATTTGTGAAAACATTTTCATTTCAAGTTTGAATTGTTTCAAGGACAATTCCAGCCCATGACTACACAAAAGTACACTTCAATCACTGAGGAAATCTTTAGAATATATTCAAACATCTATTTTTCTATCTTACTCACATCATCACTCATCCCACAGCGACACATTTTAATGTCGTTCTCCTCGTTTCAAGTAGCGTATAGTGTTCATTTCATTCACCATCATCATGCAATTATTTATGGGGTGGTAAGATCACTCACGTGAACGTGGTGCCCCTATCGAACGATCCTACCTTGTCATTCTTAGCCTTGATTGGGGAACAATGACTGTTACAAGTTTTCAATGTTGATACACAAATTTGACAAACAAATTAGCGCGATTTTGATTAGATGTTATTAGATGGCTCCTCAACAATGGGTCACGACCGTTTCTACCTGAGTATACGTATACATGATAGAATCATTTGTATTTTCATCTTCCACCACCTCCTCGATCATTCACCTATGTCAATGGATATGACATTATCACAGAGCGTCGTTGAATCCTATATTACTTTTCTAAATCGTTACAATTACAAGACCTGATCAAGTGTGACTGTACAACACACTACAATCACTAATAAACTGTTCAATGACATACACGTTCGAACGAGTGCAAAAGAGGCAGTATGATTTGATTTCCTCCAATAGAAATGAATGTCGATGAATACCATCGAAGAATAAAAGTCGCATTTTAAATTCCTTCAGGAATGTATTTTTCTCCTTATTTTCGATGTAGAATAAAACTACGGTGGATTTTCTTCACAGTCAGATATATATATATATATATATATATATATATATATATATATATATATATATATATATATATATATATATATATATATATATGTAAATATATATATATATATATTTATATATAGATAGATAGATATTCATATAATTATATATATATATATATATATATATATATATATATATATATATATATATATATATATATATATATATATATATATATATATATATATATACATATATTTATATAATTATATATATATATATATATATATATATATATATATATATATATACATATACATTCATATAATTAAATATATATATAAATATATATACATATATATATATATATATACATATACATTCATATAATTAAATATATATATAAATATATGTACATATATATATATATATATATATATATATATATATATATATATACATATATATATATATATATATATATATATATATATATATATATATATATATATATATATATATATATATATATATATATATATATATATATGTGTGTGTGTGTGTGTGTGTGTGTGTGTGTGTGTGTACAGATAGAGAGAAAGAGATTACAGTGGATATATAGTATGATAATTTTCAAACTCAATGATCAAATAGACGTGAATTGTGGTTAGCCTTATGAAAGATTAAAAGATCATTCAGAGTTCGCCTTCATTCCATCGCTGAAAGCAATTGTGTCATCATTTAATCCTACCATGTTTGTATTCAGCATCGTCCAGTTCACCATAGAATATATTCAACTGGCAGTATTTGCTTTATCGATGTATTCTCCTCCAGTAGTCATGTTCTACTGCCGTACTCTCTCAATAACCTTCGCAAGCAATGTGAATCAGTTCAGGCTATGTAGTACGTACAGTAAGTTGTATTCTCTTGTTGTCTGGGATGATTCGTATCCTCGTTCATCAATGATAATATTCACAACCTCGACAACTCATTTCGATTTCAAGAATACAATATTGTCTTTCTCGAGTTATTATTCATTTCTTCTTTCTCAACTTTCGACTTGAAATTGCTTACCGAACACTTTCGCACCTATTCTAATGCTTTCTCTTGAACTGCCTCGAAAACGATAGAGGGTTCCTGCATAACCTGTGATGGGCTCTCAAGTTTGCATGGCATGCCCACTTATATTTGACTTCTTCTGATGAATCTTTTCTTCCAACGACTTTTTACTACTCCTACCTGTCCTTCCCAGCCACTCTGAATCACCTTTGAAAACGACTCACAATTTTGTTACTGTCATTGTTGCTTCAAAACTTTCCATCTTCCCTACCCCTTGTAAGTAGACACACTGAGACCGGTGGAGGAGTGGCTAGCATACTGAACCGTCATTCAGGAGACCGGGATCCCCGCCATGGTCGACCATCGTGACAATAGATCTTCCGTGATTTTCCTCTGTCGTTCTGTTCGATACTGGAATAGTTCCTGGACAACATACCACGACCGACTCCTTCCTACTCACCTAAAAGCCTAAAACACCTAATAAACCAACTTTTCATCTCATCTTGCCATCATTTACCGACGCCAATATATCTTACTCATCATTACAGTGCATCATCAAACCCAATATAGACGCATGAAAAAGAAAGTACACATGATCCTGCTACCCCTCTTCCCTTGTGAATCTGTTCTGTTATACTCGCTGGGCGCCATTTGAATAATATTCACAACATCGGTTTTTCATTACTTATCATTCATTATTAATCTCGTTTGTACACGTGAACGTTACTATATATCCTTATCGATAAGTCCATCTCTTTAAAATATTGTCTCGATATCATCATCCAATATTTGAGTCAATCATCATTAAACTAAATACAAAATAATACGAAGCTAATTTTAAATGAGACGAACCGCATAAATTTGATGGAAATTTGAATATATGAAACCGTACCACACGAGATTTTGTCATCACTATTCCATGTATATACCATTCGACGTCCGCCTCTGTCGGCGGTGGCGTCGTCCAAGTCATCCAAGACAGAGAGACCGGCCGTGTCGTACAGATGAGAGAGAACGCAAAGTAAAGATAGTGTGGGATTGGTGGGAACAGCCAAATGTAGTCACGTGGTGTGTATAGTATTGATTTGGGTGTGGTTCTATCTCTCTCCTTTGCATGCTTCTGTTGTATACTACTATACTGCCAGTATCCTCCTTCATGCATCATGGGACGATCGGATCCACTCTTCTACTCGTTCCAGCCCTTCCTTCCTTCCTTCCACACTGGACAACCACATCACACCTAACCGCATGGCGACTCAATCCTCGGCTACATTCACTATTCGCGCATGATATTAAAGAAAACGCGGCATTAGAAGAGCTTCCTTTTATGTCAAATCTTTTCATTAAATTACAGTTCAGTATGTGCCGAAGTATATAGTGAAACATTTGCAGCTGTCATGGTTTCGCTAGTCAAGTAGTAATAGATATACGCTGTTCAGCATAAACATGATGATCATTTTGAAAATAAACTGAGTAATCTATGATAAGATATATGAATAAATATATAGATGGATATATATATATATATATATATACATATATATATATATATATATATATATATATATATATATATATATATATATATTATATAACTATATGTATATATATGTATATATATATATATATATATATATATATATATATATATATATATATATATATATATATATATATATTATATAACTATATGTATATATATGTATATATATATATATATATATATATATATATATATATATATTATATACATATATATATGTATATATATATATATATATATATATATATATATATATATATATATACTATATATATATATATATATATATATATATATATATATATATATATATATATATATACATATATATATATATGCATATATATATATATATGCATATATATATATATGCATATATATATATATATATATATATATATATATATATATATATATATATATATATATATATATATACATATATATATATGCATATATATATATATATATATATATATATATATATATATATATTATATACATATATATATATATATATATATATATATATATATATATATATATATATATATATATATATATATATATATATATATATATATATATATATATATATATATATATGTATATATATATATATATATATATATATATATATATATATATATATATATATATATATATATATATATATGTATATATATATATATATATATATATATATATATATATATATGTATATATATATATATATATATATATATATATATATATATATATATATATATATATATATAAATATATATATATATATATATATATGCAAATGTATATATATATATATATATATATATATATATATATATATATATATGCATATATATATATATATATATATATATATATATATATATATATATGCATATATATATATATATATATATATTATATATATATATATATATATATATATATATATGTATATATATATATATATATATATATATATATATATATGTTTATATATATATATATATATATATATATATATATATATATATATATATATATATATATATATATATATATATATATATATATATATACAAAGACATTGGTGGAAGTACAAGATGCTGCTTGGTGTGGGTGAATGATCGATCAATGAGTTATATTTTAGGCAAAATTGAAAATTTTGCTCAAATCATCAAAACATGTCGTTTGATTCAAACAAGAGGCGTATTGGACATCTTTATTGTATGGCAACTCGTATTTAATCTCAAATCAATAGAATACTTTTCTGACATTCTACGCGTAATTTTTTTCTCTAGATTTCCTCAAATTCAATGGAAAATTTAATGATTCAAATAATATTTTCCACGTTTTCTTCCTAATACGCCCATTCATATAATTTTCAAAACCACATGAGTATCTAGCACGATCACGAGCAAATGTCGAACGAAGAAAATGGAATTCATAGAAAATAATATCTCTGTAATTATTCCAATTCTATATTTCATAATTCTGTAATGATTGTGATTAAAAAAAAATACTTTGCATTGTATTACATACCATGATACAATTTCACTCAACGTGATTATATTCTTTGCCCAAACGACTATGAGGTTACTAAACTGACTTTTCCGTGTGAATGGATTCAGGAAACTTGTTACTAAGTGCCACTATTTGTGGACACTGGACACACCCCCTGGAAGCACGTGGGGATCGGCCTCTTATTGTGTCGGAAAATTACCTACTCCCTACCTGGGCCCGCAACGTGTACAAACCAGGCGGTATAACCTGTAGCCGTTTCACTTCACCAGTTGCTTTTATACTACACAAAGAGTTCCCATTCATCGATTTCAGATTGATAACCTTATTTCATAGTAGACACCAAATCAAATATTTATTATGGTATACCGTACAACCTACCGAGCTCAATATGGCAGAGCCAATCAATTTCGTTAATAATTCAAGTATTGATTTATAATATAATCAGTATTCTCATGTACTTCATAATCACTCGCTATCACCAGCTCCCAGAAAGTTATTTTTGGTGTAGATATGAATCATTCATATGCAATATAAATGAATACATAAATATAAATATATATATATATATATATATATATATATATATATATATTTATATATATATATATATATATATATATATATATATATATATATATATATATATATATATATAGATGTGTATATATATATATATATATATATATATATATATATATATATATATATACACATCTATATATATATATATATATATATATATATATATATATATATATATATACATATATATATTTATATATATATATGATATACTTTAATTTCAAGACAGCGTTAGTGGACCGATTAGTAAATTATGTGTCAATCTTATATTTGTTGCGTGTACGCATTGCATGTAATACTACTTGCTTTCATCCACGAACGAAGGAGATTTTATTACAAATATGAATGCTTGTAAAAACATCGGTAATGACATAATATATATGCATTGTTGGCCATTTATCGCTTCAACTTCATCCTAAAAAATAATGATATCATTAGAACATATCACAGTTGTACAAACATAACTATGATATGTGTTCTTGTTGTATTGGTATGATGACCTTCTTCTATCATGGTTAATAGCTTAGTAAGATATCTCTTGAGAATTCACTTTCAGCGCGATCCTGAGTTAGGAAAATGTACTATGCAGATACAATTACAGTAGTCTGGTATGTCAGTAATGTCACTCATGTATTTTCAATCATTTTTATCACTATCCATCGTCTGTAAAACTATTGCATATATACATATATATATATATATATATATATATATATATATATATATATATATATATATATATATATATATATATATATATATATATATATATATATATATATATATATATATATATATAGTCTTGTATCAATGATCATATCATTTTATATTTAGTAAACTTTATTACCGTACACCAGTAAAAATGTGTGTACTAAAAATATTATTATTTTGTACAAACGTTGCCAAGTAAATGTAGTGGAAATTTTGCGCAATTGTATATGCTTTGCGGTAGATTCAGCAAATGCAACATCAGTTGTGTTTTTTGTTTCATTTTAAACGTGTAAAATACAGTCTACACTGTTTTGATGTTTTAGCTGAATGGTTCTGTTGTAGTTGAACTCCCAATGATTTTAAACTCCACACAATTCATTTGTTAACAAAATTGAATTATTCATCTTGCACAATAATAGTTGATTGTATCGCAGTTTTTTCAAAGAACACGTCGTATGTCAATGGCTTTTTTTTGTATTTTGTGATTCAGAAGAACACAATTTGTCAATTGTTTGAAAGTGATGACGTAGATTATAGTATGTTATTTGATGGAAGGATGTATCATTGCTGAGTTCACTTGGAAATATGTTTCACTGATTGTCATTAATTATTTTTTCAATTGAGAAATACTGTTTTGTGCAATAATGAATTAATCAAATTACTGTCATACATATTGGTTACTTTTCAATTTGTACCATCAGAATGATTAAGTACACATATATTATCATAACTAATATTAACTAATATTACTATAATATTAATATAACTAATATTGGCGCGTACATTTATTAAATTATGTACATATTAAGCAAATAAGCATCGACATCAAATAAAATGAATACAAAAATACTGTATAGAAAAAAGACAAGGGAAAAGAGCTGAAATTTCTAAAAATGATCAAAAACAATAGTAAATTCTTAGTGGAGTATCTCCATTTTCGTGATAAATTATGAACTGTTCTATTGAGATAATGGAAGTAACAAAATACAAAAAGGATCGACACGTTTAGTTATATTCACCTAGAAATTTCATTAGTATGAAGTATACTAATAATCATATCGCGTAATCAAGCTATAGGCCTACGCGAGTATGGAATCAAATTATTTCTAAAAAATCGAAATGGTCATTACACAAGAATGCATGTAAATGCTAAATGTATACTTCACTCATATATATTTTGAAATTTGGAGACATGAATATATCTTCTGAAATTTTGTTGAAAAATTATGTTTCATTTTTTCTGAATTCAAAATATAATAAATGTATAATTTCATTGAGAATTCAAGTTACTTCGCAAATGTATTGACATATTATATAATACTTTGTCCAAGTCTTCACGACTACTGGCCGACTGTATGCTATCCTTCTAGGTTGTAACTTAAAATCAACTAACTTAGTTCTTATTTTGAAGCCCCGTTTCCTTTCGACCTAATGGAACAATTTAAATGCGTCTCATGATTGATACATAACCTGTCTGCTAGTAATAACAGAGACATTCCTAGTCAGGTCGAGATATAAACACAAACTATGGCACGTGAAATATAAGGTCACTATGTTGCAAATATATGTTATTACACAAAGGTATAGAAAACAGGTGTTACGATATGAATAAGATAGAAGAAAATGCTCAATTCAAATTGTTCGGTATTTTGTCGTTGACTTTCAACAGTACAATTCTGTGAATGGTTGCATCAAGAAGAGTGTGTACACGTATCATGATGTTTTTCATTATTATTCATGTAATGCCATATTTTTAATCCACCTTCAATAATTCAGTTTTTAATTTAATACCAATGCACCTTATATTTCGAAAACCAATTAAACGAGAAGGTGGAAATTAAACTAATCAGTATGATTTATATTCATGCCGATTAATAAACAATACTCCCTGAGCGACGGACCCAATTGTATAAACTTCGTCAACATCAACATGCTCGCGTACTTCATTTGAAAACAGATACAAAATAAACCGCATTGTTAAAGAGTCTGACTGGCCAATATTCATCATTCTCTTCAAAAAGATCCAATCATCACGTCCGACTGTGAGCTGTGATAAGCTTTGTCATCATGTATGGTCCATTGTTTCACTATGGTAATGGAAAGGAGATCTATACACACCATTCCATAAATGTCAACGATTGTTAAAAGAACTTTGTCCACCTTTTTTTCTTATCGTACATTGTACAAACTTACCCATTGGATCCGATGATGTATCCATATTCTATATTCTAATCCCGATAATACGGGGAAATGGAGAGATCACTACCGTGGCAACGTCATTGCGCGTCGATGCTAGCATGGCCTACTCACACCGCTCTGGTCCACACAAAACTGAACTGACATGCGAAACTGACACACCCACAACCCTTGGCACCGGCTCTTTCCCCTTCATCCCTTCACTACTCAGCTTAAACGCGCGCCGTTTGTCCCAACTGGAAAACCGCACCGGCGCCCGCACCCGCCGATCACATTTGAACGCATGCGTTTTACCCTTGGTGTGATCACTGAGGGCTCAATGCTGAGGGAGCCATCCTACGATATGGTTGTTGGATATTAGTTAGTATTGCATGCTCAGGGATGTTGTGAGGCACAGGGGCCGAGTACAATTATCATTATGTAGGGCTTGGGAAATAAATAATAGATATGTAAATAAAGGAAAACTTAGTGGTGCTGACAATAGAACTGGATGTTTGGAGTTGGACACAAAATGTAATTGTGAAGAATAATGAGCTTTTTATAAAAGGAATTAATTTGATGGATAATTATCTGTTATTGGCCGTGAGTTATGAAACGTTGACTATTCAGAATATTCGGTTTGCACATTGATTTATAAGCTTACTTTTTACTCGGTCTACAGTAATATTGATCCATTCATTCAATCATTCATTAATTTTTTGTTCATTCATTCATTCATTCATCCTTTTATTTAACTATCACTTTTTTCATTCATTACTCTATTCCTTTATTTATTCATGTATCTATGTATTCATAAGATAAATTATTGATCAAATAATTAATGTATCAATTCATATATCTATTTGTCCATTCATTCATTCATGTATTCACTTGTTCATTCATTCATTCATTGATGTATTCATTCATCATTTATTGGATCACGTTATTTCTTGAGTAGCTGAGAAGAATTTCTAGAAAAATGGTTCGTCAGGGCCTATACCTAAATTGATTGAATATCATAAAATATATGAAAAAGGAGATGATGAAAATGAACACACACATATATATATATATATATATATATATATATATATATATATATATATATATATATGTATATATATATGTATATATATATATATATATATATATATATATATATATATATATATATATATATAATATATATATATATATATATATATATATATATATATATATATATTATATATATATAATCATATTTATATATATATATATATATATATATATATATATATATATATATATATATACAAATATATATATATATATATACATATATATATATATATATATATATATATATATATATATATATATATATATATATATATGTTGTTTCGTATGTTCTCGCGGTCGAATGTAGATGTTGAACTCTTTTCTCGGGACAACCACGTTTGCTCTTTTGGATGCAGTTGTTGGATCTGAAAAGATCCGTTGCTCCGACGTTTCGACAAGATCGCACTTGTCATCTTCAGGGATTCGTGTTGGTCAGCAGGCTGAGTGGAACCGAATGGCGAAAGCTCTCTCCGATTAATGGATCTTTTCAGATCCAACAACTGCATCCAAAAGAGCAAACGTGGTTGTCCCGAGAAAAGAGTTCAACATATATATATATATATATATATATATATATATATATATATATATATACATATATATATATATATGTATATATATATATATATATATATATATATATATGTTTGACTTTAAGCTTTCACAACTCATTACGTGCAATAAATTGAATATTTTTGGATGTAGTTGTGTAATGATGATAAAATAAAACAAACTCTTTTAATTTTATATTTAAAATAATTAGTTTTATTCTCGAAAGCTCAACGTTTCATGACCTTTATCGGTCACCTCTTCAGGAGCAATGACAAAAATTAAAAATATTAGAAAAACAACAATTACAAAACAATCAAGAAAAACATTCATATAAACACAAAAGAAGCATATATATATATATATAAAGAATATATATATATATAATATATATATATATAAAGAAGCATAATATAAAGACTATCTTCACAACAACAAGAAAACTAAATTCCTTTTTTACACCCGTTAAAGACGTTATTCCGCAGGAGAATTGTGGTGTATACAGGATACCTTGTGACTGCGGTTTGTGTTATATAGGTCAAACCAAGAAACCACTGATACAGCGCCTTAAAGAACATAGAAGGAGTTCACCTAATCTATCAGCTGTTGCCACACATGCAACATTGGTAGATGAAGGTGGAAGAATCCATAACATCTTATATGACAAGGCCAAAATAATCAATCACGAAAGCCATCGTTGGAAGAGAGCAATCAGCGAGGGTCTCGAAATTATCAAACATCCTTTAAATATTAACGGTCTCGATTGCGGATACAGCTTTTCTGATTCTTGGGCAACAGCTATTGCATTGATTAAGAAGAAAGAAATGAAACAAAATGAACCGGTAGCTGGACCCGAGAATCAGAAGAAAGGTCAATCCATGAACTCTGGTTTTAATAAAATATACAATCTGAGAAGCCGTGTTCAGTAAACCACAGCCACTTGTGTTTATATGAATGTTTTTCTTGATTGTTTTGTAATTGTTGTTTTTCTAATATTTTTAATTTTTGTCATTGCTCCTGAAGAGGTGACCGATAAAGGTCATGAAACGTTGAGCTTTCGAGAATAAAACTAATTATTTTAAATATAAAATTAAAAGAGTTTGTTTTATTTTATCATCATTACACAACTACATCCAAAAATATTCAATTTATTGCATATATATATATATATATATATATATATATATATATGTATATATATATATATATATATATATATATATATATATATATATATATATATATATATATATATATATATATATATATATATATATATATATATATACAGCCAGGTCTTTTTTTGATATCCATAACATTCTATTTTCTCTTTCGAATTTTACCTACCCAAGTTTCTTTTTTGTTCCGGTTCCGGTTATATCATTATAATAAATGAATCAATGATGCTACACATTCTTTTTCTCATTTTTTGTGCTATTGATACCATTGATATGTAGAAGAGCGAGCAAGTTTTAATCCATTCAATCTATTGTTTCGCTCTGTTTTAGTCACGCAAGTGAGATAATAAGTACTGTATGGGGCTGAAGAGCGCAAACCGGAATAAAGTCGACTCCATCGTGTAACATGGGTTTGGAGGTACTTTTAATGTATGGTTGTAAAAGTGGTCAAGGGTTCAAGTATGGTTTGACACCAAAGCCTATGTCACACAACCTAGTGTACTGTATTCCGGCATATACTCTTATGCGTTGCGTACTGTGTTGGGTAGATGTTCATTTAGTGCATGCATGTAGGTCCCCGCCCTTGATCGCACCCGATATTTGATGTGGAGAGTACCTATACTCGGGCGCGTAGTAATATTTATTTCAGTGTGTGTGTGTGTGTGTGTGTGTTTTGTTGTAAATAAACGATACGAAATTGAAAAACTTTGTTCCATTTCAAGGGATAAAATACTATCACCAAAATCGAGTCAAAATATATTGATGAAACCATACTTCATTTTAACGATACAAAATCTAACGCGGAAATAAAATTCCCATAAGAACGAAACTAAAATGAGTGTAGAGTGAGTTTAAGTTCTTCAATCTGTAGTTGCATTATCTCAACAACACAATTTGTGTTCAGGCCTACGATTCAATCTATATTATTCCATAGAGAGGAAGAAGTTTTTGCAGGAAAGTAGAGGTTTATAAACCAAACAAAAAACCAAACATAAACGGGTGAAGAAACATTTAAATGAACTATCTTGAAATGATGCACGTCATAACGATGTGTGTGTGTGGGGGGGGGGAGGGGGGGGGACCTAATTGTGAATCAAAAGGTGATATATCTAGGGGCTCTCGTATATACGGGGTCTGGGAGCTGTATGCTTCAAGCCTTCTTAAATTGTCCGTTGATCATCTTATAGGAGCATATTTTAACTAAGTTGTCGTGTATTCTAACGACCGTAAGTGATGTGAGGGTGTTGAACTATATAGAGTGCATGGGGGTTCAGAAACATAAGTGGGGGTTAATTTTTCCCTAGCCCCCCTTTTTCCTACGCGCCTGCAAATACTTGTGAAGAAGATTTTGAACTTGTCCATTATGTTGGAGCATGCATAGGGCTCTCTCCGCTTTCAAGTCAATCTAGCCCTATACACGAGATTCATGAAGACAAGTTACATACCATTGCCTTATATTTAATTATGATTGTGAAAACAGACTTTTAAACATGTCCACTATATAGTTAAAAAGATTTCAATGTTCAAAAGATAGAGATAATGAAGTAACTTTTAAAACAAGACTGAAAATGTTTATTGTCAAAAAATGCATCTATGATATTGATGAATTTAGAATAGCATGTGAACATAAATGTCTGTGAAGTGAGGTTAATGAGGTCGAAATGAAATGTTCATATTATGTTGTCTGATGGGAAATACGGTGTAATGCCCAATTCAATAACATTTTTTCACCCTCGGCTTATTTTATTATATGTTATTATTACCATCTAGAAATTAATTACATTCATGACGTCTGTAGGATGGGTATCGTGTTTTATATTGTATTATCTGTTATTGACTGTCCATATACTGTACGTATATACATTCTATGTACCAGTCCTTTGGACGAAAATTTTATAAATAAATAAATAGTGAGATAGTATTTTGTTGGGCTAACATATCAACTAGAAAAACTAATGCAAAGAAAATGACTATGAATGTTGTGATTGCAGGGCACAATTGGGTAAACATTGTTATCCACTTATCACACCACTTTTGAGAGAAGCTTACGTATAACCTAGCGGTTGGTGGGTGTCGTTAAGCAAATAAACAATGATAATCTTTTGTCCCGAAATGAATTTAAAATGATATCATTTTGATGAGTCAGTGTTTACTGGAATGGTATTAATCTACTCGCTCAGTCTAGTTCCACTGTTGTTGTTCCAAGGAAAACGCAGCATATGCGTTGAAAGATGAGCGTAATTTTCAATCTAATGTTGTAAAGCTATAAAAACGTCTTGATTTTGAATCTATTCAACTCGCTGCCTTCATGATTTTCTCATCGCATATTTCTTTATCGTTTGTTGATCCAGTCGGTTTAATTAGTTGATCTCAGCTAACCAGTTTTCTTGATAGCTTCATGATGATGATTATTGTCAGCTTAATGACCCCACCAACAGCTAGGTTATATGGAAGTACGACCGAGCAGGTGATAATGAAACTATGACGAGATGACTAGTGAGAGGACGTGTATAGAAACCCATGCCTGCCTTATGCGGGACTCGATCCCACGCCTAACGATCACTTCAGTTTCTGGAGCGGTGCCTCAGCTGACCAAACTACCGAAGGTGGCTTGATGACTTGAATCGATGTGAAAATTATGTAATAATTTTTTCAAGACAAAAAAGACTTTTATAAGACTTTTAGACTTTTAAAAACAAAACTTTTATCTGCGGCGGAAAGTTATGGTCACCGACAGCTCAGCCCTGGCGTTGAAGTTCATTGGTTTTAAATAATTAAAATGGGGTGGTAAGATCGCCCTTGTGGTGCCCCGTCCAAACGATCCTACTTTTCATCCTTAGCCTTAATTGGGGAACAATGATTTTGTATCAAGTTTCGATGTTATTTAAAAAAAAATAAAGAATAACAATAATAATTTTTAAATTCAATGCGGCTCAACCGATGTAAATAAAACTTTGAAATTATGTGTATAATTCGTGTACTGAATTCCGTGGAAATTTCAATTTATTCGGACTTCTTTTTCATATGTTTCCCCCTTGGGTATTCTTGAGGGGTTTTTCAAAATATCGAAATTATTTTTCTCATAAGTGGTTCAATTTATTGCGCCTCAGAATTATACAGTATCGAGTTGGATGACGACATATGTGCTTATATGTCATCTTTCATATGTGCTCAGGTAGTCTTTCCAAACCACAGTGAGGGTGATTCCATGAAAATGTTCACGAGATATTGACTATCGTGCTAACTTCACTCAGCACTCATTCTGATAACTTGTCTGTATTCAGTGCCTTCACGTGTCACTTGTTCCACAGTTAGTGCTCCGATAGCTCAAGATAGAACTCTTAATTGGTTAACTTATTGAGTCTAACTAAAACCAACTTGAATCAGTTGATCCTTATTGATTCACATATTGTGATAGCACTAGTGATGTTCGACTGCACTGAATATACGTAGGCCTACATGTTTCCTGTATTAGTGCTCTTGGTGGGGGTGCCAGCCCTCCCATCAGTTACTTATCGCGTAACTGTGGGTACACTGACCGTGGGAAATGTCACATTCGAAAGAACTAGTTGAGCACTAATTATTCACAATTATTCTTCAGAATTAGTGAGTGAGACGGGTGGACCATTGGCTAGCACGCTGAACCGTCACTAAGCAGACCGGGGCTTGATTTCCGCCATGGTCAACCATCCTAAGAGAAGTTGTTTGTGGTCTCTCTCTGGTATTTAGGAAAACAATTTGATGGTTCCAACGGCCACGACCGACTACTTCCAACTATCCAAAAACACATAATAAAATATCCTCTCATCCCATCTTCCCATCATCTCATTAACCATTCACCGACGCCAATAGGTCTTGACCGTCAGTACAGTGCGTCACTAAACTCAATATGAATAAACAATAATTCAAAGTTGGTGCAATTGGTGGGGTATACTGCATCGGGTTAGCGCCGCCATCAGTTAATTCCCGATAGCTCGTAAACCACGGAAGCACTAATTGCAGTTCAAGTGAAATTTTGAAGCACTAATAATAATTAACGACTAATTGTATACACATTTTTAGAATTAGTGCTCTAGGTGGGGGTACCAACTTTACGGATCTGGATAATTGGTTATTTTCCCATGAATCATCGCAGTGCAATATATCCTCTTATATTGGCCATACCATGCATTTCCTTGAGCTGATAAAAGCCAAGCGAACGTCCTCGTACAGTTACGGTACTTGGCGGGAGAGGCTCGAAGTTTGACTGTGGACGCTTGGTGTCGTGCGACTTTCAAGCAAGATTATACCCGACTAATAATATAAGAAACTAGCTAAATTGATGAACAAATTGTTTTCAGGCATTATTTGTGAAAAATAACCTCAAATGTTAGCCATACCGCGCTATACCTTGAATGAACTGGAACTACATTTTCAATGTAAGAACCTCCCCAAATATTTCTTCTCGAGTCTAGAGACTAGCGCAGTGTACCGTGATCCAGGAGAATCAGGCTCGATTCCCCCAAAGTTCGACAATCCTGACGGGTTCACCGTGGTATATCTCTATACTATAGGACGGCTCATCAAAAGCAGCCAACACTGGCGTCAGACTCGGATGAGGGGGGGGGGGGGAGATTTCCCCCCTTAACCTTGGGTGAGTAATTCAAATATAACATAGTTCCTCGATTGTCACTTCACTCGCACGGTCACTGAGGAGTACAACACGTATTATGCAATTGCAATACCGTCAATAAGTAACATTTGGAGACACTTTAGCGGCTTTGAAAGGCACGCCAAATTATAATTTAGTCTAGATTGATCAAAATATCCCTTTGAAAAAATGTGGACACCGCATGCTATTTATAAGTATAATACATACTTTTAACGAAAATTTTAAATCTTTTAACTAGGTGGCAAGCATTACTTTCAGCTACTGGTAATGTTTTCACAAACTCCTTCGTGTGGTCATTTTTATAACTTATGTTTTCACTTCTTGTCACGAGTTGACGCTTTTCTTTGCGACTGGCATACGAAGTACTCAAACGCTAACAAATTAGGGTGACAAAAATGAGAAAAGTTATCGAAATGTTTCTCACAAATGAGAAACGGTTTGGTCGTTCTAGTGATTTAATTAAACAATGAATTGTTTTTTAAAAACCGAATAAGTTATAGTAGCTATAACTATCGAAAATTGTAACGTTGATTGGATGAGCGAATTATTTTTTTGTAATTTTATTTTTTCTCACATGTCAGCACCGATTTTTGGAACTTTAAGTTTGTAATTTTATAACTACTCTCATTTCAAGTGATTATTTTCACCATCAGGTTTTTCTCTGTGAATTTATCTCTGCTTCAAATGGGCTGAATCTATAGATAAGCAGCAACCCCAGCTATAACATCTTTCCACGAATAGAGCATATACTAGATCTAGATTGTATCTCACCAATACGGCCGTCTACAATGCTCTGTGAGGTCTTGAAATAAATGACAGAACTTTGATCTAGATTGTATATCTACCTTATTTCATAAAAATTGATCAAGTCTGTGAAAAGTAGGGGCCTATTAGCTTGTGAAACTTATCTTTACGTATTTTTCTGCTTCCATTGAAATTGAGTGATGCATGAAACATAAACTACTCAACCAGTTTGGATGATGATTTCAAAATATATTTTTACAAAAGTGAGTCTACTGCCCGTTCTGGAAAATAATGGTGATGTTTGCACTTTGGATGAGCGTAGCGAAAATCCCATTTAATTCACACAAAAAAAATCGGCTTTGTGATTTTTTTCTTGTTCATGGCATTCAGATCAAACAGAAAAACCAATCCGTTGGGAAAAAATTCCGGTCATTGATGGCAAGTCAAAATAGATTGGTATCGGTTCTGAGCACAACCTGTATGGCATTTGTTTCTGAAAATAACATGGACAAGTTGAGAATACCCGCCCAAATAGCACTGGGTGGTTTCCACCGTTCACATCTGATCTGGTAGAAATCAACCGAAAGGTAACATTAATAGTTCTGCATGTTCCCAGCAAGTTTGAAGCTATTTGGTTCGGTCGTTTTCAAGAAAATGAATGTATTATATTGAACTTGTCGTATATAATAATCTTGAATGCATTCAGATCTCTGCTCATATATTCTGGCTGGCCGATCACACAACACAGAATAATAATACAACAAAGACTATAACAATATTATTATTATTAATAATAATAATGAAATATTTATTGTCTCTATTGGATCCACATGCAATGACTAAATGATGGTAAGAAAAGGATAAGATATGGAGTTAACATATTTGAGGATAAAAAGATAAAGATGAAAGAGGGTGAGAAAAAATTAGACCCATGAACTAATTTTACCACCAATAAAGAAAATAAATAATTCATGGTGAAAATCAAACCATACTGATTCAAACAATAGCACGAATATAAATATAACACAAAAATAAGGAAGAAAACACACAAACAAACATGAACCAATATAAAAATTACTATCTATATTATTATAAATTCATTACTTATGGATTAATTCATCCAAACTCTCTTATTCAATTATATTCTGTTTCATCATTCATAATTCATATCACAAACAAGAATGAAATAATTTGAAAATTAAGTGCAAAAAACGGTTATTTTTCCGTTTGACGTCTGTATGGGGACGAACAAGAAATGCCAACGAATGCGATGTATAGCTGTAATCGTACGAAGACATTTCATATGCAAATAGTCTGACAAAGAGCCTAAGTAAGTCATGTTTTGCAATCCGTATTCTAAGACAGAAATTTAATCCTATTTTGATCAAGCCCATTTATCATGGGTATTTTGAGTCCCATTTACGTTATGGCATCATTTTTTGGGGCAGTCAATCATGTAGTATCAAGATATTTAAAATACAGAAAACAGTTTTACGAAAAATTTTTAAGAAATGTAAATCCCATTCTTGTAGAAGGATTTTCAAAATTTTTGGTGTAATGACTTTGCCTAGCTTATATATATATGAACTCATTATTCAACTCAAGAAACATTTATAATCCGCTGTTACCAATGCAGATATCCATCAACATGATACAAGAAACAAGAATGCATTGCGTGGTATCTCACACAAAACGACCTTGTTCCAACAGGACACAAAATATCAGGGTATATTGTTATATAACGCTCTTCCAGCGTGTATAAAATCAATCGCGTCATTACAGGCTTCAAAATTACCCTCAAACAATTTTTAATAAAAAAATCACTTTACAGTGTTGAAGAATATTTTTTGGGATGTGATAATAGATGTTGTTAGAGCTTTTAGAATTTCTGACTCATGAATTATTAGCTTTCTTGGATAATTTATCCATGTATTCTTAGGCCTATATTAAAATGAAATGTATTATTAATATTTGTTTTTATTGTTGTCATTCCTACAAGATTGATTAAGGCCTATACTTGTTGAGTTTACTACTAATAACACTATTGAATCACTAGTATTTTTATATTCATATATAGTTAATTATTTTTTCTTATTATTGTAATTTTCATCTATTGGACAATGTGTATGTGTTAGGTATTTATAAAAAATAACACTTACTCTGCTATTATTTTTAAACTGCTGTATATTAATGACTTGCCATATATTGTTCGCACATTTATATGCAACGATCAACATGGATTAATAAATAAATGAAATGAAATGAAATAAATGAAATATCTCACTCATCCATCATACAACGCATATGCTGCGTTACCCTATTGACCTGAAGCTATCATTAATCAGAATGTATTCTCTCTTTAGGCCTATACGTAGCCTGAATCGCATTGTTCTCAACCTTTCCATATCAAACTCATCACAAATCCCCGTGTTGTTATCACTGAATTAATTGTAATGAACTATAAACTCAAATTAATATCAAAAAATTGAGTGTATTTGAATGTGAATTCGAATATATTCATAGAGGCCTACATAGCGAACACCATGTGCATGTGTGTGAATTGTGATTGTATAATTTATTAGGAAACCGTAGCATAATATGCGTTGTAAGATGAACTAGTTACTAGACATTCATGCAGAATGGGTTCGAAAACTATACACAAACCTTGATTTTTAAACTATTGACTCACTGCCTTCGTTATACAGTGCAACTTATTGATCATCTCTAACAAACTTAATACTCAATATTTCACATTTTTCCAATATCACACATTCTTTCTTCAAAACAATAGAATCAAATTTCTTTAACTTGAAAGAAACATTCACAAAAACAATACCAACATTCGGCATAATTTCATTTCAACCGGGTGAAATTTATGAACAGAAAATTCAACTACATGCTATTCTTAATTATCGTGATTCACCAAACTTTCCGAGTTTATTACGAAAATACCTTCATATCGATTTGTTAATAAACAACAACAACAACAACAATAGTGATCTATTCTCGATTGGCTATAACTGAGACGAGGGGCCGAGTGGCTGGCACACTGTACCGTCCTTCAGCAGACCAGCTCTCGATTTCCGCCATTGTCGACCATCCTGACGGGGTTTTTTGTGGTTTATCTCTGTCGTTCAGGTCAATACTGGGATTGTTACTTATAGCTACAGGCCACAACTGACTTCTTTCCAATATACAAAACAAATCTGATAAAATAACCCAATTGATCTCAACATCACATCATTCACCGACGCCAATAGATCATACTCATCAGTAGAGTGCGTCGTTAAACTAGTCGGTAGAGCTAATAGCGAGAAACAATCAACATTCAGAATCACAGCGCAGTAAGTCACGGCATTTTAGACTCAATCGTTTCGAATTCAAAGTGTGAAGGTTTCGAATACATTTCACTTTCAGTAAAATATATCGATCGCTCTTCTCAAAACTAATATCCTGCGTTTGTCTATTTTTGAGCTGTTTGCTCTGAATCATGAAATCTTCACTTATATTCAAATATACTAATCTTTTGTAATTGAATCATCAACATAGACGTTCACATGTCATGTTACACAATACATAATATATTGAAGTAGTGAGCATATATGTATGCCTACCAAACAACATATAATTGTGATGATGGTAAAACATTAATGGAGAGTTTAGTTCACTCCAATGGCATAGCTATCAACTTGTATGATTAAATAATTAAAGGTGTGGCGCGGATCTCTAGAATTTAATCTGAGGGTGTCGTCCTATATTCAGTATATTCTTTCAAATAATTTCAATCTTTTTAATAATATTAATAATACCTTCTTTTTCTATTACCTTCTTCCATTTTCATATTTTTTTCATACTTTTGTTATCTACCCTCAATTAAATTAGTTTAATAATATTTCAGGATTTTTCTATTATCAATTTTTTATCACTTTTGTAAATAACCATTGTACTCATATGTATTGACCATATTACGCTGTACCATCTTGGTATCCCGCTTTGCGGACAGCCGTCAAATAAATTGTCATTCTCTCTTGAGATACAAGAAATTACTCTCTTGAAAGTTATCATTCTAATGTTATTTAAATATTTTCCCAGAAAACCAAATTATGTATTGGGTCAGGATGTGAATTTCTTCATCTTTTAAAGCAGAACACTAGAGGCTAGCTTCTGCCAGTTACGAACATTGGTTCACCTTTTCCATCTTCTTTACTCTCGCTACTCTGCTCTTTGCTTTTATCTTCTTCTCTTCATTAAGTTCTCTCGATAGCTTTCGCATCACTCTATCTTCTTCCACTTCTACCTCTTCTCATTTCGACCAACTTCCCCTTGCTATACTCCCTCCAGCCGTATGTCTCTTGCCTAGTCCACTCTTCATATCTCGACATTTTTTCGTTCTCATAACGGATTATATTTTCGAGAAAGCATAATAAATAGAAGAAATACTGTCGCCATTTTGGCGTAGACAGTTGAGTAACTGCTTCAAAATCTGAAGCCAGGCGGGCATGGGCTCGAGTCCCGCTACTGACATGTTTTTATTACTAGGCAAACGCGTTATGTGTTTCCGCGTTGATGGATGAGCTGGAACATATCAACTTATCTTTGGATTGGTTATTAATTATTATATATTAATACACCTTGAGATCCAAACCATTACATCACTGCCATCTTATTTTCAATTAATAATTTATATGATAATCAAGAAGGCTTTGTTTTAATCGTTTACAATCAAGTGGTGACACTTGTTGCTTTGATTTAATAGGTATCTTAATGGCTTTGAATAATCAACACAGATAACATTATATATTTTTTACATCGAAACGGCTGATCCGATTTGAGTGAAAGTTCGGAATAATGTGTATCATTATCAGATTGAAATTCTCTAAGAATTTGAATCCTCTCAGATGAAATATTTTTCACGAATGAATTCCTCTGGGTTATTCTAATGAGATTTTTGAAAACTTTGGAATAAGTTTTCTCATAAGTGGTTCAACCGATCGCGCCTCAAAACTATACAGCATCAAGTCAGATAGGGGTTCATGTGTGCGCCAAGTTTCATCATGATCTGATATTCTGTTTGACCTGTAGAGCGCGAAAAAAAAAAAAAAAAACATTCGATTTTTCAAGTACAGTGAAATTGAGTCTTCGCTACGCTCATTCGTACTGATGAGTCGCTAGCGCGATGAACACTATACCATGCATCTTCAGCGATGTGCAGCAGACCAAGGTTCGATTCCCACCCTGGTTCACCATTTTAAATAGAGTTTTTCAATGTTTACTTCAGTCAAGTGAATGTTGTCATGGTTCCTTAATATTAGGCTATACGACCGTTTCCTTTTCCTCATTATAGAAGAGCTACTTAATCAACTGATTAACCTTACACTAGAATATGAACTACAGTATAGCCGCCTCTCGTGGCTTATTCAGCTAAGACACTACTTGAGAAACCATGCAGAGCCAAGTTGGACGTGGGTTCGATTTGCATGGGTTATTGTGAACGTACTTTCATTTGTCACACCACATCGTTCCATAATACCCCATTCATTCAGAGGGAGAGGAACAAAAATCGAAAATGCACAACTCCTAATTCGAATATAACAATGGTGCTCTTCGTCAAGACCGTTGCAAAGATATATAAGAAATATTGACCTAATAAGCTACGACCAAAGTTGAAACAATAACTATGAAAGGGAACAGTATGTATATATTTGCGCATTGAACGAGCATTGCATTTTTTGATGCTATGTCTTGTTCCAAACGAGGAAATTTAAGTGCGTGGAAGAATAGTAATGATTTTATATAATTGTTTCAAGACGGAAATTTCTCAAAGTATAAGTAGTTATAAATTTATATTCCGTTCCAGAAAAAGAAATTGTCTGAAGTAATGTTATAATGTTGGTTTGGGTTGAATGTACATTTTGTAAAACGTCTTTACGTTATAACATTATGACTAGGTCCACATTTATACATTTCCTCTTTTAGTGTAAGAAATATAATTATGTCCATTTTTCATCTTGAGAAATTTCCTGTTTTGAACCAATTTATCAACTCATGACCACTTCTTCCGTTCCACCCATTGGAAATTTCCTCATTTGAAACTCAAGTATTATGAGGGAAAAAATGCAATACCCATGAAGTACAGAAATATAATACAGTGTTCACTTTCACAGTCAACATTTCTACTTTGGTCATATTTTAACGGTCAATATTGTTTTCAGTGGTTTCGAGATTATGGCGTGTGCTATTAAAACGTATATATTCAGGCTCTCCCTCATTTGTACCCCATACCTCAATCCCCATTCATAACCTGGACGTATAGGTGTGGAAAAAATAAAACAAAAAAATACTCTGCATGAGGCAAAATATTTGATATTTCACGTGAATAATATAATCAACTTGAATATCAGTATCACAAGTGTTTTTTTGTAATAATATCAGTTATATGGTTCGTTCACTCTTGAAATTCATTCTGACCCCAAATAAATACGAAAGCTTCTATGTGTAGGTGTATAGAAGTTGAGTGGTGATAGAAAAATAGAAATAAATGTCTCGAGAACGTCTCCAATGGGAAATCAATAGTAAAGAATAATGGATACAGTATAGGTACAACACAGGAGATAAGATAACGAAGTTCACAATGGAACGGTCGTTTATTGGTGTAGGCCCTTGATGAAAGAATGATTAAATACATCATCTATCGTCAGTAAACATCAGTAGTATGCCATTATTATCGATATGAAGATTGCTTTTTGCGTGTCCATGCATCAGTTGTGTCACTCATTCAATACATTTTTGTGGATCATATTCATTCACTCATTTATGCATTTATCAATTGGATTTCCATCGATTGATTCATTAATTTGATTCATAATGTAATCATTAAATCATTAGTATACCTGAAGTAATGTATCTATCAATTCAATAATTTGATACCAACTGTATCTAATTATTAATTTATGATTATACTCGTACAATTATATATTCATTTCAATTCCATCAAATATTCTCAATATAAATGACAACATGCATTTTTAGTATACGGATCATTTTCAGAGTGTTCAGAAAATTACAGTTTGATTGAACCGAAGTTTATTTTTTTCATTTTAATATATTTTAAGTGATGTGTAACCTAATGAAAATAGAGTATATACAATAGAAGAGTGTGCAATTGAAGTATACACCATTGTTGGAATGATACTTGTCTCTAGTCGCTTTATGTCTAGAATATACTAGGAAAACGCGGGATGCGCGTTGTGGGATGAGCTTAGAAGTATGGCAATCTAGAATGAAAAATAACTTGTCAGCTCAATCTACATCAACAAACCTTGACTTACTTCAAACGTTCAAAAACATCACCTGCAACTTGTTGATATTTATAGTAACCTGCAACCTGTCGCATAAACACTTTGCAAATCCAATTGATCCAAATATTCAATAAAATGTACACCTTTAATGCGTTTTCTTCGTTATTTCTCATTCGATTGTTGCAAAAATCTCTGGAAAGGTGTATAATAGTATTGTTCATATTTGGTGAAAATTTGAGAGCTTTTGAAAAATTATTATTTTTCAAGTATTTTTCCTCCGGGTTATTCTTACGGGGATTTTTCAAACTTTCCGATTATTTTCCGGGAAAACCTTCCGATCGATTTCTCTGAATAACAATCCAAACCTATTCTGGTATGACACCAACGTTCAGAAAAAGTTTCAAGTTGATTGATTCATTTCTCTGACCTGTATGCCGCGTACATAATTACAAAAAAAAAAAAAAAAAAAAAAAAAAAACGAAGCCCATTTTTTTTCAGGGTGTGAAATGGAAAGCTTCGCTACGCTCATCTAATAATCTTTTGAATTCTGGGGAGTATATGAAAGGTTTGTTACCGCAATAATAACGACTAGTGATTGCAAATATATTCAATCTAAACAGCATGCACCTATACTTGCCAATTGTGCCTAATGTTGACTATTATAGTCTCTCGTGCATATACTTATATTATATGGTGGTTGTTCTGAATAGAGGAAAGAGGTACGAAATGAAGTGATCACGTGTTCAATGAGCACAATTTGAGAGTTTAAGGGAAAACTAGTTGAACTCATCGATGTATTCATTATTCAATCCATGACCACTTTGAGAGCACTTTGGGAGCACTTTGATCATCACTTTGGGAGTACTTTGATTACCACTTTGAGGTAATCGATTTAACGAGTTTCTTAATATTTTCGTGATCACTTTGGAACTATACAAGATATCAAAATAATAATACAACAGAAACACATCTCATTTCAATACCGTAAAAATAATGTGCTTTAGATAACAATGATTAATCATCGTTACAATTACTCAGGTATACAGCCAGCTGAAAAGGTGTTATTCAGCTGTAAAGTCCAACATGGGAGAATGTTCGATATTAATCAAAAAGTTCTTATGCATACCAGTTTATCATTTATTTATTTCAACTACTTCGCGGTGAATACAAGTGTTGGTGATGAAGATTCTAAAACTGGATTGGATAGTGAAAAGGCGTGTTTCTGTTTGATTTGACTTTCGATGGAATCTCATCCCGTTCTAAAGCTATCGCCAGAAAAAGTGATATTTTGTTAAAAAGACTTCGTTTCTATCATAGCCTGCTAAGCCCTTGTTGTATTAACCTTGTTTATTAGGTCACGTATCTATTCCCGTGTTTTCTTGTGTTTCGTGTTGTAATATTGTGCTATCATTTGACATTATTGCGCTCAATCGACATCTTCTGTACTTTTGACCAATTTCGTTTTATAACTATATAGTATGCCTATATTTGACGTTCGCCAGCGTACAATTATTTGAAGAAGCTTAATTTCTTGCATTACTGTGAAGCTCTTATAATGATTACCAAAACATGTATATTATTATTTGATATAATTATCACTTGGATTGAGTTTTTCCAATCAAAATGGTCACTCTGGAAAAGTTGGGAACACCAATCTTGTGTGCTATGTG